>JAVIAB010000073.1:21601577-21976577 GCA_032433765.1 Megaustenia siamemsis | reverse complement strand
TTAATCATTAGAAAATAGAAAAACTAATAATCGTATGTAGTTTAATTTCCCCAGATAAACATTCTAATAATTACAGCTCTGTCAGTCAAATAATGTCATCTATAATTTTCTCGAACGAGACAAGAATAACTTGCCCGACACACAACCCATCTGCTGCGGACTGCGGAATAGTTTTACCCCCACTGTCAACAGAAAATACTTTCTGACGTATCCAATAATCAAAGTAGCGTTAATCAGATTGAAAAGCGACAGATCTATCCACTCTGCCACTCGCTCCTCTCTTTAGTATGCTCAACTACATCATCAATACATCGGGTAACATATTCAATTTTGTTTTTTTTCCTCTATTATTTTTATTCTTCACAAATTGACCATGAGTTTTGCAACGAACCCATCATCATTGAATGCCATTTCCGTATTGAAGACTACCATGGAGCGCCATCCTGCTCTGTCTCTTGCTTTGATAGCGCAGGTTCTCACAGGCTGACTTGTTCATATTTTGATGTTACTCGTCCATGTTAGTCTTGGTCTGTCTCTGCCTCTTTTACCTTGTATTTTCCCTTCCAATATTACTTTTAGTAGGTTGCTGTGTCTTTTAACATGCCCCACAAATCTCATTTGTCTTATTTGAATTGTGTTTAGTTATTCTCTTGTCGTTTTTAGTTCTTTAAAGAATTCATCGTTTCTTTTCTTTCCCTCCAATTCTTCCTATTCTTCTATAAATCAACATTTCGAAGGCTTCAATGTTTGTCTATTCTGTTTTCTTGTCTAATGTCCATGTTTCAGAACCATACAGGAATATTGAGAAGATGTAACATTTTGCTATTTTTAGTTATAGCCCAGGCGTTATTTGTTTTGATGTTAGTATATTTTTCATGGCATTAGAACTATTATTTATTCACATTTTTTGGGCACATCATGAGAAGAGGAAAATTGGAATATTTGGTTACAACTGGCAAAATAAAAGGAAAGAGAGATCTCTGACGACAAAGAGAGAAAATACTGGATAGCTTGGTGTCATGACATGGAAAACAGTCAACAACAGAACTCATACGATGCACTGTGGATAGAAGATTGTGGAAGGACATGATCGCCAACGTCAACCGGTATGGCACATGATGAAGATGATTCATTTATTTATTTCAGTTTTACATTTTTCATCGCAGGTTATAATACGTCCAAGGTAGTTGTAGCTCTGAACTGTCTCCAGGTCTATTTTTTTCAACTTTGAAATCCGTTTGTAGTTTTTGAGTATTATCTTTGTTTCTGATCATAGTTTTAGTCACTTCGATATTCATATCTAATCCATATTATTTTAAAGCGAACTATGAGTATAATAAATTACGAAACAAAATCAGTAGCTGATGATTAGTGCACTCGTTCCTGACCAGAAAGGTCACGGTCAATGCCCAAATGTGTCGCTGTTTTTCCGTGACAGAATTTTCTTTGAGGCCTGCCCAATATATGGACATGAATACCATAGAGCTTTCCGGGAAGTACGGCCGGCCTGGCGATACCCACCCTATCAGCCATAAAAGTGTTGTTGTCATGAAAAATATGGTCACTGACATTATATTCCATGTACGTCTATCAATACATAGAGAGAACTCTATAATAAATTACATATTTTAATATCAGTGAAATAATGAAAATTCCAATATGCTGAATACAAGCATTTATTATTAAGTCCATAAATTCCATAAAAATAATTAATATTCTTGCTTTTTTAAATGTTCAAGTAAACTAAACAATACAATATATTCAATGTTAAGAACAATCAAGAAATTTCAAGAATAGTGAAATTAAAACTTCGCAAAAAAAACAATAGCTAGTTCAGCTTAGGAAAACTAATTTCATTGTACATCACGCCAACTCGAAGTGTGAAGCTTCTTTCAAAGCGAGGCAAAGGGCACTGTGCCTGTTCGTGTGTTCTGCTATTATTATTAATTGATCTTCTCATGAATGACAATTACTTACAAATATTTCAGATATCGTTATTAAATAAGGCCCGGTTTGCTGCCGGAGCTACTGAGATAAGTTCTCTGTGCACACTGTGAGCTGTGTTTTTCATCCGGATCCGTGTTTCAATATTCTGATTGTTTACGATGAATGATGCTATCGTATGACGAAGGACAGTTCAGCTGCGTTTTCTTTCGGTGCCACTTGACTTGACCTTAAGTTTTTTGGCGTGTGCTGTAGCTGCTATGATGGAGCTGCAGCTGCCTTTCTTTGTTTGAATCCTTCAATAAGATGAATTTTAATTATTCCACAGGCACGGGCGATTGAGCAATTATGGATTTTAATTCGTTTGCAGTGACACCGGGGCCTTCGACTAGCCATACATAACCTTATTAACTATAACATCAACATTTTTCTTAGAAATGAAACTGTTGAGACACTGTTTCATTAAGAGAATTCCTGTTGGCCAAAGAACTGGCGATTAAGACAGCAATTATAATTAGTGCTGTAATAATGTCGTGTCCAGGTTATCGTCTTGAAAAATAAACCCATTAAAATAGTGTGTTGAACCAATAATTAATTGATAAATAGACGACCGATTTCATCTCCACTGCTGCCTATTCTCCATTTCCTTTGCTGTTAGCATCATCATCACTGAACACAGAACGAATCTATAGGTGCTCCTATATCTCCCTCGTAAATCTCCAGTAAATCCGAGGAGAATTCTAGCTCATGTGCACGAACTCCGAAGCACAGTCAGGGATCCAAGGTTGGTATGTCCTTGCTGACAATTTTGCCCTGGAGTGGCCATTTTTATGACCTACTCTTTTCGATTTTAAATGCCAGTGGGTGTTTAATGTGCACGAGTGCATATGGTACTTCCTGTTTATTGTCGTTATCTGAGAGGGCTAGATATCGGATACCACTACCACAAGAATAGGGGAGGTTAACGTTCTAAAGAAACCACGGATTAATTTCTCCTATTTTTGACAAATCGGCACCGCATCTGGTGGGCTTTGAACCCTGGTCCTTCCTGTCCTGAATTAAACGTCGTACCACAAGACTACCCAGCCCCTTCCATTTCCTAAATCAACTTTTAATCCATAATCACCGAACTGTATCTAAATAACTGGATGTCATGTCAATCAGGACGCCAGTAGAAATACAAATCTGGTGAGGTTCATGCCCAGGCATCTCTACATTGGACACATCCAAGCAGATTTAGTTTGAACTATAACTGATCCATTAAACACGCCACAATGAATTCATATCCGTCCTCCAAAATGACCAATTAATAATCTTGAAAGTGAGTTTCACTGTTAACTTTATTTTGAATTTGGTTGGTTGGTTGGTTGCATTTGCCCGATGACTAAAGTATTCTAGAGTATCGTGGTAGACTAGAATATTCCTCTTCATCATCCGCCCTTACAAGGACGTAGTGGACGTGTCTACGTTGTGTTGTGGTTTGCAGTATAACTGTTATATTTGCGCCTTTCGGCCCAATACATCCGACTCCAGCACGACATTTTTGAGTACCGGATTGTCTTCCCTCTTCGATCGCTGCACGCTTGGCCAGACTAGACAGTTTAGTCTGTTACTGGAGGCACCACGGAGAGGTGGAGCAGGATCTTGATGGTTTTGGTTCACCGATCCTGGCGCGAGCCATCAGCTGTGGGTCGCTGACAACTTCCAGCTCTGGTTCTGGGAGGCGCGCCTTTGCCTCCATTTTGAAATTAAATATGCACTTCAAATTACCCTTCCTCATGTCAGATAATGACATGACCGCGTTTTACCATAGTTCTGACGCTATTAATATTAGTTCTGTCAAACATAACACACTATTGTTATATATTGTTATATCTGTGGTGAAATAATCTAATACTTCAAACCTGATCATAAGATATTTACTTTGCCAATATTTGAAGTATTGTTATATATTGTTATATCTGTGGTGAAATAATCTAATACTACAAACCTGATCATAAGATATTTACTTTGCCAATATTTGAAGTATTTAATTTCTAAGCATTTTTCTTCTTCTTTCCTTCCTCATTTGCTTTTCAGATCCGAGTGGAGATATAGTTTCTGGTATTTTGCTCCTCTGTTGGCTTCTCTTGCTGTTATGGTTTCTAGAGTTACTAATATTCCATCATCAGTCAACCATGGGTCTGGTGTTCTCGTATAGACTTTATTGATGAATTGTATTCAACAGCGAGAATGGAGGCGAAGGCGCGCCTCACAGCAGCAGAGCTGGAAGTTGTCAGCGACCCACAGCTGATGGCTCGCGCCAGGATCGGTGAACCAGAACTATGCTTCACTTCTCCGCGGTAACAGACTAACCTGTCTAGCCTGGCCAAGCGAGTAGGGATCGAAGAGGGAAGACAACCCTGTACTCAAAAATAATATGCTAAAGTCGGATGTGTTGGGCGTAAAGCCGCAAATATCACAGTTATACTGCAAATCAAAACACAACACAGACACGCCCACTAAATGTCCTTTTAAGAACGGATGATGAAGAGGAATACTCATGTAGTCATTGGGCGAACGCAAGCAAACAAGCATTAGCGGAAACTATTTGTAGCTCTCAGATTCCGGAACAGCGTCAAGAAAATGAAATCCTACCCAGGAGCAGATATTAATTCAGATAACAATCCTGCAATGATACAATTGAAAATCAAATTAAAGAGAAGCACGCAAAAAAACTAATTCGGCAACACCATTAGATATAACAGCGTAAAACCAGAAAGATGTAAAAGAAACTTTACTGTACGAGTAAAGAACACATATCAGAAGCTGCTAGAAGAGGAGATTGAGCAGTTCAGAAGAGAAAATCCTGAGGAAAAAGTAACAACAAAATGGCAATGCATAAAAAACAGCATACAAGGATCCTTTAACCCCTTTCCCAAAAAGGAAAGTAACAAAAAACAAAAATGGATAACTGACAAAATCTTAGAAAAAATGGAAGAAAGAAGACAAGCGAAAAACACTGCCAGATACAAGAATATTGACAATGAAATACGGAGAATGTGCAAAAAGGCAAAAGAAGACTGGCTCAACCAAAGTTGTCTTGAAGTCGAAACTATGGAAAGTAAACAAAACTTAAGAGAGATGCACACAGAAATAAAGAGAATGACTAATAAAGAAAAAAAAAGCTGCAGGAAACGGATGTATTGCAAACAAAGAGGGAAGAATGCTAAAAGACAAAGATATAATAGATAGATGGCAAGAATATATAACATAATTATTCCATGACGAAAGGGACAAAAAGCCAGACATAAAATGTGCAGACAACTATAAAATCCTGAAATCTGAAGTAGAAAAAGCTATAAAAACAATGAAAAAGGGAAAGGCAGTAGGACCTGAAAATATACAAAAAGAGATGATACAGGCTCTAAAAGGTTTGGCATCGAAGTGATCACAGACATATGCAACGACATATACATACAGGATACATACCAAACGAACTAAAAACATCAACTTTCATCGCATTGCCAAACAAGAATGGTGCAGTTGAATGCAGTGATTTCAGAACAATAAGCCAAATGAGCCAGGTAACAAACATTTTACTAAAAGTTATGCAGGGAAGGATTCAGAATAAAATCAATACTGAATTAGATGAGCAACAATTTGGATTCAGGAAAAACAGTGGGACAAAAGAAGCCATATTTAGCATGAGAACATTGATTGAAAAGTACAAATGAAGTAAACAAACCAATATATGCCTGCTTCATAGACTACACCAAAGCTTTCGATAGAATACACCATAACCAACTTATAGACTGCCTAAAGGATATAAATCTAGACGACACAGACATACGACTAGTATGTCATTTCTAGTGGGAGCAAACAGCAATAATAAAATATAACAAGGAGAACTCTACAACCATGGGCATAAAAAGAGGAGTAAGACAAGGATGCATCCTATCACCAAGCTTGTTCAATCTATACACTGAGCAAATCTTTAAAAACATCTCACAGATGCCAGGTCTAAACATTAATGGAAAGATAATCAATAGCCAAAGATATTCCGATGATACTGTTCTACTAGCAGAAAATTCTAAAGACCTACAATAATTGCTTAATGTGATAAACATAACATCCAAAACATATGGACTAGAAAACTATGAACATAAAACTATGATCATAAACAAAGAAAATTCTCAAGACCTACAATTAAATATTACAGTTGAGGGAATACATCTGGAGACAGTCCAGAGCTACAACTACCTGGAACATACTATAACCAATGATGGAAAATGGAAAATTGAAATAAACAAAAGAATAGGTATGACAAAAAGTGATGTTAATGCCATGAAAAATATACTAACAACAAAACAAATATCAGCAGGGTTGAAACTAAGAATGGCAAAATGTTACATCTTCTCAATATTCCTGTATGGTGCAGAAACATGGACATTAGACAAGAAAACAGAACAGAAAATTGAAGCCTTTGAAATGTGGATTTATAGAAGAATAGGTAGAATTGGATGGAAAGAAAAGAAAACAAACGATGGAGTTTTAAAACAACTAAAAATAGAAAGAGAACTACTAAATACAATTAAGACAAGAGAAATGAAGATTTTGGGGCATGTTAAAGATACAACAGCCTACTAAAATTAATATTGAAAGGGAAAATACAAGGTTAAAGAGGCAGAGGCAGACCAAAACTAACACGGACGAGTAACATCAAATGATGGACAATTCAATCTATGACAGCCTGCACCATCAATACAAGAAACAGAGTAGAATGGCGATCCATGGTAGCCAATCTTCGTTGCGGAGAAGGCACACGCTGATGATGATGATTTGTAGCTCTATCTGTTTTATTCACTTTCGATCATATGTCTTTGGCTATTTCATATCAGGCATTTAATAGTTTTATTTGTCGCAGTATCTGTTTCTTTCCTTAATTTGTAACAGTGTTTCATTTTATTCATAACTATGTCCAGTCTTCTTTAGGTCTTCGTGTAGTCTTTCTGTCATTTGTTAGCAGTGAGTAAAGATAGTTAAAACTGTTTAATTTTCATATTTTGTTCAGATTAACTATTTGGTTTTCTTCTTTAATATTTACAAGTTTTGTTCCATTAAAGCACGCGCTTTGGAGGGAACTATGACACGAGTGGGGAATCCCCGACTGCAGTGAAACTGATTCCATGAACAGAACAGAACAGAAGAGAACAGAACAGAAATGAACAGAACAAGTATTATTTTTCACTCATATTACCTTGAACTGATGTTTTAAATTGTTCAACGCCCCTTAATACGGTAGGTAAATGTGTGGTACTGTATTTTCGATAACATTAGTAGTAAATGTAACAAAGAAAAGGAATATGAGAAAATAGCTCCTTTACATATCTGAATCGAATATATCACTCTATATTATCATCGTCATTAGGTGCCATCTTCGCATCGAAGGTTGGCTATCATGAAAAGCCTATTCCACTCTGTCTCTTGTATTGATAGCGCTGGTTCTCATTGGCTGACATGTCCAATTTTTGATGTTGCTCGTCCGTATTAGTCTTGGTCTGCCCATGCATCTTTTACATTTACATTGCATTTCCCCTTCCAAAATTACTTTTATTAGGCTGCTGTGTCTTTTAACGTACCCCAAAATCTCATTTGACTTGTTTGAATTGTATTTAGTAGTTCTTTTTTTTCATTTTAGTTGTTTTAAAACTTCAATCATTTGTTTTCTTGTTTTTTTTTACACCCAAAACCACACTATATAGGAAATATTGTAATAGATCTTGTAATGTTTTTGACTTTTACTGCTCGCAATGCTAATTTTTGAGTCATTTGGTCAGCATTACACTATGTGGTACACTGTGTTACTAGTGTCGACTATTTTGCTATAAATCTCTTGTATCACTTTAGGGATGTATGAACATAAAAGCTGATCGGTTGACCTGATGGAATCTGATCTCTTTTATTCAGTAAATTAGTTGATAGGTAATTAAAAAAGTCAAATATTGTCTTTTTCAAAATTATCTTCTTCATTAACTGTTGATACATTTTTAGTCTTCTACGATAGCACGACTTTCAGAAACAAAACATATCCTGCTTTCTCTGGCCTTCGTTTTCTCTATTAAATCTACTATTAAAAGCCAAACCCATTTAAAATGGAAGCCAGACAGCCTAAAATACAATAATGGAGATTAATATTGTCAGTTCTCTTGAAGAGACTAAGTTATCATGCTTCACCTACGCAGGCTACAGCAGAATGAGATACCACATACACTCCACTCTAAAATAATTATCACTAGTATATGCCACTGCATCCTATGAGATATGAGAGGTAAACACATTCTACTGGACTGCTCATCCCCCCCCACCACCCACCATCCGGTGCACAAATTTAAGGAGGGCTATTTGGCATACGCCCACTATCTTAGAAACGAAATTAAATGGTGCGACAATTTTCCTGAAACAGACAGCAGACTTTGTAACAGAACATCCCAGTCTAAATGAGCCATGCTTAAAAAGGAAGATTTTCTCTGTCTGTGTGTTCTCACCAAGCACTGGGCCTCTTCTCGTCTTGGACACGTGGTTTGGGGTGGCACGGTGCAGTGTCTTTCTTCAAATGTCCTTTCTTCTGTGACCTCAATGGAAAATCCACAATTTTGACTGAATCAACTACAATGAGTTTCGAACCCCAGGCGTTCGCTTATAGAGCGATGCCTTCCTTTATCACTTCACTAATCCGTCCACACAAAAAAATAACACTTTGTTTGTTCATTGGAGAATAAAATAATATAAATAAAAGACAATAGAAGATTCTGTGGATTTAAACCTTCAAACAGAACTGAACTAAAGCTAAAGAGCCATGACAAATGTGGATATGAATGTTTGACATTTTCGACATATTTGGTCAAGAAATATTATCATATGCTGTTATAAAATGTTTTGGAATTTTATTTCCGACCATGAATTACCATTGTTTGAATTGAAATTAAATTCACAGTATAGTTTTATCGTGTACTGGTTACAATTGGAGATATGAAGTATAAATCAATCAAATGAATGGGTGTAATAGGGTAGCAGAAAATCGTGCAAAACATGGCGTGGTATGCAAATAAGATTCATATAATTCACTCACTACACATGAGACAGAGAGAATGTATATAATTCATTATAAAAGAGAAAAATATGATTTTATATAATTACATGTAGTTGTAAATGAGACATGTTTCATTTTATATAATTCATTATAAGTGAGACACGTATGATTTACATCATTCACTGTAAATGAGACATTTATGATTAATGTAATTTACAATAAATGAGACAAAGGTGACTTATATAATTAATTTAAATGATACAATTATAATTTATACAATTCATTAAAATGAGACGAAAGGACTGATATAATTATACAATTTATTATCATTGAGATAGCGAGATAGACTTGATTATATAATCCATTATAAATTTGTACAAATGTGGTTTATGTACCTCATTACAAATGACACAAATATGATGTATATAATTCATTATAAATTGGAAAGATGTGAAACACAAACACGTCCATCTCTATAATGTAGGAGGACTGTCATTGTCTACGCCTATGTACTTTTTGCCATCAAATTGCCTCACACGTCCGGTTCGAGCAGGGGAGCTTCCTTCCGGGAGATGAACATTCATACTGCCCCCTATAGCTGACGTGTAACTTGGCGTCCTCCTCAGCATGTGCGCAGGCGACACATCACCTTTCTGTCCCATCATGCTTTCGTTACTGCTGAGGTCATCAAAACCAACGTACGTATCACCCGCGTAACTGTGGTCTCCCAGAACAACCAAGTCATAGCTTCCCCCAGCGCTTTCATCTCCAAGAAGTGGCGACTCTCCCAAAGGAGGAGGCGGAAGTAAAGGGTCTGGATAAGTATTTGTGAATGTTGACGGGTCAGAGTTTGTTATCTTATTATTTCCGTCCTCTCTGATTGCACTTATGCTACTGTAGACGGTCGGGTCTGTGAAAGGCTTTGATTTCTTTGAGCCGTAGTGTGCAGCACCAGGAATGGTTGGAGTCTGTCTCCGGTATAGATCTTTACTACTCGCACCATTAAGATTTGAACTTGGAGCGCTTGTACTACTACGTCTCGTACCGTTGGCTCGCAGTGCGACAAAATTCTGGTCCTTTTCAAACCCTATTTCGTGGCCTGTAATAGTGACTGGCAGCACTTGTTGGCTTTCAAGATCTTGACCGCTGATAGAAAATATAAATGATCAGATATAAATGATGAGATATAAATGTTGGTTAAAATTTCATTATAGTTTCTTAATTAAATAAATAATACCATGGGCAGCTAAGAAGAGTAATGAAAATGTTCTGAAAGAGGTCAAAGCAAGAAGAGAGCTAATTTCCAATATTAAGAATAGACAATCATTTTATGGCCTTGTAATGAGAAGAGAACAGCTGGAATATATTGTAACAACTGGGAAGATTGAGGGACGAATAGATAGAGGGAAGCAAAGAGAAAAGATACCAGACAGTTTAAGAGAATGGCTTGGCAGAAGATCAACAACAGAAATGATAAATAGCTATCGAGATCGAAAGTTGTGGAGAGACATGATCACCTACACCAGCAGGCCCGGTACTTGATGATGATGATAATGAATTAAATAAGCCGACCCTATTTCAGTGAGTCAAAAACATTTTGAGATAGTAAAAGCGGGAACGACAAAAACACATACAGAGCTTACCATTATTTTTCAGTGACGAAATCCATACACAATTTAAGTAGACATACCTGTGGACTGTCTTTCACTATCTATTGACCTTTCGAGCCGTAACCGGCCCATAGGGCTTAGACCAAGATACACCTTCTCCTATATGAATTTTGTTCTAGCAGTTTTCTTTTAAAGATATTTTATCAAATCTCGCCATCTGTCTCTGTTCTGTGCAAGCAGTTCTATCTCATTGAGGGAGCCGATTCCTGCTGCTCTTGCCTCTCTCATCAATGTTCTTCTCAGTGTCTCCCTGGGTCTTCCTCTTTTTCTTTTACCTGTTGTTTCCCATATGAGGGCTTGCTTTGCTATTCGATTATTATCTCTTCTCATCACATGTCCAACGTATGACCATCGTCTTTTCTTTATTACTGAAGATATTAGTGGTTGATTGGCGATTTCTCTAATTTCCTCGTTTGTTTTGAATTCGTTCCATTCTATACCAAGTATTTTCCTTAGACATTTATTTTCGAATGCGTTCAACTTTGTTTCTATATCTCTTGTTGTTTTCCAGCTTTCACACGCATACGTAAGGGTTGATAGTACATTTGATTTGAATAGCCTAAGTTTTGTGTTTGTGCTAATGAGTTTTGATTTCCACAACTTTTCAAGGCTTCTGAAAGACATTGCTGCTTTAGCCAGTCTGATTCTAATTTCTTTGCTCGTATCCCCTTCTCGATCAATGTGACTTCCAAGATAGATGAAGTGATCGATCTCTTCTACTGGTTTGTTTTCCATGTATATTTTGTCACTTGTTGGAATTAAACTTTTCATGACTTTAGTCTTTTCATGATTGACCTCAAGCCCAATTTTGCTGGCTATTGATGATAGTTCATTTGTGTTTTCCTGCATCGTTTTTATCTGATTGCTGATGAGAACTATGTCATCAGCAAAGTCCAGGTCCTCCAAATGGTCTCCTTGTATCCATTCGATGCCTTTATTACCAGTGCAGCATTTCTTCATTATGAAGTCCATAACAATTCCAAATAACAAGGGCGATAAAATACATCCTTGTTTAACCCCAGTTTCTATTGGGAAACATTCGCTCAGTCCTTCCTCTGTTCGAACTGCACATGTGTAACCATCATACATGTCTTTGATAATATTTATGATTTTTGATGGTAAGCCATATTGCTTCAGAATTTTCCACAAAGAATCTCTATGAATACTATCAAAGTGTCTTTCACTACAACCGTACTAAATATTTCTTATATGAAATATTGGCCAGTCTAGCAAGCAAATCTCGGTCTTTCAGACCATCTCATAAAACTTTAAAAGGTTAAAATTGTATATAGTAAAGTAAAGTACCCCCGTCACGCCAAGTGGCGTATACGTCAAATTTGATGTTAGTAACCATACATTTTGCAGACCTTCGGCACATTATTTTTGGGGTAATGTGGTCGGTATTACGCCCGTGCCGCTTTACTTTCCCAGAAAGTAATTCGGTATCCATTAAAGGCTGGGTGAAATGGAAGCCATCGGTTATTATCGAACCCTACCTCTTGTCCTTTGTAGTCCAGTTCACTAACCACTGAGCTATCGCGGCTCCAAAATTGTATATATATATATATATATATATATATATATATATATATATATATATATGTATATATTTTAATGGGGCAAACATTTCATTTTTATTTAAAAGATGGAACGACCCCGAAAACAGTAATGTCCTACTGTTCCGTTTAAAATTGAACGTATGGTCAGCCTATAGTTAAATTAAAGGAAGGATGCATTTATGTGTATATCATATATAATTACAAATTTAAATGTTAATTGACTATCTTTACGTTTATTAACATTTTTACTATTTTACTTACGTATTTTCTCATTGTTGTTTGCGCTAGATTTACTTAGATATATATAGTTTGTCCATGACGTCTGTAGTAATAATAATAATTACATTTTTTTAAAAAGTCATGTCACGGAGCGTTTGAGAATATCCTTGTTGACTACAATGGATCTTCTAATTTCCTGTTAGGTACATACGAGTTATTTCCATGTCTATAATGGCGACGTCACCTGTAACACACTTATATAATAGCCGTCACCTGCAACACTGTTATTCTAGTCAAGTAATCAGCAACACCCTGTCTTAACAGCCACGTAGCCTGCAACACTCTTTTATTCTAATCATCTAATTTGCAACACCCTTTTTTATAATAGCTACAAAACATGGAACACCCTTTTATAATAGTCACGTAACATGCAACACCCATTTATAATAGTCACATTACCTGAAATACCCTTTTATACTATCTACATAACCAACAACACCCTTTTATACTATCCACATAACCAACAACACCCTTTTATACTATCCACATAACCAACAACACCCTTTTATACTATCTACATAACCAACAACACCCTTTTATACTATCTACATAACCAACAACACCCTTTTATACTATCTACATAACCAACAACACCCTTTTATACTATCCACATAACCAACAACACCCTTTTATACTATCCACATAACCAACAACACCCTTTTATACTATCTACATAACCAACAACACCCTTTTATACTATCTACATAACCAACAACACCCTTTTATACTATCCACATAACCAACAACACCCTTTTATACTATCCACATAATCAACAACACCCTTTTATATTATCCAAATAACTTCTAGATAAGCTCTTTTAAAGTAGCCAATAAGCTGCAATTTTCTTTTAAAAGTGAGCTGCAATAAAAATGTGCCGAGAACAGTCCAAGTGAAATTTCCTGTAAAAGTAATTGTAGTTAGAGGTGACCACAGTGGCACTGCAGACAACACTTGGCATTTCCTTTGGGATTCACGACCCACAAGTTCAGAAGTGAAGCAGTGAAATGTCTTTCCATTTAAATAAGTTTAAAATATTTCCCTTTTGTTATACTTGTCCCTTTATTTCTTTAGTTTTTAATGAATACACATTTTTTAGTTTGTTCATATAATTTATTTATCATTATATGGGAACAATGTCAACCTTAGATGATAGATGTACAACAGTGGGGAGGTGCAGAATAGCTCAGGCAAAAGCAAATTTCTAAAAAATGAGGAAGATAATGTGTAATCCATTTTTGACAACAAAAACAAGAAAAAGAGTTCTTAAATGTTATGTATTGCTAGTCTTAACACATGGATGTGAATCATGGACAATAGGACAACAGACAAGAAAATCACTAGAGGCTGTAGAAATGTGGTTTTACAGACGAATCTTGAGAATACCATGGACAGCTAAGAAGAATTACGAAAATGTACTGAAAGAGGCCAAAGCAAAAAGACAGCTAATTTACAATATTAGAAAGAACCAATCATCATTTTTTGATTATGTAATGAGAGAGGCACAGATGGAAAATATTGTGACAACTGAGAAAATTGAGGGACAAAGCAATAGAGTGAAGCAAAGAGAAAAGATACCAGACAGCTCAATAGAATGGCTTTGCAAAAGTCAATAAGAGAAATGATAAATAACTGTCGAGATCGAAAGTTGTGGAGAAACATAATCAACTGCCCCAGCACCATGCTTGGTACTTGATGATGATGATCATTTATTTAGATTTTTATTTCCTTACGTGAAAAGCACCATCTTCTGTATAGAACTAGGTATCCAGTGTGCCACGTGGTATATATGGATGTTAGTGCCCATATGTTTCCTTAGCACGCAACAGTTTGTATGGGTGATGTGTCGTTCTTCTTTCATAAATAAAACACTACCTATTTTTAAAGTAAGGTAAGCCAAGAAGCCACCAATCAAGATAGATCCTGACCTCTTGTACTTAGTAGTTCAGTGTTTTTTTAAGGGCTCCCCGTTTTTTCTGTAAATTCTCAGCATAAATAATTGGTCTATGTCATTCATCTATTGACCGAAAGACCTTTGGTAATTAAACAATGAATATGGAACAAGTACTTGACAATTCTTTGTTATCGTTTAGTAAACAGACAAGCAAAGAGTTCAATATTTAGGGCAACAAAGTGATGTGTCTCTTTATAAAGAAGAACAAGAAAGAAACTACAGTACTGGACAAATATTGAAACATATTCTTTAAGCAACATGTCTGCCAGCGTAGATGACGATGTCTTTCCACAGTTTGTTTATTTAAATTGTAAATCAACTCAGTTGTTGACTTTCTCTAGTGGCATTACTTTAAATTATTTTAAAACTTTTCATTCTGACTTTTACCTATCACTTCTTCCTTTGATTTTTCCACCAGTTGTCACAAAATGTAACAGCTCTTCCCTTTCATTAGATGCTACAGAATGTGATGACTGCTTCCCCCTGACGTCAGTTGCACGCTTTAATTTAGCTTTTGTCGCATTTAGAACATCTTCATTTCCACTTCAATTTTAAATGTAATGTTAATATTCTGTCATGTTAATGTTTTTCTGTATATATTACTTTGTCTGTGACATTCAAGGAATTCATTGGTTCGTTGTTTTTTTGTTTGTTTTTTTTTAAATTATTTTTTTTTTAAATTTTTATTTTACAAATTTTACTTCGAAAATGGTTCTACATAACAATGTACAACTATGTTTTTCCCACTTTCGTTAACAACGATTGAGGCCTGGCTTGAAACGTCAATTACTCATGGACGGAAAAAATATGAGTGTCTCCGAAGATGGAGTTATTTCCCTGTGGGCTGAGGGACCCCTGTGCACACGGCTGCTGGGAAAAAATTGAATAACACGCAAAATTCAGTTCCTAGTCTCTAGGGACTTCGTCAGAGGTAAAAGCTGGGTAACGCAAAAAAAAAAAATAATAACAACAATAATAACAACGATTTGAGAGTCTTTTCGGCTTGAACCAATATCCGCCTGTCTATCTTCTTCTTTTCTCTTTTCACTGATACCTAAAAGAAGTCGAGGTTTATATCATTTGTCGTTCTTGAGCTGCTCGAACTGTCCGAATTAGTGACTTTCCTTTGCTGTTACATGTCTCTGTCACTGCATCTATCCATCTTCTTCTGGGTCTTCCTCTTGGTCTTTTCCCATTCATTCTTGATAAGAACGCCCTTGATGGTGATTGATAAGGATTCATTCTGACCAGGTGGCCAAACCATTTAAGTTGTTGTTCTATATATTCTTGGCAAGGTTTTGTTCCTACTATTATTCTTATGGTTTCATTTGGTATTCTATCTCTTCTTGTGTTACTTTTCTCAAGCATCGCATCTCACATGTATTTATCTTTCTTAAATGTGATTTAGAAAGGGTCCATGTTTGACTTTCATAGCACAAAGTTGGTGTGAAAATGCTATTTATCATTTATTGTTTAGCTGGCATAGAAATGTTTGGATGTCTTAGCAATGGTGAAAACTGGTATGTGACAGCATTTGCTTTTTGTATTCTCATGTCAATTTCTCTGTCTAGTTTTCCATCTTCTGTGAACATTGTGCCTAAATACTTGAATTTCTCTACTTGTTTTATTTCTTTATTATATCTTTGATCTTAATGTTTAAAGGGTGTCTTAATTTGCTTATTCTTATAGCCTCTGTTTTTTGCTGTGTTAATTTTCATACTGTAGTTTGTGCAGCTTTTATCTAGAGATGTTAAATGCTGTTGTAGCAGGTTTTCATCTGTCTATATAGACCAATAATAGGATGTTCTGCCTACAGTGGAATGAATCCAAGACTAATATAGAAATATAAACACCGATTACGTAACTAAAGTCAATCTATAATTACGAAAATAGAGTGTAAATGTGCCAGTCATCAATGAAAGGTAATAAGAAAAGGAAACATAACGCAAGTGCTCAATTGAGAAATAAGAGGGGAAGGGGAAGGAACGGCTGTTCCTGGGAGACACTAAGGCCCTACCACAATGATAGTAATTACGACAGGAGTCATGATTTCTTTTAATGAGATCGAGAAACTTACACAACAGAGGGGCCTAGTTCAAAACAGTGACAGCCCTCGATGGCATCTAATGGAGTACAGAGATGATGAATGCACTGTTAGTATAGGAGATGATCATGACGCATTGCTTGATGCAAGCTAGAACACGAAGTGTACACACACACACAACACGCACGCACGCACTCACGCACGCACACACACAATTACCACACAGCAATTCGCTCATTCGCCCAACTATACACACACACACACATCCACATAATCACACAAACACCCACGCATCAACCTACTCACTCGCCCACTTACACATACCCATACAGACAAACACACACGCAAGCCAACCTGCTCACACACCAACACACACACTCACACACACGAACTTACCCACAAACACATACACGCACCCACCAACTTACTCACCAACACACACACACACACACTCACACCCACCAAAATTAAAAAAATAAGGAGCCCCCCCACCCCACACCATGTGGCGTACAGGACATACAGTGTTAGTGACCATAATATTTACAGACCTTCGGCACATGATTTTGAGGTAATGTGGTCGGTATTACGCCAGTGCCGCTTTACTTTCCCAGAAAAAAAAGATCTGGTACCCATTTAAGGCTGGGTGAATCCGGAAGCCGTCGGCTGGGATCGAACCCTACTTCTTATTCTTTGTAGTCAAATTCACTAACCACTGAACTATCGCGGCTCCCTATCCCACAAACTGACCAACACAAAAACACACCCATCCACCTACTCACAAATACACCGACACACGAACACAAACTCCTCTACCTACCAAAACACACACACACAGCACACACGCACCCACCTATACCCACACAAACACACACGTACTGACTCATCCACTCACAAATTCACACACACACACCAATCTACACGCATACACCCACCCACACACACTCTTACACGCATACACATACACACAACGGCCAACCTGAGCTGATTCTGAAGGTTGTCTATTTTCAAAAGCGCCATGTCCAGCTGGTGCTTCAACTTCCAAACCTGGGTCTCGCACAGTGCGTTTTTGCATCGATTTTTCGTATGCTCATTCATGGCTTCATCCACACAGTTCCGGAGTTCCAGGGATTTCCCCATGCTCTGTTAAGACACACAAAAAAAAAAAAATTAATGAACAACTTGAAGCAAAGAAAAATCAAAACATATTCAGGAAATAAGCTTTTCTTAAAGATACGTAAAGCTAACATTCTAATAAAAGTAACATTGGAAAGGAAAATACAAGGTAAAAGAGGCAGAGGCAGATCAAGACTAACATGGACGAGTAACATCAAAAGATGGACATGTCAACCTAAGACAATCTGCACCATCAAAGCAAGAGTAAAAAAAAAAGTTAAAAAAAAAATTAAAGTACCCCCGTCACGCCAAGTGGCGTATAGGTAATATGGTGTTAGTGACCATAAATTTTACAGTCCTTCGGCACATGATTTTTGGGGTAATGTGGTCGGTATTACGCCCCTGCCGCTTTACTTTCCCAGAAAAAAATCCGGTACCCATTAAAGGCTGGGTGAACCGGTGCCGTCGGTTGGGATCGAACCTCACCTCTTGTCCTTTGTAGTCCAGTTCACTAACCACTGAGCTATCGCGGCTCCCATCAAAGCAAGAGACAGAGTGGAAAGGAGACGGCACTTTATTATGATGAAAGTTAACATCTATGTAGTTAGTTCTATTTCTTTGTTTATTTACTAGAAAATACCATTTTGAAAATGAAAATTTACAATAGATTTATTATTGAATGTATAATATTGTAAACTAAAGTGGAATAATATTAAAACAGGTGAATGAATTTAAAAAATATGTGATTAGTGTTAACCTCATATGGTAGGTGTACAACAGAGGTAAGATACAGAGTTGCTCAGGGGAAAGCAGCTTTAAAAAAGTTGAGGAAGATACTGTGCAATCCATTATTGATAATAGAAACAAGAAAACGAGTTCTTAAATGTTATGTAGAGCCAGTCTTAACATATGGAGTAAATCATGGATAATAGGACAACAGACAACAAAATAACTGGAGGCTGTAGAAATGTGGTTTTACAGAAGAATGCTGTAAATACAGTGGAGAGCTAAAAATAGTAATGCAAACGTTCTGAAAGAGGCCATAGCAAAATGAGCTCATTTCCAATATTAGGAAGAAACAATCATCATTTTTTGGCCATGTAAAGAGAAGAGAACAACTGGAATATATTGTAACAACTGGGAAAATTGAGGGACAAAGAGACAGATGTAAGCAAAGGGAAAAAAATATCAGACAACTTAAGATAATGGCTTGGCAAAAGATCAACAACAGAAATGATATGATCACGTAGAATTGAACAAAAACATATTTAGAAAAATGGTATGGTTAAAGCTTTATCTAATTGATGGACGACACAAATTTGTACGACCTTTCGACTCAACAGGCCTTCAGCAGGGATAAACATGAAGACATGTAAGTAAATAAAACTAATCCTACAAAGGCAACTAATAATGAAACATACAAAACAAAATAATTGAAACTAGTTCGGGAAAGAAACATGTCTTCCCTGTGTTGTGGACCGTGGCCAGAAGGAAAAAGAACGATTGGCGGGTACGTACTGTAATGCCCTGCCGATGAGAGGGTCAACAACATGTACAGAGTTCTAAAAATATGAAAGAGGTTGGGGGGGGGGGGTGTGGGAAGGGGACAATGACTAGGTTGCCTCAACTACAACGCAACCGGCAATGTCTATACGCATCAATGCAACCTAAGTATATATATATATATATATATATATATATATATATATATATATATATATACATATACGCATACACACATATAGATACTTATATATATATATATGCACATACGCACAAATACATACATATATACATGCATACATACAAACATATATATATATATATACATACACGTATATATGGCTACACCCATATGTGTGCGTGCACACACACATATATGTGAAAATGTGCGCATTCAGCCCACATACCCAGAAGTGTCCACACCGAAGCAAGTGTACTTACCAAAAGGAGAAGGAATAGAACATAATAATAACAAGTACACGAAAGGAGGAAAGAGTGAGATGTCTCAGAGTGGGGTACACTAAGAACATCTGAAAAGTAAAGCCTTGCACTATAGTAAGCAGTCCAGACAAATGAGATACAGGAGAACAACGAAGTATCGTGTCACTCCAGCAATCGCAGCCGGTTCGCCCTTGAGAATCGCCTCATTATCCAGCTGTCTCCCCAAGGTATGAACATATCGCTCTCATACACATAGGCTACCTACTATCTGTCTGTCTGTCTGTCTGTCTGTCTATCTATCTATCTATCTATCTATCTTCCTATCTATCTATCTATCTGCCTGTCTGTCTGTCTGTCTGTCTGTCTGTCTGTCTGTCTGTCTGTCTGTCTGTCTATCTATCTATCTATCTATCTATCTATCTATCTATCTATCTATCTATCTATCTATCTATCTATCTATCTATCTATCTATCTATCTATCTATCTATCTATCTATCTATCTATCTATCTATCTATCTATCTATCTATCTATCTATCTATCTATCTATCTATCTATCTATCTATCTATCTATCTATCTATCTATCTATCTATCTATCTATCTATCTATCTATCTATCTATCTATCTATCTATCTATCTATCTATCTATCTATCTATCTATCTATCTATCTATCTATCTATCTATCTATCTATCTATCTATCTATCTATCTATCTATCTATCTATCTATCTATCTATCTATCTATCTATCTATCTATCTATCTATCTATCTATCTATCTATCTATCTATCTATCTATCTATCTATCTATCTATCTATCTATCTATCTATCTATCTATCTATCTATCTATCTATCTATCTATCTATCTATCTATCTATCTATCTATCTATCTATCTATCTATCTATCTAGTGACATTTCGAGCCGTAGTCGGCCCATAGGGCGTAGACCTAGATGCTCCTTCTCTTATCTGAATTTTTGTTCTTGCAGTTTTCAATTCTTTTAATGATATTTTGTCAAATCTCGCCATTTGTGTCTGTTCTGTGCAAACAGTTCTATCTCACTGAGGGAGCCGATTCCTGCTGCTCTTGCCTATCTCATCAATGTTCTTCTCGGTGCCTCTCTGGGTCTTCCTCTTCCTCTTACCTTTTGTTTCCCACATGAAGGCTTGCTTTGCTATACGGTTATTACACCTACTACACATTTTTTATCCCTATGCGCTACCGTACCTATATATGTATATATATTTCTCTGCATATGTATTGGCACAATTGAACACCTTTGGGTTTTCTTTTATGTGATTTGTGGCATATATATATATATATATATATATATATATATATATATATATATACTGATTTATGTTTGTACGCATGTATTGTTATATACACATGTTTTTTTTTCACACATCGGTCCGGGGTGCACAAAGAGAGTTAGATATGCACAGTTTATACATATCTTGTACCCAGCTCCCCATATTTTTAGAACCCTTCTGTTCCGTCTTCTCGCCTAACTGCCTGGTCAGTGCGATATATAGTTGGTCATCCCGTCTTCTCATTTTAGTCCATTCAGTAGCTGGCCACGCTATGGAACACAGGGAAGTGACCCTTTTTTATTTCCTTTCTTGAATATTTAGTATCTCTCTCTCTCTCTCTCTCTCTCTCTCTGCGATCAAGACTCAATCAGAGTAGGATTCCAGACTCTCTCATGAAGTCAACTGTCTGTTTAATTGATTAGTATATTATAGCCATTTAGTTAGATTTGTTTACATATCCTTATATATATTTTTTGTGTTGTTGTTTGTTGTTCCAGCTGAAGGCCTACTTGGCCGAAACGTCGACTTTTGTTTTGTTCATCACCACGGAAAGCTGTCACCATACCACTTTTTTCTTTCTCTTTTCTTTCAGAATTGCTGCAACGAAGTATGGCAGTGTCGTCTAGTAGAGAAGAGCCGTGAATAGTGAGAAATGATCACCTATACCATTAGGCTTGATACTTGTTGAGGATGATGTAAAATATTAATTTCAGCTGCTCAATAAGAAATTAACGAACATGATTATGTTTTGTACTCCTATAATTACTATTTTTTATATGTATAAAGCATTCGTTCTATTGGGTTTTATTTCTTGGCTATGTGCTCTTACAAAACCGCATATGATTATAACAATTGTTTAAAGCAATTTATGAATACATATAATTAGCAATAAATGAAAACGTAGAATATTATCCACCTACCTCACCCACGGTTCTTCTTTCTTCTTCTTCTACCTTTCAGCTCCCTGTGGAGCATAGGTCTTCAACAAACACTTTCCAAGTCGTTTTGTTTTTGCCATTCTTTAAGATCATTCCATGTCTTTCCCATCATATTCATCTCTGCTTCTATCTGTCTTCTCCAAGAATTCCTTGGTTTTCCTCTTTGTCTTTTCTCCTGGGGATTCCAAAAAAGGGCCTGTTGTGTAATACTCTCAGTTGGCTTCCGCAGTGTGTATCCTATCCAGCGCCATCGTCTTCGCTCACCCACGGTTACCATGACTTAATTATCACTTCATCATCAGCATTATGTGCCATACCGGTTACCATACCCCACGGTCGACCCACTCGATGGCAGAAATGGGTACCAGGGTAGTACTCTGGGAAAGTGAGGAACGCCGTCTCGCATCGTGAGTTTCGTTGATTGAAGCGACACTATCCAGAAGTCTCCGAACACTTCTGGATAGACGGCCGAGCACATATGGGTGAAAACTCGCGAGCAAAGACGCCGATTCAAGTCTCGTACTTTACCTTTAACTTATCCATAAATTACTAGTTGTGTGTGTGTGTACCACAACGTGTTTATTCATTACATTCGTGTCTTATATGATACTCACCAACGACACAAGTGCACAGCAGCCACATTTATCCCACTTCCTCAAAAACTTCCGCCCAAACAGGAAGTACAAGTGTTCGCAGCACAAGATCAGGATGCCTAGCAGGACTCCAGTGCCAAGAAGAATAAAGGCAGATGTGAAGTTGATAATTCCCAATGTCCGGTTTGATACACCAGCCTCCTTGTTCATGTTGCAAGCTCCAGCCAACCAGAATTTCTGCAGCCGATCCAACTCACCTTGACATTGAAATAATTGGACATAGTCAAGACATTGTACTGACAGTTAATGGTGCGCAGTTACCTTTTATATGGTGTATTTATAAAATAACAGACTGGGAAGAGCTTGCTGAAGAAAATGCTAGATCAGTGGTTAACCTCAAAGAGGCCAACACAAAAAGCTCATAAGAAACATCATAAGGAAACAATCAACATTTTTTCGGGCACATCGTGAGAGGAAGAAAGTTGGATTACTTGGTTACAACTGACCAAATACAAGGAAAGAGAGATCGCGGACGACAAAGAGAGAAAATACTAGATAGTTTGGTGTCATGGCATGGAAAACAGCCAACAACAGAACTGATACAATGCACTGTAGATAGAAGATTGTGGAAGGACATGATCGCCTACGACAACCAGTAAGGCACATGATGATGATGAGATCAGTGGTGACTAACTTATGGTTGACAGAGTGCTGGATTATAGCCAAGGCTATGACCTGGAACAGGCCAAACTTAAGAGTACGTCAAATATGATATGATGTGATTTAGTTATATATAAATAATGGTTGCACTTTGACACAAACAGGAAAGATAAAGGCTCTCTGTCTAAGAGATATTCTTGGAGAAGACAGATGGAGGCAGAGATGAAGATGATGGGAAAGACATGGAATGATATTAAAAGAATTGCAAGAAACAGAACGGCTTGGAAAGTGTTTGTTGAAGATCTATGCTCCACAGGGAGCTGAAACGAAGATGAAGAGACTTTGACGACACATTTGATAGTTAATGATAGACAATTAATTATTTATTTCAAAGTTATCTTTATATTATTTTTGTGCGATTGGAAGTTTTTTTTGTGCTTATATATATTTAATATTGTGGTTTCTTTTGATGCTTAAAGAGTCAAGAAAAAAAGACTCTCGAGCCTGATCTGTCGGGCCGCTATTTGACCATCTCTTCTCTGGATAGAGAAGGAAACTAAACGCTAGCATTTTTAGTCTAGTCCACAAATCAACGTCATTGCACAAATGACAAATAAGATCTCCCTTTCAACACGTTCCGCAATATGAAGCACGCCCACCACACACGAGCAAAAACACTGAAAATGGCCTCAGCCCAGATCCACGTACACCGTAGCACTGGCTAGACTGGCTAGAGGGTGGGAGTAATTGAGAAATTAAGCGATTTGATTAATGCCATAGTTTAACTTCCGAACTACCTCTTTAACGATTTCCTAGTCTTTCTTCATCCCGTTTATTCCTTTTTCTTCTTCTTCTTCTCTCGCTCTCTCTCTCTCTCTCTCTCTCTATATATATATATATATATATATATATATATACAGAAGAATAGTTTTTTTTATATAGGGTGTCTCACTTGCTATAGAAACTGGCTTGTATTTGAATGGTTTTACCTCTAAACACTCGTTTATGTAGAGTATACCAAACACATTTTTCAACTGTGTCCTGTGTGAACTCAGTCATAATGTACACTAACAGTCACGAACGAGAACCGTGTTGATTAGGTACCTTCAGCCAAATGAGAGAGATCAGCAGAGATGTGCATCATGCAGACGTGTCACAATAATTATACAGCACACACTGACACATATCACACACGCACGTGCGCGCACGAACGCACACACACACACACACACACACACACACACACACACTACAGACACATTATTGTTCATTTCACAGACAACGAACGTGGTCCTGTAATTTCGTTTCAATATCTTCGTTTATGTTGGAATTATTGTGCAGATGCACGTGAGAGGCACACTGGTGGAGGGATGTAGAAAGAACTAGACATGGTAATTACAAATATTCTAATTCAAAGCATTATTTACCACAATATGCATATGAATCTTGTTGAAAATGTTCAACTGGCCAGAGAAAAAATGTGGAGAAAACCAAATAATTTAATATTGCCTGTTTGCATTAAACCGAGAGTAGAAGAATGTTCTCTTCGCCCTCTTAATTGTATTTGTAATATAAGAAGACATGCACAGTGTATTAGACATGGCTTTAGGGAAAATACCAAGAAGAATATTATCACAAAAAAAGAGAGAATAGACGAAAGAAGTAATGAAAATGCAGAAAGAGATAAATGCAACGAAAGGGCAAAGTGGCGGAGAAAAAATGCGAGTTAGAAGACAAATTAATGCTGGAGAGACAGAAAGCACTAGATGTAAAAAATCAACTTATATAAAAAATGAAACTTTATGGTACATGTGGTGATGAGGCGAGTGATAACCTACCATTTTCCTGTAATTTCAAAATAATTTTATTAAACTTGTCAATCCAAGGATTTTGAAAATCTGGTTGGAAGCCGATTCCGTATCCTGTCATTGCGTAACGGTTTCCGACTGTCACTAACCGACACTGCGGGTCACGTGATGCATAGTACTCCAGCACTGACGAGTCATATATAAAGGCCTGGATATCCCTATGGAGAGATATTCGTGCTTGTCTGAGTTACAAATTAAATATAATTAGTGGGTATGTTTTTAGTAAATAAATAACACCAGAGCTACAACTAAGAATAGCAAAATGTTATAGCTTCTCAACATTCCTGTACGGTGCAGAAACATGGACATTAGACAAGAAAACAGAACAGACAATTGAAGCCTTTGAGATGTGGATTTATAGAAGAATAGGTAGAATTGGATAGTAAGAAAGGAAACGATGAAGTCTTAAAACAACCTAAAATGAAAAGAGATCTACTAAAACACAATTCAAACAAAACAAATAAGATGTATGGGGCAGGTTAAAAGACACAACAGCCTACTAAAAGTAATATTGGAAGGGAAAATACAAGGTAAAGAAGGCAGAGGCAAACAAAGACTAACACAGACGAGTAACATCAAAAGATATACAGGTCAGCCTACAAACTACGCTATCAGCAGGAGACAGAGTGGAATGGTGCTCCATGGTATCAAACCTTTGATGCGGAGACGGCACTCAATGATGATGATATGCTTTTAGTGTGTAATTTAGCTGACTACATTTTTAGAACTACTTCTTTCCCCTTGAAAATAAAATTCCTATTTACTCTTAATTTAGTTGTAATTATTTAAGTTAGCTAATTAGTTTTGAGTTGCTAACTGAATTAATTAGTTCAGTTATTTTGTTGGTATTTTTCTGTAAGGTATTTAGTTGTTAGTAAAGTTAATTAAATAGTTTAGCTAGTTGCATATTTGTAGCTATTAGATAACTTTGTTTGTAAATAAATAGCTCAGTTCATTCGTTTGAAATGAGTTCATTATTCAGTTAGTTTATCAGAATGAACGAACACTCAAAGCAGCCACAAACATGTTCAGTGTCTTTCAGTAAAATGGCAAAAAAAAAAAAAATATGAATCCTGATGATTGCAGTAGCTCGCTGATCTGTCATATCTTCAATATTCTGCATTCCAGGTCGATCAGTGGAACTCTAAGAGAGTATATATATATATATCTATCTATATATATATATATATATATATATATATATATATATATATATATATATATATATATATAAGACCATACGTGATTGGACATTAAAGGAAGCAAAGTGAAATAACTTGAAATAACTTGCTGAAATAAATCTGTCACTGGCAGTTTTCAGAGCAACACATTCTACTCAATAGCTACCGAAAGCCCACACTAATGTATAACTGTTGTCTTCTTCTACCTTTCAGCTCCCTGAGGAGCACAGGTCTTCAGCAAACATTTTTCAAGCCGTTCTATTTCTTGTCATTCTTTCAAGATCATTCGATGTTTTCCGCATCATCTTTATCTCTGCTTCTGCCTGTTTCCTCCAAGAATATTTTGGTCTTCATCTTTGTCTCTTCCCCTATAGATTAAAAAAAATGGTATGTCTTGTAATACTCTCAGTTGGTATCCACAGGGCAACCATCTTCGTTGTATTTCTTTCTCAAATGCTGTTTGACTGGTGCTTTCCATAATTCCAAGTTAGTGACTTTATCCTACCATTTATAATTTGTCTTTTTGGTATTAAACGAATTAAAAGCTTGCATTAATACCATATGTTAATTTCACTTCCCCAATCTCTTTCCCTCTTTCTTAGTTTTTCTTCATCCTCCTTTCTTCACTCGTTCCCTCAAAATAACAATTAATATCACTACTGCTACCAACAACAACTACTAATACCTAAAGGAAGGTGGGTATATCATAGACGAGCTGGGATGGACTGCTGTAGAAGCTGGGCATCTCGCACAGGAAAGAGAAAACTTTAGAGTAGTTGTAACGGGTGCCAAGTTACAACAGTGACAACCTTATGATGACTGCTGCGACTACAACTACTATTACTATATTATCCAACAAACATTCTTTCCGCCGCTTTCGTCGGTCCATCGATCATAGCAAGGGGCAGAATTATCTAAAACTGCAAAATCAGCATGCTAATATAGTTTGATATGATATAATAATGATAAAATAATGATATAATTTATTAGTAGTAGCCTCCTTCAGTCATAGTTGACTGGATTTTTCAGCGCCCCTAGAAATGATATTTTTAGTGTCATATCTTCAGTATTTATATAATATAACATAATAGCATAACATAAAAGCATAACGTAATAGTATAACATAATATCATAACATAAATATGTCCTCTCAAACAATGATATAATATGGTATAATATGGTATAATATAAATAGTATAATGTATAGCATAGTATAATATAATATAATATAATATAATATAATATAATATAATATAATATAATATAATATAATATAATATAATATAATATAATATAATATAATATAATATAATATAATATAATATAATATAATATAATATAATATAATATAATATAATATAATATAATATAATATAATATAATATAATATAATATAATATAATATAATATAATATAATATAATATAATATAATATAATATAATATAATATAATATAATATAATATAATATAATATAATATAATATAATATAATATAATATAATATAATATAATATAATATAATATAATATAATATAATAATATAATATAATATAATATAATATAATATAATATAATATAATATATAATATAATATAATATAATATAATATAATATAATATAATATAATATAATATAATATAATATAATATAATATAATATAATATAATATAATATAATATAATATAATATATGATATGTAGCGCAATATGGTAAAAGAAAACAAGACAAACCAAGAGAATCGCCAAGCAGAACAATTACTAAGGAAGGCTCTTTCCAGGGACTAAGAAACAACAAAGACTTACAAGCACTAGCAGCAAATCGGTAATCTTGGGGAACTATGACTTGGCCATAGTCTTCGGTCCGAAATGAAAACACATGAATGAATGAAATGCAGTGCAGTGTTATGTAATCACATAAAGAATGGCTACAGACAAATGAATGAGAGTAATAATCAACATAAACAATGATTCATTTCCTCTCAATTAGAAAATCAGACCCAGCAAGTATGCATACTTTCTTTCTAACTGCAGGCTTATGCAATTTATTTTACTTTTTTTTTGTCTGATCCGATTTATTTATAGTTTTTATCAGCAGATCTTGGTTAGTTTGAAGTGTGTAGAAAGGATCTGAAAGCTCTAAAAGACATCAAAAGTTGCACACAGTCGACCTATTTATAGCTTTATGACAGGCGTTAACACAGATTATTCAAGTGGGGAATTCATTATCTGCTGCTTTAGAAACTGGGGAGCCTAAAACAAAATCCCATTAGGTTTAATGAATAAAAAACAGGGAGACAATGTTATAAAAGAGAGTTATTAAGTTGGGCCGTAGAGTTTGTTTAGTGCAATGTATTTATTTATCTATAACGTTTGCAGAATTTTGAGAATGAGTTAGCCATATATAATTATATCAGTGATTATTTTTTCTCAGCTGACAGATAACCGCAGAAACTGACTGAACTGTATATGTGCATTGAAGATCCTACCACATATATATGTCATCTCAAAGTATGGAATGTAAAGTATACACGTTTTTGCAATTTGTCTTTGTCCTAGGGTGATGATCTCTATACTCATATAATGTGCATTATCGTTCAGATCTGCTCATATTTGCTGATAGCACAAGACGATCTTATCACTTCATAGATTTCGATCCAAAGGTGAGGACAATCCGAGTGATTTCAGAAAGCAGTTGAATTATTGTGAACACATTTTACTGACTTTCTTTATTAAAATGTTGTTCTGCAAACCACATAGGCTGTTCTTGTTCAACGACCGAAGATTCTCTTACGCCCTCAACTTGAACACGGGGTCCTGTGCTATTGACCGTTTCCGACTTCTCATGGTGCTGTATCTCTCCTATCTGAAGGCCAGGGACAGCTGTTAACTGCACTGCTCACTTGTTTTATATTCACTTGGTGTTGATATCGGCACTGCTCCTTTCTTATTTACTCACTTCGTGCTGTTAACTGTGTTGTTCACTGGTTATATATATATATATATATATATATATATATATATATATATATATACACTCACTTTGTGATGTGCAATAACAACAATATAATAATCCTATTTGTATCAAGTCTGTGATACTTGTACAATGATGCCACGATGGATACAAAGAAAGCAATATCGAACCTTTGTTTTTTTTTTAAATTGTGCTAAATGAACATTAATAGCAGAGTAGAAAGTAGTGATATCTTTTGAAATCAGATGTTCTAGAAGAATACTAATGTAACAATGAAATTTAATAAAAGATAACTGAAGAAACTTGGAAACGAGTAACCACGAGTCATTAGCTTCTTCCAACGCTAACAAATGAAATGTTTTAGATATATAACATGGTCACCACCAAAGACCATTCCACAGTAACCAGTCACAACAAGAGAAGAGCTAGAGCAGTGGTTACACGGCTTTTGTGAACGACCGCCCCGTTTTCAGAAAAAGAATAAGTAGTCAGAACCTCGCTCCTGAAAAGCTACTTACTCTAAAACAAACAAACATAAAGGCTACTTACTCTAAAATAAACAAACATAAAGGCTAACTACTCTAAAACAAACAAACATAAAGGCTAACTACTCTAAAACAAACAAACATAAAGGCTAACTACTCTAAAACAAACGAACATTAAGTTTACTACTCTAAAACAAACGAACATTAAGGCTAACTACTCTAAAACAAACAAACATAAAGACTAACTACTCTAAAACAAACGAACATTAAGGCTAACTACTCTAAAACAAACGAACATTAAGGCTAACTACACTAAAACAAACGAACATTAAGGCTAACTACTCTAAAACAAACAAACATAAAGGCTAACTACTCTAAAACAAACGAACATTAAGGCTAACTACTCTAATAAAAAACAAACATTAAGGCTAACTACTCTAAAACAAACGAACATTAAGGCTAACTACTCTAAAACAAACGAACATTAAGGCTAACTACTCTAAAACAAACGAACATTAAGGCTAACTACTCTAAAACAAACGAACATTAAGGCTAAGTACTCTAAAACAAACGAACATTAAGGCTAACTACTCTAAAACAAACGAACATTAAGGCTAACTACTCTAAAACGAACAAACATAAAGGTTAACTACTCTAAAACGAACAAACATAAAGGCTACTTACTCTAAAACGAACAAACATAAAGGCTAACTACTCTAAAACGAACAAACATAAAGGCTACTTACTCTAAAACGAACAAACATAAAGGCTAACTACTCTAAAACGAACAAACATAAAGGCTACTTACTCTAAAACGAACAAACATAAAGGCTAATTACTCTAAAACGAACAAACACAATGGCTACTTACTCTAAAACGTACAAACATAAAGGCTAACTACCCTAAAACGAACAAACATTAAGGCTAACTACTCTAAAACGAACAAACATAAAGGCTACTTACTCTAAAACGAACAAACATAAAGGCTAACTACTCTAAAACGAACAAACATAAAGGCTAACTACTCTAAAACGAACAAACATAAAGGCTAACTACTCTAAAACGAACAAACAGAGTGATTACCTACTCTAAACAAATAAACAGAAAGGCACAGTCACACATTTTCTTCATATAATTTATCTATATTTCTACCAACGTCCTACGTCATAGTAAAGACATACGCTGCAAATAAATAAGACACATTAAAGTTTGAAATTATAAAATTATAAATTAAAATAATCCATAGTAAAACGGCATTATATATATAATCGAACTTTACAAAACAAAGGATAATATTAAAATAAAAATGACGAATAACATTTAAAAAAAAACCTATTTTTCGAAGTCTGAACCTGATCATCATCAAGTACCGGGCCTGCTGGCGTAGGTGATCATGTCTCTCCACAACTTTCGATCACGACAGTAATTTATCATTTCTGTTGTTGACCTTCTGCCAAGCCATTCTCTTAAGCTGTCGAGTATCTTTTCTCTTTGCTTCTCTCTGTCTCTTTGTCCCTCAATTTTCTCAGTTGTTACAATATATTCCAGCTGTTCTCTTCTCATTACATGGCCACACAATTATTATTTTATCTTCCTAATATTGGAAATTAGCTCTATATTTTGCTGTGACCTCTTTCAGAACGTTTTCATTACTCTTCTTAGATGTCCATGGTATTCTCAACATTCTTCTGTAAAACCACATTTCTACAAACTCCAGTGATTTTCTTGTCTGTTGTCATATTGCCTATGATTCACATCCATATGTTAAGACTGACTCTACATAACATTTAAGAAATCTTTTTCTTGTTTCTATTGTCGAAAATGGATTGCACAGTATCTTCCTCTGAACCTGATGCTCTGCTATAAATGTGTTCAGTTCTGTATTTATCAGCAGCAGTTTTAAAACATCAAGATAAGCTATGTACTATCGGTTCCTGGATCTTCAGTCATAGAGTTTATGGCCGCATTGAATCATTGTCTCACTAAATTATGATGAAGGAAATGCATTTATAGGCTGTGAATAAAGTTTATAACTCAGGATAATGTTATGGTATCTGTTATTATGGTCGTCGTCGTCGTATTTAAATTCATTATCTCATTTGTTGTCAATTATATCAGTTCTACGTATAATTTAAAGGAACCATTCTGTGTTTGTGTTGTAGAAATGGTTAAAAACCCAACTGGGTACGTTATTAGTAAAAAATATCTTCAAATAATTTATTGAAGTCAGGATGGAGAACCTCTAAAACAGCAGTTTGTTACTGATATTTAAGTTGTTTAGTTCATTTATGACTTTCCAGGAAGGTAGATTACACACGCATCATCTATCATACATTTAAAGTTATTAGAAAGAAGTAGATCTTAAAATACAAAAAAAAATGTTGTGGTTAAAAATTAAATACCGTATCTCGGAAACTTTGAGATCTGCCAAACTTTCATGTTTTAGTTACGGTTAATACTGTACTAAAATACAATTCACAAATAGTTGGTTCAGCTAAACATTATTTTTCTTTTATTTTTGCATGAGGTATTCCAAATTAAAACCAGCTCCATAAAATATCCATTTTATGAATGAGGAGAATGTACAAGGATCCGGGCATCTTCAGCCAGAAACGGTGCAAAACTTACAAGATTAGAACTTGAACGGCACTTATTGATAACAATAAACAGTTATATCAAGTACTGACAAAAGGTGAGCAACTCTTCATTATATTTCTCTACTTTTGATAAATGTATAAACTGGCTGAATTCCCCGTCATAAATTTCATTTATTCAGAATAAAGTTTACCACAAAAGAGGAAACAAAATGATGTTCTAATTAAATTCAGTTAAAACCTTGGAGATATAAATTCGTTAAATGTTTTTTTTAAACAAGTCTCTCTGATCGAACTCGTGTATCTCAATGATTCTATTGGCTTTCTTTGAACTCTAGCACTTAGTTAAGGAAATTATATTATCGATCTAAAACAGCTTTTAAAAACTAATAGAATTCTGTATAAATGAAGTGGACAGTCGCTGGACGCTGCGAGACATGCTGAGAGATGGATCTCAACATCTTTGGTCATGTTTAGATTGCTATGATGATATCCCATAAATAACTCAATTCCGTGTAAAACAGCAAGCGATTTAATTCTTCATCGCTTCCAATACAAAGTTGACCAAACAATATGTTATGTAATAAATTGCTCCTAATTTTGTTAATTGCTATAGTAACATGTACAGTGATAGTCATTATAATTGTTGGCTTTAGATGTCCAGTTAACGTTAAGACGCTGAAGAAAATGCAGCAATTATCCTAACATCTTACCCTTGTTTGAGAGCAGCAATGCCAGCATCAACATCTGGAAGGTTATATGTCTTCATGTAGTTAAACATTTCTATGTGATTAGCCCTGATGTTGGCCTCCGTACTTCCATTTGGGATTGTAGCGTACTTGAATGGTGGTTTCATTGTATACGGGTTCTGCAACTGTTGACCCAAAACCAAATATGCTATATTTATTATTACTTAAAGAATTTAAAATTTATTTTCAGTTTTTAAAAAAATAATGGAAATAAACAAAGATTAGAAACATGTACAATACTTGACACAGTTGTTTGTTAATCATACTTTAGTTAATTTAGTTTGTGTATATCTAGGAAGATAAAATACAGACTTCCATCTTCTATTATGCATTCAAAACACTTAGAAGAAGCTGTATATTTAAATATAAAAATTTTTGTAGTTTAAAATTTGAATACTCTACACATGCGAACTCACAAATTTTCCAATCTTTGGCATTTTGTTAGTAGCATTAATTATTAAAATATCGAACTTCCGGTCGGTGCGTCGGCCAAGATGGCTGCTTAGTCGAATCAGGTTCAGGACAAACGGCATTTTTGTTGCATTGTGGCTTCAAGAATTTTTTTTCTGGTTGGGATTATGGTTTGTGGAGACAGCAGTAGTCAGATCGCATTCATCTGACCACAAAAATCAACATGGTTTTGGCTCTCGCTCGCTGAGATAGTGCTGTAGGCGACTGGCTGTGTAATGTGGTGGAACGGATTACGACTTCCTGGCTTTGCCCTGGGATGGGATGTTTGACTGCAAATTTACCACCAGCTGGTCTGCGGTCGGATCGAGTGTTTCACCGTAAATGGAGGCCTATTTGTTGAGACAACGATTCTTGGGGCACGCTTAATAATCATGAATTCTACACTGGAGCTGGCGTGGGCGCATGAAGATTATGCTGCCCGTGATGGCCGTTATGGCCGCCCAGGAATGTCTATTTTTAGCGGCGCGCAATTTATACAGTAACACAGCACGTTCAACAGAACAGTATCAACGTAAAAACGTGCCATTTTCACAGAAAGCAAGACATTCAATTGAACAGAATGAACGATCAGGATAAGCAATGTGTTGGTTGCTGGAACGGGAGCTCAGAACGTATGAGAATGCATAACCTGTAGTAAAGCCGTTCTATTCGCAATTCTAAACTCTTAATTCAAATATAATTACTACATAATATTAACTTTAGCTAAACATTTGATATTTTGTGTCCGGTATCACAAACTGAAACTTCTTCTATAAAATACCAGTTCTAATCTGCACAATCTCAAAGATTTGAACTGAAATGCCGCTATGAGAATTAAAACAAACCGCTGTTGGTGAAGATTGCTGATTTGATTCTCAGTCACTTCATTAATTCTTCACCATTATTGCATGGTACCGCAACAGCTTTTTTTAAAATATATCGACATTGTCGCTGTTAACATTTATGCTGTTGCTCTAATGATGTTAAAGTTAACACTTATTAAAACAATGCTCAGTATTTTTTCCATAAATTAATCTCGTTTCAATTGATTTAATTGTGTGAGCAATTTATTACTTGGGTCAGAGGCTACGATTGGTGGAAAATGGAAGAGGCGGGAATGTAGTATTGGGGTGGGTGGGGGGAGGAAGAGACATTTATCATGTGTCATAAGCGGGGCCAACACGGGAGTAAATGTTTCATTTGGAGATATCCCAGGGGTATAAAGTAGTTTAGGGTTCCCCCCCCCCCCATGTTAACATAGATAAACATTTTTTTACAACATGGCACATTGTCATCACTGATGGCCATCTATGCAGCACATTCATGTCATTGATAGTCAACGATGTCACACACGTTTACCATTGATGGTCAGTGACGCAGCACATTCATGTCATTGATAGTCAACGATGTCATACACGTTTACCATTGATGGTCAGTGACGCATCACATTCATGTCATTGATAGTCAGCGATGTCACACACGTTTACCATTGATGGTCAGTGACGCAGCACATTCATGTCATTGATAGTCAACGATGTCACACACGTTTACCATTGATGGTCAGTGACGCATCGCATTCATGTCATTGATAGTCAACGATGTCACACACGTTTACCATTGATGGTCAGTGACGCATCGCATTCATGTCATTGATAGTCAACGATGTCACACACGTTTACCATTGATGGTCAGTGACGCAGCACATTCTCATCATTCAATTAATGATTAGTGGCCAACTACGGGGAACGTTCTCTTCATTGATAGTTAATTACCCATGCAGGACACTCTTATCATTTATATCCAACGATGTAGCACAGACTTATAATTTATGGCAGCCATGTAGCACATTCTTATCATCGATGGTCAAAGATATAACAGCACATTCTTATCATCGATGGTCAAAGATATAACAGCACATTCTTATCATCGATGGTCAAAGATGTGGCACACATTTATCATCGACTGCTTGATCCAATTATAAACCTTCCTTAATGTATCCTATTTCAGTTTTTTATGGAACATTTTACTTTAACATCATCATTACCTCACACTCAAATTTAATAATTGTATTAGTTTAAACACATTGGACCGTGAGATGGAATGTAGAGGAATGACATTAGCAACACATATTTTAAGATGCAATGAGATCAATGATGGAAACAAAGTTGATGGTCCATAGCCCTTACCTCATTGTTGTAGAAATCATAATAAATGGACACAGCTAGATACAGTTGACAAATTTAAATACGTAGCATATGTTATCAATGATGAAGGCTAACAACCTGACATATCGGCTAGAATAGCACGAGCACAAGCTATAGTAGACCTTATACAGCTAAAACCAATTTTAAAAAAAAACAAGAATCTCACTCTCGATTTTAAAATATGGGTTTTGCTTACCCTTGTTATATCAGTTATTATATAGACATGGACCATAACAGCAGCGCTAGAGAGAATTATGCAAGCTATGGAGATCACATGTCATCGTAAGATTTTGTGCATTTTTTTTTTACACAGATCGTATAACGAATGAATACAAAGTTTGCTAAAGTATACAATAATCTTCTTTTTTCTTTCCTTCTTCATCTGCCTTTCAGCGTCGAAGGGAGATATAATTTGTGGTCTTTTGCTCTTCTGTTCGCCTCTGCTACTGTTATGTTTCCTAGTGCTTCTAATATTCCATCGACCCATCTTTTTCGTGGTGGACCCTTGGGTCTGGTGTTCTCACAACGTTTGTTGAAGGCTCGTTGTGTTGTGTTTTGATCTTTCTGCCTTGTCACGTGGCCAAACCATTTTATCTGTTGTTTCCTTATATATTTTATGGCGGGGGCTATTCCTAGCTTTTTTTCTCAGTTCTTCATTTCTGATCTTATCTCTCAGACTGTTTCCTGTCATTCGTCTAACACATTTCATCTCTGTAGAGGTTATTTTTCTTATTCTTCTTGGATATAGGGTCCAGGTCTGGCATTGGTAGCACAAATACAATAATCAATGAGAGTATACGATGCCAGTTTGACTTTAGGAAGTCATATATATATATAAAGGAAGGTAAAATTAAATGGTTTGACCACGTATTTCGATCGTCTGACATGCAAAGACCATACTGCAAGGAACTGTGTCAATGGAAGTTGAAGGAGAGGTGGTCAGAGAAACAGATGAGAAGATATCAAAGAACGGATAGGCCTTGACTTCGCACAGCCGCAAAGAATAACACAAGTTTGAAACAAAAAATAGAGAAGTATGAAATCTGTCAGTGACAACCCCCAAGTTTATTGGGGAGGAAGAAGAAAAGTGAACGCGAAAGATGCAGATAAATTTACTTGAAAAGTTTATGTTAAAAATTTGAAACATTTATAAATGTCATCGAGAATAAAACTAAATATATAATCAACAAAGATATATTATAGGAATTTAGTTACGTTGCTGAAAAAGCTCTCACAACGCGGATAAGCAATAGATGAGTAGAATGGAAGTGTATTAAATTAAAGGATACCAAACATTCAAAATAAATGTTAGCTATTTGTATGGTTCACTTAAAGTCATTATACGGCATCTATCCGTAATGAACAGCTAGCTATCAAACAGAAAAAGGTGTACATCAGAGACCAGTCACAGAGACCACTACAGCCCTGTAGGGTCAGAGCAAAAAATGTATACAAATGTAAAGCTGCAGTAAAGCTAATTGTAAAGAGAAATGGAACAAAATATAGAGGAAACAAAAGAAGTAAGGTATGGTTAAAGACTTACGTAATAATTGAACGACACAAATTAGAACAACGTTTCAACGCAATCAGCAGGAACAAACATACAACATACACACAGATACAACCCACCCTGTAGTCCTGTATTCCAGATAAATCATAGTAGACCTCTTTGGTGATCATGAAGGCTGCCAAGTTAGCAGTGTATGAAGCCAGGAACACTAACGCGAACAATGCCCAGATGTTTGCCAAGAATCGGCTGGCAATTCCCTTAGGTGAGTCTGTCTGGACCGACGTACTGAACAGCATTGCCCATATCAGCCAAAACGAGCGGAAAAGTGAAAACCTGTGCTCTGTACATGGGAGAATATACAATTTGTGATCAAATGCACAATTAATATTGTTTCATACATAATGTTTTTAGTTATTTTTTTACAAGTTAAACCAGCGGTTTTCAAATTGTGTAATACAACCTCCAAAATGGCGAAAGAGTAACTGAGACTTGCTCTAGCTGAGGGTTAATAGAGACAGATGAAGTAAATAGATTAAACAGGAACGCTGGAAAAATAAATACACTAATTGATGTCTGACACTTGCAGGCAAACAGCAACAATGCTTATTTGTAGAAGTTTTTAATTTACGTTATCGGCCGTCGGCAGTTGCCGTGATCTTTCTGCTAGTTCTGTAGTTTTGACAGAGCGATCATTAGTGTTTACATTTGCTTTATTTATTTTTTGTTAATAACAAATAATAATATAATAGATAGAGTTGGTATTGAACCTATCATAAACTGCTTACAGAAACAATGTATACAATAGTCAATCTAGAAAGAATGCAGTGCGATTTCTTACATAACAAAGAATATATCAAAAGAGGAGAAGGGAGAAGAGCAAGAGGCAGGCACAGAGTACGGTGGAACGACAACAACAAAGATGCGCTACACCCGCATCAATCGCAATTATTGAAGCTGTCAGAAAGAAGAGAACAAGGACTTTGCATCTCCATCGACATCCGAATAGGTACAAGTGGAAGTGAAGAAAGAAAGAAATAATTTTGTTTCTTCCAATTCTCATTGACTTATCTTAAGAGAACGGATGTTCAGGCATATATTTTTAACATTTAGTATGTTATAACAAATCATCAGCATCAGCTACCGTACCTGCTGGCGTAGGTGATCAAGCCTCTCCACAAATTTCGATCTCGACAGTTATTTATCATTTCTGTTGTTGACCATTTTGCCAAGCTATTCTCTTAAGCTGTCTAAAATCTTTTCTCTTTGCTTTCCTCTATCTCTTTTTCCCTTATTTTCCCAGTTGTCACAATATATTCCAGCTGTTCCCTTCTCATTACATGGCTAAAAAAATTATGATTGTTTCTTCCAAATATTGGAAATTAGCTCTTTTTGCTTTGGCCTCTTTCAGAACGTTTTCATTGCTCTTTTTAGCTCTCCACTGTATTCTCAACATTCTACTGTAAAACCACACTTCTACAGTGATTTTCTTGCCTGTTGTCATATTATCCATGATTTACATCCATATATTAAGACTGGCTTTACATAACATTTAGGAACTCGTTTTCTTGTTTCTATTGTCAATAATGGATTGCATTGTATCTTCCTCAATTTTTGGAAAGCTGCTTTTGCCTGAGCTTTTCTGTATCTCATTTATGTTGTACATTTATCATCTGAGGTTAACATTGTTCCCAGATATTTAAATATATTTACCTGTTTTAATATTGTTCCACTTGTCTTTGTTGTGCATTACCGTGATGTCTTTTTCTTTGTTGTAACCATTACTTCTGTCTTTTTGCTATGAAGGTTGAGTCCTTTACTTTTGCTTTCCTTCACTATAATGTCAAGCATTTCTTTAACTCAATTTTTCTCTTAGCGATTAAGACTGCATCATCATTATACATTAGATTATTTATATATGGCCTCCAATTGTTATTCCTAGCGTGCCCTTTATGGATCTTAAAAGAAATCTCACTATACATATTATTAAATAAATCTGGTGACAGCACACAACCTTGCCTGTTTTATTTGTTGCACCATTTCAAATTGATTTCCGATTCTCATGGCCGCTGTTTTTTGCCAGTCATCATTATCATCATCACGTGCCGTACCGGTTGGAGTAGGCGATCATGTCCTTCCACAATTTTCTATCTACAGTGCATCGTATCAGTTCTGTTGTTGACTGTTTTCCATGCCATGACACCAAGCTATCCAGTATTTTCTCTTTGTCGTCCGCGACCTCTCTTTCTTTATTTTGCCAGTTGTAACCAAGTATTCCGACTTTCCTCTTCTCATTATGTGCTCGAAAAGTGTTGGTTGTTTTTTTTTTTCTGATGTTTTTTTGGGAGTTCCCTTTTGTGTTGGCCTCTTTGAGAATTTCGTCATTGGTCTTTTTAGCTGTCCACGGCACGTTCAACATTCTTCTGAGAAATCCCATCTCAGTGGTCTCTAATCGTTTTTTTTTTCATTTGTTTGTCTACTGTCCATGATTCGCTTCCATAGGTCAGAATTGGTTCTATATAACACCGATAAACTCTCTTTCTCACTTCTATTGACATAGATTTGTTGCATAAGATATTTTTCCTTTTCTGAAATGTTATTTTGGCATGAGCTATTCAGGTTTTATTTCTGTGGTGCATCTTCCATCTGATGTTATTATTGTGCCCAAGTATTTGAAACGTTGCACTTGTTTCAGATTTGTCCTGTTTATTTTTATGCAGCATGCTGGTGATGAATGTTTGTTTGATATGACCATTACTTCTGTTTTTTTTTATTATTCAGACTGACACCTATTTTGTTGCTTTCGTTTACTAATATGTCTATCATTTCTTGCAGTTCATTCTCTATCTCTGCTATTAAGACTGTGTCATCCGCATATTGCAAATGATTTATGTGTGACCGTTGACTTCAATTCCTTTTAATATAATAGTTCTTTATTATTCTTAGATCTTTGCTATCAACGTTTATGCTTTCTAAAATGTTCTTTATTTCTTGGTGCCTCACATTGTCAGATGCTTTGGTACAAACAAATGTATGCAGAAGTTGTGTAAAATATAGCGTTATATAATTTCAATCAACCTTATTAAGGATAGTTCTCAGAAATTTCTAACAAAAATAAAATGGAAAAGAAGAACTGCCCAGCGAGTGTAAGTAAGAAAAGCAGTCTACAGTGAAAATAGGAAGACAATAGAACTGGAAAAGTCGAGTAGTCAGGAATGATTAGGAACTTGTCACAAGGATTTCCTCGCAGGTTATTGTTGTTTGAAAAATACATTTGTGGACTACATTGGGACACTCAACGAAATGTAGGAAGAATAGAGTGAAGAGAATTAAAGAAATGTACTGCTGCTTTGCCACATGGATATTCTGCTAATGACTACTTTGATCGGGAAAGAAGATGAAGGTGGAAGAGCAGGAGAGAGATAACAAGAAAAAGTAAAATAGAGAAGAAGAGAAGGTATGAAACTTTAACAGTGAGTATTTGGAATTAAAATTATGAGAAGAGATTAAATGAGCCTCAAAAAGTAATGAAACACGGTTTCGTATTCTTTTAATTTTGTTTTGGGAAAGGAAAATTGTTCATGTGCAGTGTCTTTGAACAGTCAGCCCATGACAAACCTGCACTTTCAAAGCAAGAGAGAGCGGAATAGTGCTCCATGGTAGCCAACTTTTATGCCACGACGGCACTCCATGATGATGATGATCTTTGAACTACCAAGCACAACCTCATGTAGTCCATCACGTTCTGATAGATGGTAGTTGTAAAGTTACTGTTTCTAAAGTGTAGTCTATGAGTGAAGCTCGTTACAAAGAGCGGACATTACATTTATTTTGACGGAATGTGAGATCGCTACACACATTCATTGGCGCTTAAAGAATGTGCCCAGAAATACAGTGGATCAAAACATTGCCGTTGTCGAGTAAGACAGTTTGTCCTCAAAAAAAAGAGAGGGACGAAGCGATCATGTGATCGACCACGTGCTTGGGACACATACAAAGCTGCACGTCCCGATAACTATATGTGGGAGATCAGCGAACTACAACAAAACAACTTGTTGCTTAAATTGACGTCTCTGTAGATGGTATCTTCCAAACTATTAAAAGAAAACTAAAAAAAAACTGTGCTGCATTACTTATTGAACCTCCCTCTTGGATTAATTAATATACTTTACTGTTTTTAACTTAGAGGACAAATTGGAAGAGGACAATTATATATATATATATATAAACAATTTAGGAACCGCTGATTTAGATATATTGCATATATACCATGTATTCAATGTAATAAGTTAAATTCTAAATAACGAGCATTTATATAAGATTTAGGAAATACACCGTTGCTTATTAAGATACTAGCCATTTCTTTACGATACATATTAAAGGAAACCTACAAAAATATCCACTTGGTAATTTTATTTCAGAAATTAGTTTTTATTTTTTAGTAAAGTTTTCTCTAGAACATGTTTAAAGAACACAATCATCATTACTTTGATAGAGTAAATAAAGTAACAATTATTACCTTCATTATCCGTCGGTCATTGTTCTCACAAGCCCTCGTGCTCAAAAATGTAAAGAAGAGTTACTGATCAGTTAGCAGAAATAAAGTCTTAGAGAATACACGTCAATCTATGCAAGAAGTGGAGGCTAGTAGTCTTGTGTTCAGAAAGGACGAAGGAAAGGCTCCCACGATATGCCTTCATGCGAACAACAGGGATTGAAAGATAACAAGGAAGACCACAAGGAACTTACATAGAACAACTAACAGAACAGGTATGGATTCAAAACTAAGTAAGACTAAGAAGACCTAGAAGTGAACCATCAGAGAGACAGATTTAATTTATAACCTAAGTACTGTTTACAGCCCAAGGGGAACTAACTTAATGTTAGTGTCACAGCAATAGAATACATAAATAACAACTGAATTTGTTAGTTATCTTTCATGATATCATGAAAAGTAGCAATATATCACGCAATATTGCACATGTGTGGGAGCCGCGATAGCTCAGTGTTTAGTGAACTGGACTACAAAGGACAAGAGGTAGGGTTTGATCCAAACCGACGGCTTTCGGTTCACCCGGATTTCCTTTCTGGAAAAGTAAAGCGGCACGGGCGTAATACCGACCACATTGCCACAAAAATCATGTGCCGAAGGTCTGTAAAATTTATGGTCACTAACACCATATTCCCTATACGTCACTTGACGGAGGTACTTTACTTGACTTTTATTGTACAAGTGTGAAGTGTTACGTCTCAAAATAACACACTTCTGTACTTGCGGTGACTACTTATCTTTGTTGCTGTGACACTTCGTCTAATTCCAACAGTTAAAAAAAAAAACCAGTTTACAGCTGGATCGACTACACTGTACTTGTGAGAGGAAACTAACTCACTACACTTGACCAATACGCCAGTACAAAATAGAATGAGCTTCTACAACCATATTTCCTGCATTCTAACCACATATTTTTAAGAAACTAGAATGATGAAATATTTTTTATAGATAGAACAGTTTTTTTATAAATTGTTGCATGCAAACTGCATTCCAAAGTTTGGACCTTCGGTATAAGAGTATGGACAGGTTTCACTTCACCAGAATAACTTAACAGCAAGAGCCAGAGTAAACGCTAGAAGAAAAAGGTTCATCCCATTACGTCCGCCGCAACGACTCAATAAGTAATGATATAGAATAGACTTGACGAAGTTCTAACGCCTAGTTCTTTTTGCATTTTCATGACAAGACTGCAGATAAAATTTTACCCGATAGTTATTTTTACTCACATCGTAATTTCTGTGGCTAACTACTGAATATTATTTAATTAAATTCGTAGTAAAATCATGAATTACTAATACGTTTTCTAAATAAATATTTATTTTGCAACAATCAATAAGAGTTAACAAGAGTTAGCAAGCAACAAACACGTTGTGATTCATAATGCAGAGATAGAAAAATGCTCAGATTAGAAGTGTTCAGTTGATTTTCAGAAATCAGACCTGGCATTCGAAAAATAAATAATATTATTTGAGACGATAGGCAAGGTGAAAGGTGTAGTGTACAATAAAAAAGTGAGGAGTGGAAGGAAAAAAAATAATAAGAGAAGGAAAAAGGTACGGATTTGTACAGAGGGATAAACGGCGTGATAACGTTACACGAATATATGGATGTGCTCTCTGCCATGTTCAGTAACAATGAAAGCAACATTGAACAACATCTTCATATCAATAAACAATAATAGATTATAATGGAATCAATATTTACCTATTCATCTATTGTATTATGATTTGTTCCCCAACTTGTTCTTTTACTTCAAATAAAATGATAACCATAACTCCATAGAAACGTAACTTTTGTGGGTTTTCATTGTGAAGTGTTTAAGACTTCACCATCTGACAGCGTGTGAATTTGAGTTCATGTCTGAACTCGTATTTGTGTTCACCTATCTTACCTAAAGTACTGAGCCAGGTACTCATTCACAATTGAATTTATTTACTGTCTAAATTTTATAATAAAAATTAATTAATTAATTTTTGGTCTAGGAATCAAAATAAATTTTCCTGTGATTTTTCAATTACACTTTGTTCACTTCCTATATTAAAAAAATACAAATTGTTACCTGTGGGATGATGGGAGATAATCACTAACTACCTTACTCCCTGAGTTTACCTCAGTTACCTCGCATTGGCGTTTGTCCCCTGTTAAGTCCGTATGGACTCAACCATTCAAAGATCAGTATTGAAGACCCTGTAGCGTGGACACTGAAGATTAGGATTAGCGACCAAGATGCGTAGTCGTAAGGTTCTGTGTAAGGACGTAAGAGTTAGGTAGAAGACACGACTTTTGAATATCTAGAATCAAAAGAGTGTCTACACATGCAGAAATGGTTAGAAGTTAGCATATACATCAAAGAAAAGTTGAAATAATAATTATGTCCCTAAAATTAATTCCTAGACCATAATGATTACGCTGGTTTATTATTTTAAAAAAATTGACCGACACGATTAAAAAAATATAATGAATGTGTCAATGATTAATGGGGTCGGACATAATAAAGTATAACGTGAGAGCTAAGTGTAATCATTTCCTATTTAATCTTAAACTTTGTTTTATGAACATGTTTTATATATAATCTCTAAAGAACGCCTCTCATTCGATATGTTGCATTCAGTTTCTATGACAAGCGAGTCCAATATATAGCAATATCATTTTTTACATTAAAAAAAAATCACGCGAATGATTAAATCAGCAAATGCACTTTTTATTTAATTTTGAAATAACTCATATTTGAGTCTGCAGTCAGTTGGCTCGACGGCACCACCCTATTACGAATTTAATGGACTAAATTGTTATCACCATTGCTAACAAAATTATGTTTCTTTCTGGTCGTTAATATATTACTCCATTGTAATATATTTTGTGCATGTTCAAATTGTTTGAACTTTGTTATAAAGTCCTCGAGGACGTATTTTATTTGTTCATATTTTAATATTAACAGTCAATTACATTTTCCAACACAGAATGCTCTTAGTACAAACCAGTATTTTTTATGCAGACAAATGCATTTGCTATGCATAGGTGGCAAATCTTTTCGCAGGAGACGATATTTAATATATCCCGATGTTTACCAGACAGACGACGCCACTTTTGTCAAATGTATGAGGTGCTAGACTTGTCTCACTGTACACAAATAGTCGAATACAAGACGATTCTTGATATTTGAGAATATTATTATGTTGATACTCTGAGTAAAATGTCAGACAATTAATGGGAAACGGCAGAGTCAAGCAAATTCCTGGGTAATAATGGATTGAGTCTAACTGCCGAATAAAGTAAACAAAAAAAAAACAAAAACAAAAAAAATGAAGGAAACAAAAAAACTTAGATGTACTTGATCGGTGTCTATTTCTCATTGAGTAGACACTTCAATAAAAGAAGTTTGCATGATTTATTTAGAGCAACCAATTTTAATTGGTTGTACATAATTCCTGCTCCTAGAAAAATGCCATTAAACGTGTACGTGCGTGTGTGTATGTGTATTATTACTCTAAAAATAAAATGAAAGATAAGTATAGGGCTGTGAAACCCATGCATGATGAACATGCCATGCCGAAATTCCTTGATCATGCTGTAAAAAAAAAACGAAATTTTAATTTCAGCATACTTATAAAATGTCAAAATTGGAAATTGCGAATAGCAACCGCGTAGTGAGAAAGGTGAAGATAACTAATGTCTAAAAATAATGCCAGTTAATCGCTATGTAAGTTGATGGTTAAGAAGCAAAAGCAGAAGCCGGATAGAACTCAAAAATTAAATCATAATATTGAGATTGTGTGAACATGTGAAATGCAATTATTTTTAATGCAATTTGTAATGTTTAAAGTAGGCAAATCACTCATGAAGGATATATACATTATCGTATCTCAGAAGAAATTAAAAATAAAATTACACAACCGGAATATGGCAGTATAGTATGTTATGGTTTTATTACAAATATAATTTAGTGGAAGCTGTTTTCACCGTACGCCCTTTAACAAAATCATAACCACTGGTTTTGGAAATCATTGATCTTCATAAATCCCGGCCTCTGAGCTATCACACTTTTGGCATGCAATATGTTGAAAGCAGTGATCATCTGTACTGTAGTCCAGTCTGATGTCTGCTCTAACAGCCATGACAGAAACGTAATTCTTTTGTGGCATTTTCATTTTAGGAGATATTGAACTAAAACATTACTACCTCAAGCACACGCATAGAGGTTGAGGCTGTGACAGAGGATATCACGTAGCAGGTTAAGACAGCCAAAACAAATGCTGTCACCTTGACTCACTAACAAAGCATGCTTCACCGGATTGACAAGAAAACACTTCGCAGGGAGTGGGTACCCGTCCTCGTCTTGCCGCATGGTAGCAGCCTAACATGAATAATATTGCCCTGGACACGCGGGAGTTCTTGGCAATAGGATAGCAGACAGGCTGGCGGGGTCTGCAATAGTGCAAGAAACCTGAAAATGAATATGTGTGCCATTAAGAGCACTTTAAAACAACATCTCTTACAGAGTGGCGACAAGGAACCTGAGGACAATCCACATGTCAAAAGAGTGGTAAAACACAGCGTCGCAAGGAACAAAAGCAGGAAAAACATCCTCAGCGGAAAAGAAGTCAATATGGTCAATCAATGCAAGGCAGGAACAATCGGTAGACGAATACTTCGATGGTTGCTGGAACGGGCATTAGAACGGATATGGGAATGCTGCGACTGCGGTGACGCTAGTCAGAACTAACGAACATAGACTAAAGATATTCAACTGTTCAAATTATTCTGGAAATAATGTCATCAGCCTCTTACCTCTTATATAGTCAAACATGTAGTTGAAGTGTTATTTGTATTTATGTGACTCCAACATAGTACTACTTCTTATGTGCCTCAGTTGCTATTAATTGATTAATTTGCGGCTACAATTAAGCTAACACATTTACATTTCCAGGGGAATCAGTTTTCAATGTACGAAAGCATAGCTTCAAATTTGATACTATTTATCATTATTTAAATTAAGTTTTACTGATAATTATTGTATTAATTCGCCTTCGAATTATATTCAGTTTTTTTGTGGTATGAGAACACTTCTATTGAGTTTTGTAAATTTAAATGTTAGAATTAATGATTACTGCAGCTTTAAACGGGCGGTCATTCAAAGTGAAGCTTAACCAAACAAATAAAAGAAGCAAATAAAATAGAGCCAGAAGGAATTAGAAAGAAGAGACAGAGACAGAGGGAGACAGATAGAGAGGAAGAGAGAGAGAGAAAGTAAAAGAAAGGAAGGATGTATCGAAGGAAGGAAGGAAGGATGTATCGAAGGAAGGAAGGAAGTAAGGAAGGAAGTTGATGAGAGATAATATAACGAAAATTTAAAGAGAGATGTAAAAGTAATTGGACTTGGCAAAATATAAGAGAATAAAAGAGAACTTGGAGAAAACTGAAAATGGAGGAAACAAAAAGCACAAGAAAGCGACAGCTATGTGGACCAGATAAAGAGGAGAAAGAAAAAGATGCTAATGTGATTAAAGAAATAATAATAATAATGACATATATATATATATATATATATATATATATATATATATATATATATATATAGAGAGAGAGAGAGAGAGAGAGAGAAAGGTGATAACAAGGGGACGTTGAGAAAAAGTGAGAGGAGAAACAGAGTGAGTTGAGGGTGATGAGTAGAGAAAAAGTGATAAACAGGGACAAGTGAGAAACAGAGACAAGTGAGAAACAAAGATTATAAGCTTTAAAAAAAAAAGGGGGGGGGAGAATGTATTTGTGTGAGAGAGAGAGAGAGAGAGAGAGAGAGAGAGAGAGTAAAGAGATAAAGAGGGTAGAAGAGATGCACATATGAAGAAAAATTAAGTGTAGGGTAAGAGGCACATAAACACAAGTAGGGAGCGATAAAGAGAGAAATAGAGTTGGGGCAGATAATAGTAATCAGAGGGCAATTGTGATGAACAGAGCAAGGCAAGAAATAGAAAGTGTAAAAACAAAAGAGAGAGAGAGAGAGAGAGAGAGAGAGAGAGAGAGAGAGAGAGAGAGAGAATATACGTATATAACAGGTTAAAAAAATATGTGGAAATACAGTGAAGTAAGTACGTGAAGTTGTGAAATATTAAAGCTGAACAGCTGTGAACAATCAAGATTGAAGTGAAAAATAGACTTGTAGATTAGAAAATGTGTAAGAGAGGACAGAAATATAGATAAAGGGAGAAAAACTAAAAGAGATGTAAAAATAGAGATTAGAGAGGGGAAAAAATTAGATGGAAGTGAGAAAATGGAAACGGGAGGCGATGAAAGACACAGACAGTGAGAGTGATGATTAGGAGGTTAGGCGAAAAGAAAGGCATGAAGCAATCAGAAAGAGAGATAGGAGATTAAACGCAAAGAGAGATATGAAGCACTCGGAAAGAGAGATAGGAGATTAGACGCAAAGAGAGGTATGAAGCAATCAGAAAGAGAGATAGGAGATTAGACGCAAAGAGAGGTATGAAGCACTCAGAAAGAGAGATAGGAGATTAGACGCAAAGAGAGGTATGAAGCAATAAGAAAGAGAGATAGGAGATTAGACGCAAAGAGAGGTATGAAGCAATCAGAAAGAGAGATAGGAGATTAGACGCAAAGAGAGATATGAAGCAATAAGAAAGAGAGATAGGAGATTAGACGCAAAGAGAGGTATGAAGCACTCAGAAAGAGAGATAGGAGATTAAACGCAAAGAGAGGTATGAAGCGATCAGAAAGAGAGATAGGAGATTAGACGCAAAGAGAGATATGAAACACTCAGAAAGAGAGATAGGAGATTAGACGCAAAGAGAGGTATGAAGCACTCAGAAAGAGAGATAGGATATTAGACGCAAAGAGAGGTATGAAGCGATCAGAAAGGGAGATAGGAGATTAGACGCAAAGAGAGGCATGAAGCGCTCAGAAAGAGAGATTAGACGCAAAGAGAGGCATGAAGCAATCAGAAAGAGAGATAGGAGATTTGACGGAAAGGGAGACCACAGGTGTGGACCACATTGTCCTTCTCAGGTCTGTGTACTGTGGCCAATCCTGTAGAACATGTTTTGTTGTCATGTTGTCCTGTGTACAGTGGCATTGGCTGGTAGTTCCTATTTCTAGTTTGGTGAACATGTGGTTTCTCATTCTGTTGTGGCCAGTGTGTAGGCGAAGTATGATGACTTGATCCCTCATTGATAGTTGGAAGTATCCGTCCCTCTCGTTATACTTTGGGTGTTCTTGTTTCCATTTTTCAGGATACTGGCCTTTGATGATGGATTTGGCTTCATCGTAGCTAACCAGATGGCTCTCTTGTGGTAATCTCCCTCCCTCTTTAGCTAATTGGTCTGCATGTTCATTTCCGTGTATATTACAGTGTGATGGTATCCATTGGATGACCACTCTCTGGAAGTTATTGCACAGTTGGTCTAGGGTTGTTCTCAAGTCATCTAGCTCACTGTTCCTGGGTTTTTTTTAGAGCTGTTAGGACTGACAGTGCATCAGTCAGAATCACCAATTTCTTGTGCATATTATTTTTGTGATGGATAGCCTGTCTTGCAGCGTCTTTGCGGGCTTCAGTTTCTGTTTTATAGTTGTTTGAGAATTTCCCAGTAGCTATTGACTTGGTGATCTCGTCCTGGTTATTCAGCCTTAAGAACACACCTCCTCCTCCATTTCTGGTGGCATTTGTAGCAGAGTCAGCTGTGTATATGTGTGACCAGGAGTCCTGTGGGTAGTTGTCGTTTGTGTATTTTACTGCTATGTGTTTTCGCTCTGTGTCTGTTTGGGTGCCATTTTTCATGATTCCTATTATGTCTTCCTTGTGTTCTGGTATTAGAAGCATACAACAAGAGAGGAAGTTAGATGTATAGAGTGAAGAGAAAACAGACACACACAACTATGGGAATATGAGATTTTATACGTAAAGGGAGTAAGGTGACCAGACGTCCCGATTTTTCCGGGACAGTCCCGATTTTTTACTGTTTTTTCAACCTTTGTCCCGGATTTATTACTGTCCCGAATTTGTCCCAAATGTGTAGCTTTTGTCCCGGATTTGTTAAAATACCTTATGGACACAAACGTTTGCCAATATAGTAAACGTCTCTTCGACTTAAAAATATGTATTATTCCTTTGTTGTGTAGAATATGTTTAAAAAGTTGAACTGGCTGTTCATTTGGCGAAATAGTAACAGTAAAATGCGCTTCAAGTTTTAAATCTTTTATACTGAAACTTAACAAGTAGCTTATTTACGACCACGACATTTCATATTCGTAAATATTCATTGTGCTACTTTCGTTTATTGACGCACTAATTCTTTTTATTTTGTTGTTTAGTGATAGAGGTTATTGCATTCATTAGATTTTATTTACACTGTGCTATTATTCAGTTACTTGACATTTTAATGTTTAAGAACTTATGCTATGCATATGTAGAGTCATAGAAAATTATTATTAAATCTATAGTTAGTTTGTAAAGTTTGTAATTATTGCAACAAATGGCGTCACAACGTAAATGCAGTTTCAATTAAGATTTACAAAATGAATACCCCTTACTAAAAAAACATCTACATCAGACTTCACTGTAGGAAGCAGTATATGTGCCTCTGGGTTTTCGATTAACCATAGTGGACGTGGTGATATTAAGAGTCACATAAATAGTGCGAGAGAGCCGTCGCTACAGCTGCATCAAGCTCGTCGTTAACAACATTTTTTCGAGCTGAACAGATTGGTGACGAAGAACAATTAGCTGTTACAGTAGGTGCCTTTGCCTATCATAAAGTGATACACAATCATACATTTAGATCTATGGACTGCACATCAAAATTACTTCAGGTTACTTAAGAACCACAATTTGCTTGTGCACGTACGAAAGCAGAAGCCATTATTCAAAATATGTTCACACCCCGTGATAAAAACGAGTTGAGATGTGACCTAGAAAACTCAACATTTATTTCCATCCTGACAGATGCCTCCAACCACAAGGAGATCAAGATTTTTCCTTTGCTTGTCAGATACTTTGTGGACACAGACTTCCAAATGATTTTCGGTTATGCACATACTTGGTGGCCTGCACCTTGCTGTTGAAAGGGTTCTTCACATGTTCCTGCCTTTAAAATGTTATTTTCAATCTCACGACAGATGCCCAGTCTTTATACAGAAATTCTGTGAAAACCCTCTGTTTGAAGCATGGCTTATTTTTGCTCACAGTAAGGCATCCTCTTTCCACAAAGCAGTGCAGAAAGTAGAGGGACAGGTGGTCACTGTTTTTGAAGTAATTGACAACATCAATGGTTTGAGAACTATCTTGGAGGCCAAACTGGAAGATGGTTTCTTGCCATCAAGAGTTAAGCTAATTCTTGACAAGCTGGGAATAGAAGGCATTCCACAGAATGATGTGAACAAGTTTAAAGCCAGTGTTTCTTCATTCTATGAAACAGCTTCAAGTTATTCGAAGAAATGGGCTGCAAATAACTTTCAAAACATTGAGACCTACTGCTGGGTAATGTTGAACAGAACCCCAACTTGGGAAGATATTCAGAAATCTTCATCATTAGTGAGTCAAACAGTACCTTCAGTCGACTGTCCAGAAAATGAAATGTATGACGAATATGATTACATGAAGCAGTTTGTTACTTCTCAAAAAATTAATGAGTGGAGTATTAATAAAACATTACCAGGGCAGCGTTGGATTGAAATGGCTTTCCACTTCAAAAACAGGCATGTGCCAATTTCACATATTCTGAAGCCGGCAGAGTTCTTTTTGTGTCTACCGGGAACAAATGCTGCACCGGGAAGTTTGTTTTCACTGATGAACAGCTTGTGGACAAATGATAAAACACATCTAAGTGTGGACACAGGCCATGTTGATCACCAAAGGGAACAATGAGCAAACATGTGTTGAATTTTTTAAGATGCTCCAAACAAAAAAAAGTTTTTTTTAAATAAAAAAATTCCACTCATAAAAGTACAACAAACGATGAAGTTTTAAAACAACTAAAAATAAAAAGAGAACTACTAAGCGCAATTCAAACAAGACAAATGCGATTTTTGGGCCATGTTATAAGACATAATAGCCTACTAAAAGTAATCCTGGAGGGGAAAATACAAGGTAAAAGAGACAGAGGCAGACCAAGACTAACATGGATGAGTAACATCAAAAGATGGACAAATCAGCCATATGACAACCTGCACCATCAAAGCAAGAGAAAGAGTAGAATGGCGCTCCATGGTAGCCAACCTTCGTTGTGGAGACGGCGCACGATGATGCTGATAAAAAGTACAGCAACTCTGCTTCACCTTCCATTTAAGTGAGTAATCACTAATGTTTTTTTTTAAAATCTCCTGATAACGTTTTTTGTAAGCCTAGGTGTTTTAATTAGCTTTAAAATATTTGTATTATTCACTTGAAAAAGACGGAAGAAATGTCATTTTATTGATGGAATATTTAAGTTAAATCAATCCGTCCCGGATTAGGGTTTCAAAAATATGGTCACCTTAAATGGGAGATGAGAAGCACACAAAGAGAAAGAGGATATTAGACGAAAAGAGAGATGAGAATACAATCAAAGAGAAAGAAAGGAGGTTATATACGTAATGAGAAGTTACTAGCAGATGTATTTGTGAGAAGCAAAGAGATATAGATAGAGAAAATAAATAAGAAAAAAAATATAAAGAAAAAAAGTACATTGTTTTGTGCATATACGACAAGTTTGGCAACAATAAAACACGTGAACTTGTGAAACTTGTGCACACAAAAAATGTCCCGCACACCAAGTAAAAGCGTGTGACGTGAATAAGTGCGGAGCTACATGACTTTAACATCCACCAAAGACAGTATAATTAAAAAAAAACAATTCTTTGTTAACGAGTATTCTTCTACACGATTTCTTAAATAACTAAATCTGAACGTTTTTGCTGTATACTTCCTTATCAAGAACAATTTCTATTGAATATATCGAAAGTGCATATTAGAACTGATGTCACTGTAATGAGATGTAAAGTTTTATACTAAATAATTATTTTATAGGGCGGTGGTTCTTAAACTTTTTTTCTGTGGACCCCCATTAAATACGTTTTGTAGTTGCGGACATCCAGGATACAATTTACGATTTGTTTTCGTGTCTGCGTTCAATTATTTCTCTCTTGCCATATAGATACAAATTATCACAATATTTTTCAAGTCTTTACGGACTACCTGTGACGGCACCGAGGACACATGAGGGGTATCGGATAACATTTTTAGAAGCGCTATCTTAGAGAGAAAAATAATATTAACAGCACATTCCTCAATTATTCCTTTAAATGTTAATTATAAAATAATAATTGTATTGAAGAAGGATCAAATACACCCAAGAACTGTCTACAAAAAGCTACACTTATCATTAGAAAGTACCGACAATGTAAATCTATTTTGTAATAAGTTTTTGAAAATGAGCCCAGAGAAAGATAATCCAGGATAAATTGATAAAACAGAGAATGAAAAATAGATAACTAGAAATTCCCCAAGATAATACACATGGTTTAATACTACGTAATAACATTCAACTAATTAGCACTTTTGTACACCCGGGGGGAACAAAAAAACGGAATTAAAATAATTATTTATTATATATGTGTAGATTTTGGATACGAATATATTTTTATGATTGGTCATTTTCACCGAATAACTCTGAAACGAGGCAAGTGAGAACGAAAAGTGCTAAATGTAAATCATATGTCTGTGAAATAGGAATTCTCAATAAAATAAATATTGAACGAAAGAAAATATGTGTATTATCTTAAACATATAATCATGTAATTTGTTTTTATACTTATTGTATTTATTTTAATAGTAGTTGAATGTTTTTTAATTATTTTTTTTTGCTCACTAAATATATACATTCTTTAAAAGAGCAATATTCACGTTGGAAGTACCATTTGAGGGGAAAAAAACTGCAAAAATGTGAAGCAGGTGTCGTGCAAATAAATGAGAAAAAGGGAGGGAAAAGCAAGCAAATTATCAAAATTTTATTTCAAATGATAGTGTGATGAAAATTGAAATAAAAATAAAATAATGTCCGTGAAAGTTATTGCTGAATGAGGAATTTCTTGAACGAAAAGACTGAAGTATTAAACAGTTAATAGTAAAAAAAAAACATAATCTTCAGTGAAAGTAAAATGCAAAAAAAAAAAAAAAAAAAAAAAAAAAAAAACAGAAAGAAAGAAAAATGCTGTGCAGGGTATACAAAAGCACTAAGAAACAGCCGAGGAATTTGCCTGATCAAATGCCCTACAGCTACCTTCTTTTGTCTTGCGTTTCTTGGGCACTGCCCATTCAAAGATGAAGATTATCGTGGCCGTAATGTGCACTGATAACAACATGATTAGTATCCAGGAGAAAAAATCGAACGGTTCTGAAATAAGGGACCTTTAAACCTTAGTGGTTGTCAAGTTTGGATCTCATTTGAGTAATTTCAGGTAATAAGACAAATAATTCTAAAATAATTCTGCTGCATTCCATGTTTGCTATATTAGAATAATTGTCAAGACTTCATTCATTCATCAGCATAAGTTTCGATATTTTCATCTGGAAAAATGTATACACTGTCTCTTTTTTATAAAATAGAGTATCCTTTATAAGTATGTTGAATTTAACTACGACTAGTATGTTTGTAATGGGAAAAATCATCGTTATATACATATATATATATATATATATATATATATATATATATATATATATATATATATATAAAATAGAATCATTTGCTAATTGTGAATTATTTAAACAGTTTTTAATGAACAAAAAATTACCCGTCGAGCTACACGAGTAATTTAGCATGTTTGAGAGTCAAATATGTACATATTATTAGCGTATATTTTGAAACAAAAACTTGTATGCATATTACTTTACCTAAATAAATGTTTCAGTACATATTAAAACAAATAGATTGCAATTATTCACTTAAATTAAAACAATTACATTGTAGGACATATAACGCACACTAAAACAAATTTGCTGCCATAATTAGACAATAATGCAAACATTAAATAAATGAAATAAATTTATTGCAGTTAAATACACAACACTAAAAATTACATATATTAAAACAAAATATATTGATATATACCCAATACACTATAAAACATAGATACACATACACATTTTAATCAACAGACTAATACACACATTTTATAATACATACAAATTTAAGAAGACTAGTACTCACTTATATGTATGTAATACAATGAGCCATTCAATTTTCAAAGGACATACTTAAGAAAAATACGAGTTGAAAGACGTAAATTGTAATGAAATAGTAGAAACTATGAAAAGGGTACAAATGTAGCGGAAGACAGAAGAATGAACACACCATGTGTGTTGTTAAATTAGTAAACAACAATTATAGATAATCTTAGCTAAGGAGCTCATCTTGGTGAACTATTTTCGAAAAAAAGGCTGACTACCTTATAACACCCATTCTATACTGTCTTGTCTTGAGGTTACACTCTATGATTAATGCTTTCAGCAAGCATCTTGATAGTGTCGGTCAATTTGAATCTTTGTCTGCTTTTGCTTGTGTCCTTGCACTTTTCCTTGTAAGATGACTGTTAGTTTGTTCTTGTACTTTTCCTTGTAAGATGACTGTTAGTTTGTTCTTGTACTTTTCCTTGTAAGATGACTGTTAGTTTGTTCTTGTACTTTTCCTTGTAAGATGACTGTTAGTTTGTTCTTGCACTTTTCCTTGTAAGATGACTGTTAGTTTGTTCTTGTACTTTTCCTTGTAAGATGACTTTTAGTTTGTTCTTGTACTTTTCCTTGTAAGATGACTTTTAGTTTGTTCTTGTACTTTTCCTTGTAAGATGACTGTTAGTTTGTTCTTGTACTTTTCCCTGTAAGATGACTTTTAGTTTGTTCTTGTACTTTTCCTTGTAAGATGACTGTTAGTTTGTTCTTGTACTTTTCCTTGTAAGATGACTGTTAGTTTGTTCTTGTACTTTTCCTTGTAAGATGACTGTTAGTTTGTTCTTGTACTTTTCCTTGTAAGATGACTTTTAGTTTGTTCTTGTACTTTTCCTTGTAAGATGACTGTTAGTTTGTTCTTGTACTTTTCCTTACAAGATGACTTTTAGTTTGTTCTTGTACTTTTCCTTGTAAGATGACTTTTAGTTTGTTCTTGTACTTTTCCTTACAAGATGACTTTTAGTTTGTTCTTGTACTTTTCCTTGTAAGATGACTTTTAGTTTGTTCTTGTACTTTTCCTTGTAAGATGACTGTTAGTTTGTTCTTGTACTTTTCATTGTAAGATGACTGTTAGTTTGTTCTTGTACTTTTCATTGTAAGATGACTGTTAGTTTGTTCTTGTACTTTTCCTTGTAAGATGACTGTTAGTTTGTTCTTGTACTTTTCCTTGTAAGATGACTGTTAGTTTGTTCTTGTACTTTTCCTTGTAAGATGACTGTTAGTTTGTTCTTGTACTTTTCCTTACAAGATGAATTTCAGTTTGTTCTTGTATCTTAATATAAATTCAAAGAGTATAATGTGTTTTCATTAGATTGCGTTTAGTAGTTGTGTATTTACTTTCATTGCCACCGAACTGGATTATTTGTCTTATTCGTTAGCCCAACTCCTCACATTCCTCTGTAAATCGACCTTTCTTCGAGGCCTGCTCAAATTAAAACCCGTTCCAGTGGTTTCATCATCATAGATTACCATCTCCGCAACGAAGGTTGACTGCCATGGAGCACCATTCTGCTCTGTCTCATTTTGTGATGGTGCAGGTTGTCATATGCTGACTTGTCAATCTCTTGATGTTACTCGTCCATGTTAGTCTTGGTCTGCTTCCGCCTCTTTTAACTTGTATTTTTCCCTCCAAGATAACTTTTAGTAGGCTATTGTGTCTTTTAACATGGCCCAAAAACCGCATTTGTCTTGTTTGAATTGTTTTTAGTAGTTCTCTTTTCACTTTTATTTGTTTTAAGACTTCATAGTTTGTTTTCTTTTCTTTCCATCCAATTATATCTATTCTTCTATATATCCACATTTCAAAGGCTTAAAAATTTATGTTCTGTTTTCTTGTCTAATGTCCACATTTTTGCACCATATAGGAATTTTGAAAAGATATAACATTTTGCTATTCTTAGCTTTAGCCCTGGTGTTATATATTTTGATGTTAGTATATTTTCCATGACATTAAAATTACTTTTTGCCATTCCTATTCTTTTGTTTATTTCAGTTTTACATTTTCTATAACTGGTTTTAGTATGGCCAATGTAGTTCTAGTTCTGAACTGTCTCCAGGTATATTCCTTCAATTTTGATATCCACTTGTAGTTTTTGAGTATTTTCTTTGGTTATGATCATAGTTTTAAATAAATTAAACCAGCGGTTTAATTACAAACAATATATGTAATGTACATCAGCAGGTGTGCCAGAACTAAATAAAGCAATTGTTATGAAGCAAGTACTCACCAAGGATCTTTAGAAAAAAAATCGTCATAGACATTTAGACACTCATCCCACTGTTTGGGTAGGCAGCGGATACCGTTCGAGAAAAATAATTTTAGTTGCTCATTTAACCATCTTGTCACCGAGGGCATATTTCTGCGTCGGAGACGAATTGTTGTCCCTTCAGAGACTTTCTTAAGGATCCGAACAAATGAAAGTCACGTGGTGCTATCTGAGCTGTTGGTTCGGTGTTACTGAACTTCCCACCGTTTCCTTGCTAACACCTCCTGCACAATATTCCGGACATGTGGACGAGCAGTGTCGTGCAACAGAATCGCACCACGCGAAAAGATACCGGGTCTCTTATCCTTGAAGATTGCATCACATTGTTTAGCATGTCTTTGTAGCGGATGGTAGTTAAGAAATTGAAGCTGGAGAATTAGTACTAAATATAAGAAGTCTGAAGTTTTATTTTTTTTTTAAATCTGAGTACATTTTCAAATTGCATTTACAATTAGTTAGAAATAAAAGCAGTTGAGAGCACTTGAGTACTGTCGCTATTCAGAATATTTCTAAATGGTACTGGTGATGCAATTGTCTTCTCTGTTTATCAGTAATTGTTTATTATTTAGGATGTGTTGATCACCTGTGAATGTGATGCTCAGTAGCGCAATCAATTTAGAATTGCTATAATCACAATCAAGAGGTACTTTAATCCTTAATATATGGTATATTAATCAGTTATAGTCTAGTTAGTTAATTGTCGAATTATCCACATCGCACACCGAACAACTGTCCACAAGCGTTCCGATTCTCTCCCCAGAAGATCCCGCAGTGTGAAAACTAGTTCAAAAGTCTTCTCCGTTCTCCTCGTAGTTCTGAGTTTAGGTAGCATCCCCCTTGACTGTGATGAAAATCTGGAGTCGCACCAGGGCTGCAGATTCGCGAGAAGCATTTAAATCTGTGCGAACAACATTGCCAAAAATGGACGTACCCACAATGCTTGATTCACTCTAATGAACGCAGCCAGACGCACGCACACTGTAGCACCAGCACAGAAACCTTAATGTGAAATATTCAGTTGATTTTGCACAACGATCTACACGAAGGAGCTGAAAGCAATCGGCGCCAAACAAATCCAACGGTCGTTATGGAACATGAGTCAATGGTGTGATGTAATACTCATGTCGCCTTAACAACGGAGGAAGATTATATACACACCGCCTGATTTACTCAAAAAGACCGCTGCCAAGTGCATGAACTCACAGCACCGGAGCATATCTGTAAAGCGGCACATCTGGCTGACTTTAGCATAGCGATCTACATTAGAGAGCTGAATCAGTCTCCTAGCAAATCCTGCAGTTGTCGATGGAACACAAACTTTATTTCACCATCATGGAACCGGAGGTCTATGTTATCGCTTATACCGTCTGGATATTTTTCTTGATTTCTAATGATCTGGCAGTAAGCCTCAAGCTTCTTTTGACCCCGGTGCTCTGAATTTAATTTCATCATATTAATAACAACTCTTCGAACTTGTTTTTGCCTCTTGACAGTTTCTCTATACTCTGTCAAGCAAACTGCATTACTATCCCAATTTCTTTTCTGATAAGACTGTAAAAACATAAATTAATACTGGTTTCCCTTTGTTTTCACAGATTGCCTATGGTATTTGTACAACAGTAGGGTTTATTACAATTGAAAGTGTTAAGCCTTCTCCACAAAATGGTGGTCAAGAAGACATTATCGTTTTGATTTGTATTCTTCGAATTCTTACGTTTTAACGTGAAATTCACATTTTTGATTTGGCCATTGATAAATATCATGCAATCAAGAAAACACCGACTGCATAGATGATAATTTTCTATATTTCCTGACACATTTCTCTATATTAATATAGTACTTTACATTATTGCAATTGCTCTTAATGCACAAAAGACAATAGGAAACATTGAGAGGAAGTAACTTTGACTTATGAGAAGATAAGATAAAAAAATAATAGTTCATTTTTATTTAGCAATCATTAACTTTATTCATTGAGTCCTCATCAAACTCTACGGCACAAAACGCCAACGCATGTACTTCTAAATCCTTGAGGGAATGGGTATCCGAAAGATTACAGGAACTAGATGACTTAGTAAAAGTACAACTGGTCAATGGGAAGACAAGCTCATGACGCTGATGGTTACTTCGGTTATGACTACGGATGTGGGTATCTTCTTTCTTCTACCTTTCAGCCCCCTGTGGAGCATAGGTCTTCAACAAACACTTTCCAAGTCGTTCTGTTTCTTGCCATTCTTTTAAGATCATTCCATGTCTTCCCCATCATCTTCATATCTGCTTCTATCTGTCTTCTCCAAGAATTCCTTGGTCTTCCTCTTTGTCTTTGCCTTGGGGATTCCAAAAAAGGGCCGTTGTGTAATACTCTTAGTTGGCTTCCGTAGTGTGTGTCCCATCCAACACCATCGTCTTCGCTGTATCTCTTTATCCACTGGTATTTGACTGGTACATTTCCATAATTCTATGTTAGTGATTTTGTCCTGCCATTTCCATCCTTTTATTCTGCGTAAGCATCCATTAATGAAAGTCTGTATCTTCATGATTGTCAATTTTGTTGTTCTCCATGTTTCACAGCCATATAATAGGACTCACTTAACATTGGAGGGATGTAGCTATGCCATACAGTATATGTTTGTATGCTATACTGTATAATTACATTTTAAAGTGTACAAAATAATTATCCCCGTCATTGTTCACACTGCGACTATTTTTTCTTTGCTGTTAGACTTCATCTATAATTCTTTTATTCTTCTATCTCTAAACTCTAAATCCGATAATTTATTTACTTTTTTATCCTCATTAACGTTATATTGAAGTATCATATCTGCTGGGGTAGGTGATCATGTCTGCTGAGGTAGATGATATTGTCTGCTGAGGCAGATGATCATGTCTGCTGAGGTAGATGATTATGTCTGCTGAGGTAGATTATCTTGTCTGCTGAGGTAGATTATCTTGTTTGCTGAGGGAGATGATCATGTCTGTTGAGGTAGGTGATCGTGTCTGCTGAGGTAGTTGATCATGTCTGCTGAGGTAGATGATCATGTCTGCTGAGGTAGATGATCATATCTGCTGAGGCAGGTGATCATGTCAGCTGAGGTTAGATGATCTTGTCTGCTGAGGTAGATGATCATATCTGCTGAGGCAGGTGATCATGTCTGCTGGGGTAGATGATCATATCTGCTGAGGCAGGTGATCATGTCTGCTGAGGTAGATGATCTTGTCTGCTCAGGTAGGTTATCTTGTCTTCTGAGGTAGATGATCATGTCTGCTGAGGTAGGTGATTATTGCTGAGGTAGGTGATCATGCCTGCTGAGGTATATGATAATGTCTGCTGAGAGAGATGATCATGTCTGCTGAGGTAGGTGATCATGTCTGCTAAGGTAGGTGATCATATTTGCTGAGGCAGGTGATCGTGTCTGCTGAGGTAGGTAATCATGTCTGCTGAGGTAGGTGATCATGACTGCTGAGGTAGGTGATCATGTAAGCTGAGGTAGTTGATCATGTTTGCTGAGGTAGGTGATCATGTTTGCTGAGGCAGGTGATCGTGTCTGCTGAGACAGGTGATTATTTCTACTGAGGTAGATTATCATGTCTGCTGATGTAGATGATCATGTCTGCTGAGGTAGATGATCATGTCTGCTGAGGTAGATGATCATGTCTGCTGGGGTAGATGATCACGCCTCTCCATATTCTTTTTATTTCTACAGTTGTTTATCATCTTGACTCTTGACTACCTACTATACTATTTCACTAAACTGTCTATTATCTCCTCTGTCCCCTCTCTCTCAGTTTCCCTCGATTTTTCACATCTCATATCAATGCTAAAATTAAGGGTTTTCCCCCTCTCTTAGCGTTGGTAATTATTTCGTATTGACATCTTTTATAATAAAGTCGTAATTCTTCTTCAAATCGATATCAAATCCAACTCATAATTGTTAGTATTAACACTTCCTTATCTCACTACTAACTTCAAATCCGATCCATTTAAAAATGTTCTGACCATGAATTCTCGATTTCAACTCCTTGCCAGATGCTGATCAGAACTAAACATCTGGCAACAAGGAGTAATCTTGTGTTATTTTTTTTTCAGTTATAAATTTTGACTAAATGTATCTCACAATGTTAGGATATTTGAATCCATACAAATAGTTCTCCAAACGATCATTTGGCTTTCTTCGTATCTGAGCGTGTCATTTCACCAATGTGCTACAAATCTTCAATAGAGAACTACAGACACAACATTATTGTGACTTTCTCCGTTTCTCAGCGTGTCATACCACTAATATGATACAGATCTTCAATCTACTACCTAATTTCACGAACAGTAATGAAGTACTCTGAACACTTACCTAGAAATGCCGTTGGGGAAATAGCCCCATCTCGGAGAGCGACAATAATCTTAATCCCAGTTTCTAAATACGGCACAGAAAAGCGAACGGCTTCTGCTCTTTCTGGGTTAATTTTCATCGACGTTACTACAATGTCTGCCTGGTCGTCAAGGAGAACTTTGACCAAGCCATTCCATTGTTTCGTTACCTGAAATTGGTTCGTTATTACACTGTTATGTTCAAATATTAAAATTAGAGTATTGTAACAATTTCTCAGCGTTTTCCAAAAATTGTAAATTTGTGTATATTCATTGTTGATGTCGTGAAATTCAGTCTGTCTTCACACATACTTCTTTCAGTTTAGATGTCATAAATAACATAGAAGAAGTATGTTTATTTTTTCAGCATATCATATAGTGTAGCATAACATATATCTGAATATAATGTAATAAAAAAATATATAAAACTCATGTCAACAATGCAGAGAGCCGCGATAGCTCAGTGGTTAGTGAACTGGACTACAAAGGACAAGAGGTAGGGTTCGATCCCAACCGTCGGCTTCCGGGATCACACAGCCTTTAATTGGTACCTGATTTTTTTTTCAGGGAAAGTGGAGCGGCGCGGGCGTAATACCGACCACATTACCCCAAAAATCATGTGCCGAAGGTCTGTAAAATATATGGTCACTAACACCATATTCCCTATACGCCACTTGGCGTGACAGGGGTACTTTACTTTACTATGTCAACAATGCAGTTAGAGCATAACATATATATTATAACAGGCAGTTATATGTCATTTTTATTTATGATGTTGTTATATTATTAGAAATGCGGTATTTGTTTATTCTAATCCCACCGAACTCACGCTCACTAAATCCAGTCTCGCTCTCCCTGATAGATTTCAGAAATAGAGCAACCACTAACAGGTTGTGTTTATATTATTAAGACAGGACACAAGCCATACTTTATTTGTCTGAATATGTCAGTACAACTGTGTTGCCAAAGTTTCTATTCAAATTTGTTTCCTGACATCTTTTCTTTTCATTCTTTTTACATGTATCTAATCAACCAGTAACAACACAAATGACGATACAGAGCAGTTTCTGCTTCATGACAAGTTATCCTTCATTGCGAGTATACCACAATTTGAAATGATTTGTATATTCAAAGTTTGATTTGAAAGAGAAATACACAATATACATGTTGTTCCATAATTAGTTTTCTAGTTATTCAAATAGATCTAAATACATATTTCAACAATCAATCTTAATTCTTTTTTTTTAGTAATGTCGCTTGTGAGTACGAAACAACAGGCAGATAATTTTTCAATAAACGCGTTTAATATATTCTAATTAATATAAATAATAGTATTGTATTGTGTGACACTTCCTTGACCGGAGTGCTATTTCAGATGATCAGATTACTTTGTGCTGCAAAGCTTTATATAAAGACTTTCCTATCAGTCTCTACTACACAAAATTGTTTGAAAAAAAGATTCTTAAAATGTGTAGCATTTAGATCAAGCGAAATATTCTTCTTCTTAGATCACTTACTAGCATATTGAATTGTCTTGCACTGTACTTTTGCTTAACACTTAGGAATTGAAGTAATTATATCTGTCGTTGATGTAATTATATAATTGACATTCCTAATTTTTTTTAGAAATGTGTATTTTAAACATCCTGAGCTTCGTGTTTTCATTGCTAAGGCTTACCTATGTTTTCCTTCCCCTTGTTGGTTAATTGAAGACGCGTTTCATCATCATTGAGTGCCGTCTCCGCATCGAAGGTTAGCTACCATGGAGCGCCATTCCACTCTGTCTCTTGCTTTGATGGTGCAGATTGCCATAGGTTGATTTGTCCATCTTTTGATATTATTCGTCCATGTTAGTATTGGTCTGCCTTTGCCTCTTTTACCTTTTATTTTCACCTCCAGGATTAATTTTAGTAGCATGTTGTGTCTTTTAACATGGCCCAAAAATCGCATTTGTCTTGCTTGAATTGTATTTAGTAGTTCTCTTTTCACTTTTATTTGTTTTAAGACTTCATCGTTTGTTTTCTTTTCTTTCCATCCAATTCTATCTATTCTTCTATATATCCACATTTCAATGGTTCAATTTTCTGTTCTGTTTTTTCTTGTCTAATGTCCCTGTTTCTGCACCATACAGGAATATTGAGAAGATGTAACATTTTGCTATTCTTAGTTTTAGCCCTGGTGTTATTTGTTTTGATGTTAGTATATTTTTCGTGGCATTAAAGTTACTTTTTGCTGTACCTATTCTTTTATTTATTTCAGTTGTACATTTTCCATCACTGGTTATAGTGTGTTCCAGGTAGTTGTAGTTCTGAACTGTCTCCAGATGTATTCCTTCAACTTTGATATTTCATTGTAGGTCTTAAGAATGTTCTTTGTTAATGATCATAATTTTAGTCATTTTGATACTCATATATAGTCCATATATTTTGCTTGTCATGCTTATTACATTAAGTAATTGTTGTAGATCTTTAGGATTTTCTGCTAGTAGTACAGTATCATCAGCATATCTTAGATTATTGATTATCTTTCCATTAATGTTTAGGCCTGGCATCTCAGTGATGTTTTTAAAGATTTGCTCAGTGTATAGATTGAACAAGCTTGGTGAGAGGATGCATCTGTGTCTTACTCCTCTTTTCATATCAATGGGTGTAGAGTTCTCTTTGTTATATTTTATTATTGCTGTTTGCTCCCAGTACAAATTACATATTAGTCGTATGTCTGAGTCGCCATATTTATATCTAGTTGATTATGGTGTATTCTATAAATTGCGTTGGTGCAGTCTATGAAGCAGGCATATATTGGTTTGTTTATTTCTATGTACCTTTCAATAAATGTCCTTATGATGAATATGGCTTCTTCTGTCCCACTGTTTTTCCTGAATCCAAATTGCTGCTCATCTAATTCTGTATTAATTTTATTCTGAATCATCCGTTGCATAACTTTTAGTAAAATTTTGGTTACCTGGCTCATTAGGCTTATTGTTCTAAAATCACTGCATTCAACTGCACCATTCTTTTTATACAATGAAGTTGATGTTTTTAGTTCATTTGGTATGTATCCTGTATGGTAATGTCATTGCATATGTCTGTGATCATTTCAATGTCAAAATCTTCTGGTGCCTGTATCATCTCTATCTGTATATTGACTGGTCCTGCTGCCTTTCCCCTTTTCATTGTTTTTTATAGGTTTTTCTACTTCATATTTCATGATTTTATAGCTGGATGTACATTTTATAGATGGTTTTTTTGGTCCCTTTCGTCATGAAATAATTATGTTATATATTCCTGCCATTTATCGATTATATATTTGTTATCTGTTAGTATTCTTCCCTCTTTGTTTGCAATAAATCCGCTTCCTACAGCTTTTTTGTCTTTATTAGTCATTCTCTTTAATTCTGTATGCATCCCTCTTAAATCTTGTTTACTTTCCATAGTTTCGATTTCTAGACATATTTGGTTGAGCCAGTCGTCTTTTGCCTTTTTGCACATTTTGCGTATTTCATTATCAATTTCCTTGTATCTGACAGTGTTCTTCGCTTGTCTTCTTTCTTCCGTTTTTTTTCTAAGATGTCAGTTATCCATTTTTGTTTTTTTTTGTTACTTTCCTTTTTGGGTAAGGTGTCACAGGATTCTTGTATGCTGTTTTTTATGCATTGCCATTTGGTTGTGACTTTTTCTTCATGATTTACTCTTCTGTATTGCTCAATACCTTCATCTAGCAGCTTCTGGTATGTGTTCTTTACTTGTACTGCATAAGTTTTTTTTATATCTTTCTGATTTAAAGCTGTTATATCTATTGGTATTTCCGAAATAGTCTTTTGTTTGTTTCTCTTTAGTTTGATTTTCATTTTAATCATTACAGGATTGTGATCTGAATTAATATCTGCTCACTAGGTAGGTTTTGGCTTTCTTTACGTTGTTACAGAACCTATCTTTTATCATTATGTAATCTATTTGATTCCTCTTCTTATCTCTAGGGCTTTTCCATGTGTATAGTTTCCTTTTCTCTTGCTCAAAGTAGGTGTCACATCAGCCTGTTTTCTTCACAAAATTGAATTAATCTTTCTCCTCTGTTATTTCTTTTTCCTAAGCCATGATTTCCTGTAATGGTCTTATATCTACCTTTTCCTACTTTAGCGTTTATGTCACCCATTACAATCAAGATGTCTGAAGATTTCATTTGCTTCATAACTGTATTTAGATCTTCATAGTATGCTTCTATTTGTTCATCTGTATAGTCTTGAGTATATGCGTATGTCTGTATTATTGGTATATCAAATGGTTTTGCCTTTATTTTTTAATAATATAATCCTATCATTGTATATCCAGTAGGTATTTATATATTTTTGTAGTTCTCGTTTTATTAGTATGCCTACCCCTCTTTGGTGTTCTGTTGTGTTACCTGAATATATAAATGTATATTTATCGTCTTGTATGTATCCACTTTCTTTCCATCTTGTTTCTTATATGCCTAAGATATCTATGTTTAATCGTTCTGCTTCTACCATAAGATTTTCTAGTTTTCCTTGTTGGTATAAGGTTCTAACATTCCATGTAGTTATTTTTAGTTCGTTCCTAAAACAATAGTTATAATTTCTCTCCATGGCTTTCTTTGGAATGTTACTTGTTGAGGCTCCAATCTCTTTCACGGTGGTCTGCTATATTCGTCCACCGTGTTTGAATATGCCTCATGTGTACCACACACTTTGCTGTTTTCGCTTTCTAGACCGTTGATCATTTCTGATTCTTCCACCCCATCTACCATCACAGACTTTTCACATTCGGGTTGAACATACCCGGCCGGCGTCATTGTTGTCGAAAACTGTATGTTTGCCTGTCAAACCGCGAACACACGACACAAAGAAGAATAAATCATATTCCACTTAAATATCGGTAAAGTTCACAGTCCATCCACTCGTCAGAAGTAAAACATACACCAAACGGGAGAATAGCAACACATAATTTCACAACTAGACTATCGCGTAATTCATTTAAATATATCAGCAAGAGCCGAATTATAAAAACGACTACACGTAGCCGCCATGACACCGGAAATAGTCCAGACGTGTTTACTGTTTATAATTGTGTTTCTGACATAACGAACTTAACGAGGTTCAAATTTGTCTACTTTGTTTGCTTATTCTGACTGCTGATCATTGTGAACAAAATTCGATTAACGTTTAGGTTTAATGTTATAGACATTTCGCTTCAACTTTCTCTTTGCAAAAAAAAAAAAAAATAATAATATGTCCTGTCATGACAAGTGGCGTATAATGTTAGTGGTCATAATTTTTTTATAAACCATCAGTACATGATTTTTGGGGTAATGTGGTCAGTATTATGTCCATGCCGGCTTACTTTCCCACAAAGAAATCCTGTACCCATTTTAGGCTGGGCGAATCCGGAAGCATTCAATCAGAAGCGAACCTGACCTTCTGTTCTTTGAAGTCAAGTTCACTAACCACCGAGCTATCGCAGCTCACACTCTTCTGTTTTTGCCATTGAAAAAAAAACAGGATGTATTTTTTTTTTTTTTTTTTGGTTTCTCTTGAGATGATGAACTTTGCTGTCAACTGATCTATCAACAACAAGAGAAAGTTGTTGTTTGTTGCTAAGTTGATCAGATTAATTGTTGCCGCGCTTGGCCACAAGCAAAAAGGTAACTGCGCTAATCTACCAGGTGAGTCAGGATTCAATTTCAAGAGGTGTAGATTTTTTTTTCAGAATGTCATGACTTCGAGGTTCACCCAGCCTTTTAAAATTGGTAAGATACATCTGTAGCAATGTATGGTGGCCTAGGGTAATGATGATCCTATATCCCACAAATGTTTCGCTGGTCAGTGTACACCTTATTTCCCATTTATAAAAAGGCGTAACTGGTAATCTTTGCCTTTGTTTAATAAAGAATTATTTCAGCTTTCATTATTGTTTTTTTTTTTTTTGGTTCACTAGATTCTGAGAGTATTTCTGAGCGATTGGATTTGTTTTTGTTTATTCTGGAATTGTTACAACTGTATTTAAAAAAAAAAAAAAATAAGAAAGCGTTTACGTGTTATGAACGTAAACTACGGCTGTACATACCTTATTTATGCCTCCCCACTTTCCGTCCTCGACCTCCTTAAGTTCAAAGTCAAAGTTCAACTGGGCGCTGAAAATCTTTAACAGATCCATGCTAAAGCCAACGCAACATCTTAGAACTGTCACATTACTCTTTCTACAGAAATACAACATTTGGTTACATGCACGTTATTCAAAGATGATTGTATGGGTATACCCTTCCTGTTAATATCTACATATATTGCGTGTTTATGCAGTTTTAAACAGCTGATTAAAAGTATATACACCACCAAGGATATGGCATAGTAAAGTGCTATTTCTACAATTCATTTCTTACTTATTGTTTCCAGCATTCAATTTCTACTTTTAATATCTTATTTTTCTGAATGTTTCGACTTCGAGTCACTTGTTTTTCTAATTTTCAACTTTTGCTATGAGGGCTTCATTCTATTTAATTTGCATTTCAAACTTAACGTGGTTCCTTTCACGTTCAGACTCTAATTCCCACTCATATATTCCTCTCGTGTGATTTAACTTCCCATTTCTGTCTCACATTTCAAGTTTCGACCATCCAAAAATATATAATACTGTATGTCAGTATTCATGAGAAAAAAATATGTTAAATAATAATGTTTGCATGCCAATGAAAATGCCATTTCGAATATGGAATGTAGAAAGAAAAGAGCATTACTATCTTCGGGTTGTTTAAGTTAAGACACTTTTCCCACGAATACATATTATCTCGTTTATTTCCCACTTCAAGTAATCTTTATTTTTTTTTTAAATTTAACCCTCACTTCAAAATATTGAGTAGCTAGTCCTTTTCGGAGATATACGAAATAACAGAATATCTGCGTCTAAGTTGAGCACACAAGAAACGAACGTGCATTAGTTTACAATCAATCAGAGCATGCTGTAAGGCCATTGCTTGGACTAAAGTTGAATAAAGACAATTTTTATCATCACATGGTTGAAATGGTATACTTTCATTCATTTAATGTAGCGCCATTCCACTCTGTCTCTTGGTTTGATGGTGCAGATTGCCATAGGTTGACTTGTCCATCTTTTGATATTACTCGTCCATGTTAGTCTTGGTCTGTCTCTGCCTCTTTTACCTTGTATTTTCCCGTCCTATATTACTTTTAGTAGGCTGTCGTGTCTTCTAACATGCCCCAAAAATTCCATTTGTCTTGTTCTAATTGTGTTTAGTAGTTCTCTTTTCAATTTTAGTTGATTTAAAACTTCATCGTTTGTTTTATTTTCTTTGCATCCAATTCTACCTATTCTTCTATAAATCCACATTTCAAAAGCTTCAATTTTGTGTTCTGTTTTCTTGTCTAATGACCATGTTTCTGCACCATACACAAATGATATACAATCTTCTATTACTAGAAGAACTTTAGAAAGTGCAAGGAATTTGTGCACTGTGCAGGCATCTTTCAGTATAGGGAATAATAGAACAAAGAAGTATGCGTTAGCACTCGGAAAAATTGACAGACAAACAACAATAGAAAAAAACGAAGAACAATATATGGTCCGAAGTGGGATCATATAATAATAGTTCCCCATATAATAATATTTATGTATTATTATTTGTACCCAGTATCTTTCAGTATAACCTGGGTCCCTGTAGTTACTTGCCCCTATTTGTATGAAGGAAATTGCATATCTTTCTTAGATTTGTTATTCAACAGAAGTTGGAAAGGAATTTGTATATTCTCACTTGCATTTAATACGACTGGTTTTATTTAATGGTTGTAAAAAAACAGCTCGTTATACAGGCTTATTTTACAATTAAACGGACAGACACACACTTTCAGAAAGAAAGCAACTCGTAACACAAACAATTCTAATTCTGTTCGAGTTGGTAGACATGTGATTTTTATTTTTTAATTTTGGAGATGAAAATTAGGAAAGACAGTCTCAAATTATTTGTTTAAAACACGCAGCAAAGATCGGCGGGAGGTTTGGAATTAGAAGTGACAGAAATGCATATTTGTATAGCAAGAAACTCTAAAATTATAACAATTAGACGATGAAAAGAAGAGGTAAAATAGAGAGAGAGAGAGAGAGACAAAGAGAGAGAATGAGGATAAAAGTGCCAGGTTAACATACAATGAAAATATATTGAAAAACAAGAGTCAAAACTGAAGTAATAGAAAATCTAAATTAGGTATTAAAAATATAATTTTACATAACAAAAGCAGATTTGTGTTGTCAATGCCAGACCTGGATTCTATACTCAAGAAAAATAAGAAAATAACAACTACCGAGATGAAATGTTGTTAGACAAATGACAGGATAAAAGCCTGAGAGAAAGGATAAGAAATGGATAACTGAGAAAAAAAGCTAGGAATAATTCCAGCCATAGAATACATCAAGAAGCAACAGATAAAATGGTTTAATCACGTGATACGACAGAAAGATGGAAAAAAAAACACACACACACACACAACACACACACACACACAACACAACTTTAAACGTTACGAGAACCCCAGACCCAAGGGTCGACCACCAAAAAGATGGATTGATGGAGTATTATAAACGCAAGGAAACAAAAGCAACAGAAGTCAACACAAGAGCAGAAGACCACAAATGACATCTCCCATCAACGCTGAAAGGCAAGTGAGGATGGAAAGAATAGAAAAGGGAGAAAAAAGATAATGATACAAAACAAGTAAAAAAATACATAAACAGAAGAGCAAAAATAAATATAAGCCTCGTACATTAAACCAGGGTTTATGTAGAGTAACGTCCCATGCGATTAAGGTTATTTTTTTTTAAAAAGATAGTGAACGTTTCAATACTAATTATTATGTACAACATTATTATATATTCGCTCTCCTCATGTTAACTAGTATTCCAGCAGTTTCATACTATAAGAAAATTAATTCTCGGACTGCTTTAATATTTGCGATTATGATGTATTTTCCCCCAATTTTGTTTTATATAGACTTAATGCATTTCAAAACCATACAGGTAAACAAAAGATACATTTACCTATTTTGTTTGGAGAGCAACAACACCCATTTTTTTCGGTGGATAAAAACTTACATTTTGATATTTTATTAAACGAAAAATATACATTTTATTTCGAAGAATATAAATGTTTACATTTTGCGAGTCTGTCAGATCAACAACTTCTAGAATCTTTCTTTTTATAAAATTAATTAATAATTAAAATATTTCAGTTTTATGAAGCAAATAAATTTGCGATTTCCTTTCTTTCACTAAGGTCTAATTCTTACATAGATGCCATTGCAAATGAAAAGGTAAATATTACATTTCGAATATTTAAATTATTCTTACATATCTCTATTCTCGCTCCTCATGTAGACTTGACAGGGTAATGCTTTCTCTTCACAAAATCCATCCTCTTTGGGGACTCTATAAATGACATAAGGAAGTTCGTTGAGAGTTGCAATCCTCAGGAAAGCTCGTTTTGGTTTCCCTGTAGGTGGAGAGGAAGCTTCCCCAGGCCACGTGATGTCATTCATCTGCAATCCATGACGCTTCCATCTACCAACCTGGAGAAGAAAAGGCTTACTTAATTAATGATTTATTTAATTATTGAGTTATTTGCGGGTCATCATCCGAGGGTCACTCCGAACATGTCCATAATTGTTTAGATACCCTACTCAGCAAGTCCCGCAGTATCAAGCGATCGACCACTCCAGTTCTGTGTTAGTTGATAAGTCTTCTTACACGCCCACTAAGTTTCTCGTTTCTGGCTGAGCCGAAGGAGTGACGTGGACTCTTGGTTGTCGAAGTCCTGTGCCCTTTCCATATCTTAGAGGGCACTGAAGACGTCCGCCGATCCATTGGTTGACCGTCTTGAACGACAGCGCAACTAGCCAACCTGTCCGCTTTTTCATTTCTCTGTACTCCCGCACGTCCAGGGACGTAGATAAAGGTGACCTTACATATTTTTTACTACTGCAATAACTCTACCCATTGCATACGGACAGCGCCCGCCTCCACTTTTTTAATCATGCTCATTGAATCACTCAGTATGGAAACGTGGTAATGTCATCACCTCCATCGTCAGACTCATACCCTTAGTTGGTTATGTTATGTTAGGATCATTATCACTGCACTAAGAATACGATCATTGGTGCTCCGATCTCCTTGAAATACTGAGCACCTTCAGGGAGAACTATAACCTATGTCGCACAGCGTGGGATCCATAATTCCTTCATTTTCCTCTCGGGCCAAAGACCCATCCATAGGGCGGATATAACAGTTCTCCAAGATTGATTAATTGCTGCTTCTTGAGGGTCTTGGTTATTTCTTAGTCGCAATGTTGAACATTACCTATTAATTGTTATGGGTAACAATTTTATTAGTCTTTCTTTTTTTTTCTTTCACGAGATGGTTTCCACATGAATGCCTGATGGTGAAGTCTTTCTTCATTCATTCTCAGCGCATGACCGTTGTGTTTCCAACGCCTCCTTCTTATAAAGATCGACACATATTCTTGTTCAGGATCATTTCTTACCTGTTCGTTTGAAATGCATTCCTTACATGTTTGATATCCTAAATAGACAATTGTTTTCAAAGGCATTGAATTTGCTACCTAAATTCGGTATGATTTTTCGCTTTCACGTCCATTTGTGATGTAAGACACAGAGGTGCGGCCAAACTCGAGACCACAAACATGAACAATGTGCTATGTTGATCACTGCTCAGTTGTGATCGCAAGCCAGATCTTGATTTACCAATTAAATTCTTTTACGCTGAATTGTAATAGATCGGTAAATCACACGGATGACTAAAGAAAATATTCAAGGACATTCTATCTCTCTCTCTCTCTCTCTCTCTCTCTCTATATATATATATATATATATATATATATATATATATATATCAATCACTAAATCACTGTAGTATCATTCCAGAAGCTTGGGAGACTATTGGCAATTCACGGTTGCTAAGGCTACGGCAGTCTAGTAGAAAGGAAAAAAAAAATAAATGACACCATTCTAAAGTGCCCACTTCGACATTCAGACTCCAATACAACACCATCTTCTGGACAAGTTATCACTTAACACGCCTAAGACCTCATTGCAGATGACACTTCAGGGATCGTATTGGTCTCATCATCCGTCTCGGGACATACTTTTAACGATAAACGATAACAATATCCTCCTCATCCAATAACAACAGCAACAGTTGGCAAATAACTTAATCTCACTTTCAGTGTTGCAGTTGTAAACAAATTGTAAAGTAGCACTCACAAATAATTGCAATTTCTTATCTTCTTTTCTTTTTCATTTTAGCCCCGAGGACGAAGTTGAATAGCCTAAACGATGTCTATTTCTAGTAGCAAGATGTAAACTGTTTCATCTCATTTCGATTACAGTTCTCGATTGTATAAAGTTACAGTGCAATTATCTCTACAGTGTACACGTCTTTGAAGGCTTCCAAATAAGAAGGAAAATAGTTGGGGAAGATTTGTTGTGGTCGATCTCCGTATATGAGACGACAACTTGTATTTCTCCGACATCGCGTCCATTTTTAGTGATTGGGTTAAAGTGATCGATATTTTTCGTTCTTGAACTCGGTGACAGGATAGTTTAATTTGTGCTGGCATACGCAGAGTGAAATGCTATATAGTTCTACGTTCGTGGTTTAGCAAGGGAGAAATTCGTTCTTGTACGTTCAGCGTTCAACATGGAAGAAGTAAGAATGTTTCATATTGGAATTGATTTCGGTAAATGGAAAAAGGGGTAAACTTGCACCTGTCTAGACGAAATTTAAAACAAATTTATTCTCCCATTACCTTATATCATGGATACCCTGCAATATAGGATGGCGGGGAGAGGTATAAGGTTATGAGAGGCTGTGGTAAAGTTAATGAAACATGGAGCAACTGAGAATAAAAACATAAAAAAGAGGTTGACAGCTTTAGGGTAAAAGAAGAAAACTCAAGACACAATCGATTTTGCCGCAAGTGGCCATCTTCAGAAGGCAGATGGAGACGAGTGTCGACGACAAAATAAGTATGACAAAATAAGAGAAAATCATCATCATGATCAAGTACCATGCCTGCTGGTGTTGGTGGTGATCATGTCTCTCCACAATTCTCGACCTAGACAGTAATTTATCATTTCTGTTGTTGACCTTCTTCCAAGCCATTCTGTTAAGCTGTCTGGTATCTTTTCTCTTTGCTTCCGTCTAAATCTTAGTCCCTCAATTTTCCCAGTTTTCGCAATATGTTTCAGACGTTCCCTTCTCATTACATGGACAAAAATGGTGATTGTTTCTTCCTAATATTGGAAATTAGCTCTCGTTTTGCTTTGGCCTCTTTCAGAGCGTTTTCATAACTCTTCTTAGCTGTCCATGGTATTCTCAACATTCTTCTGTAAAACCACAATTATACAGCCTCCAGTTATTTTTTTGTCTGTTGTCCTATTATGTCTGACTCACATCCATATGTTAAGAGTGGCTCTCCATAACATTTAAGAACTCTTTTTCTTGTTTCTATTGTCAAAAATGGATTGGACAGTATCTTCCTCATTCATTTTTTGGAAAGCTGCTTTTGTCTGAGGTATTCTGCATGTAGCCTCTGTTGTACATTTACCATATGAGGTTAACATTGTTTCCAGTTATTTAAATTCATTTACCTGTTTTAATATTGTAAGAGAAAATTGCACTATATCTAAAGTAAGATGTGTATTTTTAGAAGATGAATGGTGATGTATGTTAGTAGTAGTCAATCGACCTCCATTGCCGTGCGGTGAGAAAGGAAGGAAGGAATGAAGAACCACCTTGTTCAGACATCCAGAATAAAGGGAATAAAATGAACTCAATGAGCGGAAGAATAGATATGAATGTTGAACACCTCATTATTGAGTATCGTTTACTCGTTTAATTTTGCTGACAATCAACTGGAAAAAGGAGATGCTGAAGCTATATACAAACATATTGAGGAATTAACAGGAAGAAAAACGCAATAAAAAACTGGATGTCTAAGATCAAAGAAAGGAGAACTATTGATTGATCAAGAAAACATAAGGGAAGGATGGACATAATACATTAAAGATCTTTATAATGATGAACGAACGGAAGAAAATATTAAGGATAATGGAGAAGGACCAGAGATACTCAGACAAGAAGTGGAAGACGCCTTGCGCAATATGAAAGCAGGCAAAGCTCCTGGACCAGATAATATAACTAAAGAAGAGATTGAAGCCATGGGTGATTTTGGAATAGAATAATAACAAAAATATTGAATGATAACTACAACAGCGGATATATACCAGACGACATGCTCAAATCAATATTCATAGCTCTACTAAAGAAATCGGGTGCGATTGAATGCGATGATCATCGCACAATAAGCCTTAAGAGTCATATGACTAAGATATCACTAAGAATCATCATGTGAAGAGTGCGAAACAAAATCAGTCCAGAAATTAGCGATGAACAGTGTGGTTTTGTTAGAGATAAAGGAACAAGCAATGCCATTTATATCATAAGATCTTTAGTAGAAAGAGCCATAGAAGTGAAAACAGATTTATACCTATGTTTCATAGATTACACCAAGGCATTTGACAAAGTAAAGCACCAAGAAATAATTAACATTTTAGAAAGCATAAACGTAGACAGCAAAGATCTAAGAATAATAAAGAACATGTACTGGTAACAAACAGCGGCCATAAGAACTGGAAACCAATTGGGAATGTTTCAACAAATAAAACATGGTGTTAGACAAGGTGGTGTGCTGTCACCAGATTTGTTTAATATTTATAGTGAGATTATTTTAAGATCCATAAGGGGCACGCCTGGAATAACAGTTGGAGGTCATAATATAAATTATCTAAGTTATGCTGATGATACAGTCTTAATCGCTAAGAGTGAAAATGAGTTACAAGAAATGTTGGACATTATAGTGAAAGAAAGCAAAAACAAAGGACTCAGACTTAATAGCAAAAAGACAGAGGTAATGGTAACAACAAAGAAAAAGACATCACATAAGTGCAAAATAAAGACAAGTGGAACAATATTAAAACAGGTAAATGAATTTAAATATTTGGGAACTTTGTTAACCTCAGACGGAAGATGTACAAAAGAGGTGAGATGCAGAATGACTCAGGCAAAAGCAGCTTTCCAAAAAAATGAGGAAGATACTATGCATTCCATTTTTGACAATGGAAACAAGAAAAAGAGTTCTTAAATGTTATGTAGAGCCAGTCTTAACATATGGATGCGAATCATGGACAATAGGACAATAGACAAGAAAATCACTGGAGTCTGTAGAAATGTGGTTTTACAGAAGAATGTTGAAAGTACCATGGACAGCTAAGAAGAGTAATGAAGATGTTCTGAGAGAGGTCAAAGCAAAAATAGAGCTAATTCCCAATATTAGGAAGAAACAATCATAATTTGTTGGCAACGTAATGAGAAGAGAACAGAAATATATACAGAGATAACTGGAAAATATTGTAGCAACTGGAAAAATTGAGGGACGAAGAGATAGAGGGAAGCGAAGAGAAAAAATAACAGACAGCTTAAGAGAATGGCTTGGCAGAATGTCAACAACAGAAATGATAGATAGCTGCCGAGATCGAAAGTTGTGGAGAGACATGATCACCTACGCCAGCAGGGCCCGGTACTTGATGATGATGATGATGACAATCAGGCCCTAACAGCTTTCAAAGAAAGAGAACTCTAACAACATCTACTGTCCTTGAATCTTTCTTTTTTCTTTTCACTGATTCCTAAAAGGTGTCGTGGTTTATATTGTTTGTCGTTCTTGAGCTGCTCGAACTGTCTGAATTAGTGATTTTCCTTTGTTGTTACATGTCTCTGTCACTGCATCTATCCATCTTCTTCTGGGTCTTCCTCTTGGTCTTTTTCCATGCATTCTCGAGAAGAACGCCCTTGATGGTGATTGGTAAGGGTTCATTCTGACCATGTGGCCAAACCATTTAAGTTGTTGTTGTTCTATATATTCTTGGCAGGGTTTAGTTCCTACCATTTTTCTTATTGTTTCATTTGGTATTCTATCCTTGAATAAAGTATTTAAAATTAATAATATGCAAACAAGAACTGAAAAAAAACAGATGTCATATCAGCATGAAGACAAAAGTAGACATTAAACATAGCTACAGAACATCAAGTTATAAAACAAGCAAAAAACTTTAAATATATGGGAACGACATTCTTTGAACATTATAACATCGATAAAAATATATACATGCTATGCTTCAACACAAAGCAATACTTATAACCATTATATTATACTAATAAGCATCGTATACAGAGAATGTTCATTCCCACACTCTGCTACCAATGCCAAACTAAGTCATTTACGACTATGCTTAAATGAAAGATTGTCACCACAGATATGAGATGTCTGAGAAAAGCACTTGGTGTGACCAGAAAAGACAGAATCAGAACTGATATAAGTGGAAGAGTAGATGTTGACCCAATCCTATGCTACATCCAGAAAGGACAAATAAAATGATTTGTTTCCATCTGCAAAGAATGTCGTGTGATTCCTTACCATATAAGGCATATATTAAAAGAGGAGAAGGGATAAGAGTAAGATTTAGTCCTAGAGTAAAATGGATAGAGAACATCAAAGAAACGTTGTAACATCAAATAACAATGATTGAAGCCACCAAAGGGCGAGAACTAGAAATGTGTATCTATCGACACTCGAACGGATACTGGCAGAAAGAAAGAAAGAAAGAAAGAAAGAAAGAAAGAACGAACGAAAGAAAGAACTAAAGAAAGAAAGAAGGAAAGAAAGGAAGTAATACTACGAGAAGTAGCGAAACAGTCAATGCATTTGGTTGTCAAGAAAGTGATCACGATATAATTCTAGTCTGTGAATCTTGTGATAGCTAAAGAAGTAAATATTAAACAAACAAAAAAAAACAATATTCGTAGGTCTCTGACAAGTTGATTTGGAAATGTGTTACAAGGAATTGTTCAGGAAGTGCTCTGATTTGACATTCTTACTTGTACTTTTTTATTATGCAACCGTTAGTATTGTGATATATTGAGGATAGAAGTACATGCAATTTTCTCGACATAGCTTATTGTGTAGCTTGATTTCTGGTCATTCTAGATTTAATTAGTGACTCTCTGACTGTCCACTATTTCCTGCGTGGTTGTTTCACCTTCTAGCTTGGCATTTTAATGTTCTATGCTCGTGATACATGTTGTTGTATTTCATTCTAAATAAGATGTACAAACAATTTAATTTATTTTTGTTTGTTTTGATAATTTATTGGAATTGTCCCTAACGTGTTGTCAAAATGTATTTCCTTAACTATATCTTTTCTCGTTTTTGTAAAGTTTCCTTTGCGTAATATTATGATATCTTGGTGTCAGCCATCCTCTGTTCCGGCTGCGCACTTGCTGATCTAAACCTACGTCTTGCCTGGTCAAGGTACTGACGGAAACTGACTGGTCCAGCCTTCTATTTTGGCTCGTCGACTTTGGTCACGTGACTATAATCTAATCACACGATCTCGAGATGTCCTTCAAATTTGGCCAGTGTTCAACGTGACTCAAAAACGTGATATCTTCGTAGTATTCTTGCTATGGATCCTTTTAGGTGCTAACATGTTTGACTCATGCGTTCCGATAGGGCTAGATAACTGATCTAACCCACCTTGAGATAAGAGATTAATGAGAACAACCTCGACAACTGTAAATGTAGTTCGAACCAAGTGATTTTTGACTGTTAGTTGGCAACTCTAACCACAACTCGACACCTATCGAGTGCACTGTTAGACCTGAATGACATTGATTTTTTGAACAACTGTGATGTTCTATATAACCTACATGGCTCCAAAACAGAGTCAACAAACGCGTGTCTCGTCGAGCAACGTTCGTTTCAAAAGACGGAACAAACAATCCAGTTGCAAAGTTCAGAGCACGCAACGATGAAATTCAGCTGCTGGAAGAAATTAAAAGAGAAGAATAGAAGGAAATGAGCAAAAAATTATAGGATCACGAATAGAATGAATACGAATTGAATAGAAGAAAAGATTGAAGCCGGAATGTGCAAATATTAAGTAAAAGAAGAATATAAAAAAAGCCAGGTTAAAACAGAAAAAAAGGCGGAATGCCGATAAAATAAAAAGTAGGAGAAAAATAAAAACGGAAGAAGAAACACATATAAAGATGCAAATAAAGTAGAGAAAGGTAAAATAGACAAACGTGAATGTAAAAGGTAATGAAAGGCAAAGAAATTTAAAAAAGAGATGCAAACACGTGAAGAAGGAGAAATAATATAATCAGGAATAGAAGAGAGGCGAAAGAAGAATCAGGTACAGAAGAAAAAGAAGGTAGATAGAAAATACTAAGGAAGAAAAGACGAAGAAGGAATTGTTGACAAACAGTAAAAGTAAACATAAGAAGATGGAGAAAAAGCTAAATAAGTAGAAGTGGAAACACAAGACAAAGACAGAGAAAGATTTACACAATTGGATGATGCTGTATTAATAAAGCTAGAAAACGAAGAAAAAAAGTGGGGGAATAATAAATGTGTAAATTTTAACTCAAAAAATATTATAATATGCTGTACAAATATAGGGACATAAACATACAGAAAGAAGGAGAGAAGACAGAAACAAGTGGAGTCAAAAGAATAAAATATTAGAGACAAGGTAAATACTAGAAGTAGATGACCAAATGAGTTTGCAAAAAGTTTAATTTCAGATGAGAGATATAAGACCAGACAAATATTTGAACACCTTGTGATTAAGTGCCATACAACGTCAAAAAATGAGGACAATTGGTGTTGCAAGTCGATGGCCGTTGACTGCTTGTTTACTGTCGTAGACAAGTGGAAGACGAAAAGAGAGTCATTTACCTCCTTTTTCCGATTATCTACCCACTTAATCTGTTAACTATCATAGACAAGTAAAAGACGAAAAGGTAGCCATTTACCTCCACCTACATATTATTTATATTTCTACAGAAATAAAAAGTAGAATAGCTCAGGACAAAATAGCATTTCAGAAAATGAAAAATGCCTTGCGCAAAAAGTCTATGTCAAATAGAAGTATGAAAGGGGGTTCAGCGGAGCAATATTCTGACATATGAAGGTGATTCATTGACAGTAAACGAACAAATGAACAGACGATTAAGGACACTGAGATGGGATTTAACAGAAAAATGTTAAAAATTCCCTGGACAGTTAATTAGACCAACGAGGGCATCCTCAAAGAGGCCAACAAAAAAGGGAGTTCATAAAAAAACATCATAAAGAAACAGTCGACATTTTTCGAGCACATCATGAGAAGCGGAAAGATGGAGTACTTGATTATAAGTCGTAAACAGAGGGAAAATGAAATCGCGGCCGACAAAGTAAGAAGGTACTGATTGGATTGCTTGGTGTCATGGCACGGAAAACAATCAACAACAGAAGTTATACGATGTAATGTGGATTGACAATTATGGAAGGACGTGATCGCTTACGCTAACCAGTATGGCATATGATGCTGATGACTAATTATTCCCCCTCTTTTTCCTGTTATGTTATCGCTTTGCAAATCCACTGCCAACTATGGGATATATTGCAAACGCAATCGGTCACATTTTGCCTTCTGCACCGCCAATCTGCCTTTATCCAACTATCAAGCGTATCATTATCACAACCATCAAATACGAACCTCTTTCCATTCAGTCCCTTGCTTCTGACCATCTTGCCATTGCAGATTGTAAATGATGACTTCAGTTCTTTTCAGCGTCCCGTTCTCATTAAACTCAATCTGTGGCTCATCCCGTATGCTGGCAGTTAGCATATGTCTGGAGAAGGAAGATTTACAATCAGACAGATTAAATGGAACTCGGTCAAGAGGTTTTATAATGCATATCGGAGAACGAAATAATATATACATATATATATGGGTAAAGTACTAACATCAAAACAAGTAACACCAGGGCTAAAACTGAGAATAGCAAAATGTTATGTCTTCTCAACATTCCTATATGGTGCAGAAACATGGACATTATACAAGAAAACAGAACAAAGAATTAAAGCCTTTGAAATGTAGATATATAGAAAAATAGGTAGAATTGGGTGGAAGGAAAATAAAACAAACAATGAAGTCTTAAAACAACTAAAAATGAAAAGGGAACTACTGAACACAATTCAAACAAGACAAATGCGATTTTTGGGCCATATTAAAAGACACAACAGCCTACTAAAAGTAATCCTGGAGGGGAAAATACAAGATAACAGAGGCAGACCAAGACTAACATAGACGAATAACATCAAAAGATGGACAAACCAGCCTATGACAACCCACACCATCAAAACAAAAGACAGAGCAGAATGGCGCTCCATGGTAGCCAAACTTCGATGCGGAGACGGCTCTCGATGATGATGATGATAGGTAAACGTCAAGTATGAGACTTGAATAGGTGTCTTAGTTCACGGGTCTTAACCCATATATGCTAGGCCGCCTATCCAGAAGTGTTCGGAGACTTCTGAATAGTGTCGCTTCAAGTATCGAAATTCAAGATGCGAGGCGGCATTCCTCACCTGCCCAGAGTAATACCCTGGTACCCATTTGCCTGGTAGCCATTGTCAGCGGCTGGGTCGACCGCGGGGATATTTTTTGTTTTCTAACCACGAGTACAACTCACACTGCTTCCAGCGGGAATCGAACACGGGTTGTCCGAACGTCGGTAGCCCACTCGAGTGGTCTTCCAGGATACCGATATATGTATATATATATATATATATATATATATATATATATATATAACTATCTTTACGACACATAGTACCATTGCTGGTGCATGTCGAGGGGCTCACGATAGAACCAGAGGGATAAAGGCCGCTTGGTCAAAGCAGTCGCCACGACGTGTGAGATTTAGGATTTTTATTTCATACCCGATAGAAAAAAAAATCTTTTCTGTCTACCGCGGGTTTCGATCACCGTTCGCCGACCTTTCAGTCAGCGTAACAGTGGTTTTAGCCGCACGGCCACGCGCACCTCACAAACACACACACACACACACACATGCTTATATCGCGGAATTACCAGAACCCATCTTTCTACATTGCAAAAGGCCACAAATTTGACGTACGAGGTCACATACCTAATGAGATTAGTGGGCCAACACTCTCCCTTTGTTGCCATTTACCTGCTGCAACTAATTAAGGCTGGTACAGATTTTCAGATGTAAACCTTTCAGTTAGATTAGAATTCATGTTCACTTTATAAAAGAAAAGCCAGCGCGCTACCAGTATACCACTATACCATTGACATTCTTTGTGTTGTGACCAGGCACATATACCACTATACTACTGACATTCTCTGTGTTGTGACCAGGCACATATACCACTATACTACTGACATTCTCTGTGTTGTGACCAGGCACATACACCACTATACCACTGACATTCTCTGTGGTGTGACCAGGCACATATACCACTGACATTCTCTGTGTTGTGACCAGGCACATATACCACTATACCACTGACATTCTCTGTGTTGTGACCAGGCACATACACCACTATAATACTGACATTCTCAATGTTGTGACCAGGAACATATACCACTATACCCTTGACATTCTCTGTATTGTGACCAGGCACATATACCACTATACCACTGACATTCTCTGTATTGTGACCAGGCACATACACCACTATACCACTGACATTCTCTGTGTTGTGACCAGGCACATACACCACTATACCACTGACATTCTCTATGTTGTGACCAGGCACATACACCATTTACCACTGACATTCTCTGTGTTGTAACCAGGCACATGTACCACTATATCACTGACATTCTCTGCGTTGTGACCAGGCACATACACCACTATACCACTGACATTCTCTGTGTTGTGACCAGGCATATACACCACTATGTCACTGACATTCTCTGTGTTGTGACCAGACACATACACCACTGACATTCTCTGTGTTGTGACCAGGCACATATACCACTATACCACTGACATTCTCTGTGTTGTGACCAGGCACATACACCACTATGTCACTGACATTCTCTGTGTTGTGACCAGGCACATACACCACTATACCACTGACATTCTCTGTGTTGTGACCAGGCACATACACCACTATACCACTGACCTTCTCTGTGTTGTGACCAGGAACATAAACCGTTATACCACTGGCATTCTCTGTGTTGTGACCAGGCACATACACCACTATACCACTGGCATTCTCTGTGTTGTGACTAGGCACATACACTACTATACCACTGACATTCTCTGTGTTGCGACTAGGCACATACACTACTATACCACTGACATTCTCTGTGTTGCGACCAGGCACATACACCACTATACCACTGACATTCTGTTTTGAGACCAGGCACATACACCACTATACCACTGAAATTCTCAATGTTGTGAGCAGGCACATACACCACTATAACCACTAGCATTCTCTATGTTATGACCAGGAACATATGTGTTTAATCCCACTCCACATACGTCAATTGTCTATAAGATAAGATTCTGAAGCTTGATGGTTCAATATGTAATAAATTTAAACAATCAAATAGGATCTGATACTATAGGAGAATTACAGAAAGTGAAATTACCTTGGTGAATCCAGGGGAAAAAGGGGACACAATTGAAAATGTCAGAATGCGGCTGACAGATGAATATGGACGACCAAATGGGACTTAAAAAGGTTATAGGTGAGTGATTAATTAGTGGAGAGTGATCGAAGTCAGGAGGGATGTGTAATTCACAAAAAATGGGGAAATGTGAGCAATAAGGTAAGAGTTAGGCGAAGGGACGAGATAGCAGATGGCTAAATGTTGACGAGCCAAACGATTTGGAGATAATGAATTGATTCAAGATCCGAGCTTTGAGGAGACAAGTTATGTTTGAGGTACTAGTAGACAGGTTAACATCTAAAGTGGAAATTTAGCTGCTTTTAAAGATCGGAGTCCATGAACGGATTGTATTTTCATAGCATATATGTTAATGAATTTCTATTGACAGACGATCATGCTTGGAAAAATATAAGACCTACACACACACGTAAATGGACTTTACACTCAAACAATACAACATGAAATACAACATAAACAAAATAGAAATCACGACAATTCACAAGCAGCAAAAATGGATGAAAGATGCAACGAAGCTTGTCAAATCATCTAGCAACTATCACAACTATTGTCCAACATTGAAGTAACTCCAGAGGCAAAATAAGCACTCTACAATACAATCTTCATTTCAATGTTGTGCAACGGATGCCAAATTTGGGTCCCACACTCACGAATAAGCACACCACTGAGATGAAATGTGATAGACGAATGGCAGGAAACAGCTGAGGTATAAGGTCAGAGATGAAGAACTAAGAACAAAAACGTTAGGAATAATTTTCCGCCATAGAATACATCAAGAAAGAAGAGACAAAACGGTGTAACCACGACATAAGACGTAAATACCAAATCACAACACGAAGAGCCTTTAATTAAAGTTGTGATAACAACGGGCTCAAGGGCTGACAGCTAGAAAGATGAACTGATGAAATTTAGAAATGATAGGAAACATAACAGCAGCAAAAGAGCAAAAGATCACAAACTGTATCTCCCTCCACGCTGAAAGGCAAATGATGTAGGAAAGAAGAAAAAGAATTAAGATTCTAAATGTGACTAGTAGTTAAGCAAATGAAAAGACGGTTAGAGGCCACAGAAATGGGATTTCTCAGAAGAATGTTAAAAGTTTCCTGGACTGCTAAAAAGACCAACGAAGAAATTCTCAAAGAGGTCAACACAAAAAGGTAGAAAGAAGATTGTGGAAGGACATGATCGCCTACGCCAACCGGTACGGCACACGATGATGATGAGTCAAGCAGACCAGAAGTTTAGATTGGAACTTCAGTAACTATCCATTTTGAGCTGCGCCTCATTTGTACAGTTGAATGGGACACGTTCAATACAACAGTATGAACGTAAAAATGCACAATTTTACAGAACGCAACACGTTCAAAAGAACAGTAAATGTGATCTAGATAAACACTTTGTTGGTTGCTGGACCGGGGGGAGGGGGGGGGGGCTGAGCAGATATGACAATGTCCTGCCTCCTGTGAGGCCAGTCCGTTTTAAAGTCTAAAGTCTAAAGTCCAAAGTCTAAACTGTAAAGTCTAAAGTTTAAAGTCTAAAGTCTAAAGAGTTTCGGTAACTTAGAATCAGGAAGTTTTCATACACTGAGCAAATCTTTAAAAACATCTCAGAGATGCCAGGCCTAAACATTAATGGAAAGATAATCAATAACCTAAGATATGCTGATGATACTGTTCTACTAGCAGAAAATCCTAAAGATCTACAACAATTACTTAATGAAATAAACATAACAAGAAAAAAATATGGACTAGAAATGAATATCAAAAAGACTAAAACTATGATCATAAACAAAGAAAATTCTCAAGACCTACAATTAAATATCACAGTTGAGGGAATACATCTGGAGACAGTCCAGAGCTACAACTACCTGGGACATACTATAACCAATGATGGAAAATGCAAAATTGAAATAAACAAAAGAATAGGTATGGCAAAAAGTAATTTTAATGCCATGAAAAATATACTAACAACAAAACAAATATCAGCAGGGCTGAAACTAAGAATGGCAAAATGTTACATCTTCTCAATATTCCTGTATGGTGCAGAAACATGAATGTTAGACAAGAAAACAGAACAGAAAAAGATAACAAACGACTAAGTTTTAAAACAACTGAAAATAAAAAGAGAACTACTAAATACAATTAAGAGAAGACAAATGAAATTTTTGGGGCATGTTAAAAGACATAACAACTTACTAAAAGTAATATTGGAAGGAAAAATACAACGTAAAAGAGGCAGAGGCAGACCAAGACTAACATGGACGAGTAACATCAAAAGATGGACAAGTCAATCTATGACAGCCTGCACCATCAAAGCAAGAAACAGAGTAGAATGGCGATCCATGGTAGCCAACCTTCGTTGCGGAGAAGGCACTCGATGATGATGATGATGATGATGAGAATCAGGAAACAATAAAAAAATAATAGATGTACCATGTAGTGTTTTCGGTACATGAGATATTACGTTTTAATGCTCTGAAGTACGCCGTGATGTGAAAGTATTTTGTTTTTGGACCTCTTTTGTTTGAGATGGAAACAAGGACTGCTAGAATATTTAAACCAAAGATGACATTTTGGCTTTCACCGACAGAGGTGTTGTTCCTTTATTGAGTCTTGCCGAACTGACTGAAAGACACTGATATTTTGATTATTGAGTGAGGTGAGGTAAAGTGCGAGACTTGAATCGGTGTCGTAGCACGCGAGTTTACACCAATACGTCCTCGGCCGCCTATCCAGAAGTGTCGGTGACTTCTGGATAGTGTTACTTCAAGCATCGAAATTCATGAGGTGAGGCAGCATACCTTACCTTCCCAGAGTACTACCCTGGTAGTTTTTCTGCCAGCGGCTGGATCGACCACCGGGGTATTTTTTTTCCAACCACAATTACAATTCACACGGCTTGTTCGAGCACAGGTTGTTTGAACGTCAGTAGACTAGTCGAGTGGTTTTCACAACTAGGCTACCGAGGCCCCCTGATTATTGAGTGAGTAATATATCTCTCGATCAATGTGACTTCCAAGATAGGTAAAGTGATCGATCTCTTCCACTGGTTTGTTTTCTATGTATATTTTGTCGTCTGTTAGAATTAAACTTTTCATGACTTTAGTCTTTTCATGATTGATCTCAAGCCCAATTTTACTGGCTATTGTTGATAGTTCATTTGTGTTTTCCTGCATCGTTTTTATCTGGCTGCTGATGAGAACTATGTCATCAGCAAAGTCGAGGTCCTCCAAATGGTCTCCTTGTAGTATCCATTCGATGCCTTTATTACCAGTGCAGCATTTCTTCATTATGAAGTCCATAACAATTCCAAATAACAAGGGCGACAAAATACATCCTTGTTTAACCCCAGTTTCTATTGGAAAATATTCGCCCAGTCCTTCCTCTGTTCGAACTGCACATGTGTAGCCATCATACATGTCTTTGATAATAAATAATATTTTTGATGGTAAGCCATATTGCTTCAGAATTTTCCACAAAGAATCTCTATGAATACTATCAAATGCTTTTTTGAAGTCGATGAAGTTAAGTACAAAAGGTTTATTGATCGAGAAGGGGATACAAACAAAGAAATTAGAATCAGAATAGCTAAAGCAGCAATGTCTTTCAGAATCCTTGAAAAGTTGTGCAAATCAAAACTCATCAGCACAAACATAAAACTTAGACTATTCAAATCAAATGTACTATCAACCCTTACGTATGCGTGTGAAAGCTGGAAAAAAACAAGAGATATAGAAACAAAGTTGCACGCATTCGAAAATAAATGTCTAAGGAAAATACTTGACACAGCGTGGAACGAACTCAAAACAAAAGAGGAAATTAGAGAAAATCGCCAATCAACCACTAATATCTTCAGTAATAAAGAAAAGACGATGGTCATATGTTGGACATGTGATGAGAAGAGATAATAACCGAATAGCAAAGCAAGCCCTCATATGGGAAACAACAGGTAAAAGGAAAAGAGGAAGACCCAGAGAGAAAACTAAGAAGAACATTGATGAGAGAGGCAAGAGCAGCAGGATTCGGCTCCCTCAATGAGATAGAGCTGTTTGCACAGAACAGAGACAAATGGCGAGATTTGATAAAATATCTTTAAAAGAATTGAAAACTGCTAGAACAAAAATTCAGATAAGAAAAGGAGTATCTTGGTGTACGCCGTATGGGCCGGCTACGGCTCGAAAGGTCAATAGATAGATATAATATATCTCACATATATATAACATAAATAATTTGCGATATGCGAATGACAGTCTTAATAGCAGCGACAGAGAATGAACTTCAAGAAATGATAGACATAATAGCAAAAGAATGTAGCAAGAAAGGCCTAAGTCTGAATAGTAAAAATAAAGATGTAATGGTCATATCAAAGAAACAGTCATCACCAGTATGCAGCATAAAAATAAACAGGACAAATCTGAAACAAGTGCAACGTTTCAAATACTTGGGCATAATAATAACATCAGATGGAAGATGCAACACATAAATAAAAAGCAGAATAGCTCAGGTCAAAATAGCATTTCAGAAAATGAAAAATATCTTATGCAACAAATCTATGTCAATAGAAGTGAGAAAGAGAGGTCATCGGTGCTATATAGAACCAATTCTGACCTATGGAGGCAAATCATGGACAGTAGATAAGCACATGAAAAAACAGCTAGAGGTCACAGAGATGGGACTTCTCAGAAGAATGTTGAAAGTTTCCTGGACAGCTAAAAAGAACAATGAGGAAGTTCTCAAAGAGACAAACACAAAAAGGGAGCTACTAAAAACATCAGAAAGAAACAATCAATATTTTTCGAGCACATTATGAGAAGAGGAAAGTTGGAATACTTGGTAACAATTGGCAAAATACAAGGAATGAGAGACCGCGGACGACAAAGAGAGAAAATACTAGATAGCTTGGTGTTATGGCATGGAAAACAGTCCAGCACTGATACGATGCACTGTAGATAAATGATCGTGGAAGGACATGATCGACTACGCCAACCGGTATGGCACATGATGATGATGATGAATATACTTCATAAATGCTAGAGAAGAGAAACTCCCTGTTGTTAGGATCATCATCACTGCACATCGAACATGGATCCATGGGTGTTCTTATATCCCCACTCCCCCCCCCTTTTTTTTACAAGAAAATGCCAAGAGAATTATAGCCCAAGAACACCATCTCAGTAGAACCACAACCTGGGATCCTACGGCGTGGGGAGACAACCTGGGATCCTACGGCGTGTGTAGACAACCTGGGATCCTACGGCGTGGGGAGACAACCTGGGATCCTACGGCGTGGGGAGACAACCTGGGATCCTACGGCGTGTGTAGACAACCTGGGATCCTACGGCGTGGGGAAACAACCTGGGATCCTACGGCGTGTGTAGACAACCTGGGATCCTACGGCGTGGGGAGACAACCTGGGATCCTACGGCGTGTGTAGACAACCTGGGATCCTACGGCGTGGGGAGACAACCTGGGATCCTACGGCGTGTGTAGACAACCTGGGATCCTACGGCGTGGGGAGACAACCTGGGATCCTACGGCATGGGTAGACAACCTGGGATCCTAAGGCGTGGGTAGATTTCTGCTAACAATTTAGACCGGGCAGCGGCCATGTTACGTCCACTATATTCAATTTTAACTGCCGAGGGTTCCTTAATGTGTGCGAGTGCACACGGGACCTCCTGTTTGTTGCCGTTATCCGAGAAGCTGGTCATAGTATATCAGTACACCAGAGATCAGAGAAGGGTTACGTCATAAAGAAAACAATTTTTTTCTTCAAATTTTTCTAAAAAATCACCACCCCTTCTGGTGATCTTTAAACTCGGGTCCTTCCTGTCCTTTGGTCAACCATCTTGTCCTTTCTTCTTCTTCTACCTTTCAGCTTCCTGTGGAGCATAGGTCTTCAACAAACACTTTCCAAGCCGTTCTATTTCTTGCCATTCTTTTAAGATTCTTCCATGTCTTCCCCATCATTTTCATCTCTGGTTCTATCTGTCTTCTCCAAGAATTCCTTGGTCTTCCTCTTTGTCTTTTTCCCTGGAGATTCCAAAAACGACCTGTTGTGTAATACTATCAGTTGGCTTCCGTAGTGCGTATTCTTTAACTTCTCCATGTTTGTGAAGTTTTTTCGGCTTATTTTTTTACAGTACAGGATAGCCAGTCCCATGCCCACACTCCTTAGTCGCCTCTTACGTAGTTGCCTAGTAGGGAACAGTGCCACTTATTCATTACTCCCCTTTTGGGCCCCGGCAGTGCATGGGCAATCCAGTCCTTTGGTTCCTCTGTAATATAATATCAAGACTAATTGCTGAAAGGGGGAGAAATTATAATCACGTTTTCAATTGTACATTAAGTACTCCTACTGATATCGACGATCTCTTGGGTATCTCTTCCCTATATCAAGATGAACATTTCTTTAATGGCGTCGTAACGACCTTCTTTCAATGGTGTCGTGACTTTCATCAAACACACTCCTTCCTACCCTCCTCCTACTCTCATCCGCTTCTTGCAACTCCACAACACTTGATTTCAATTTCCTGCAGTCTCTGGGTATAAGCAACGATTATTAAATTATCTGAGTTTATCTCCCTTGATCATAACAAATTTTCTTATATTCATGTCCTCGTGTCCTCACAGAGTTAGAACAGCAATTTCCCGATTTCCTTAACTCTTGATATGTCTAAGACAGCTGATCCTCCTGTGTTCAAAACAGTTTTTAGACCTTCATATAGTCAGCACAATCAAGTCTCATTTATGCAGTTTGAATCTATGAAAGAACATACAAGAATGAAACATGAAAATAATTGCTCCAATTTATATAGCATCAAAGTCAGTTTTGATATGACAGTTACTGTCTCAATTTCCCCCTGTTAAAATAATTGTCGTTTAGTGGCATTAATGATAAAATATTGCTATAACGATAGTGTAATATAAACAGATATATACATATATATGTCCAAACATTGTTTTTTTTCCCAGCCCACTGTGTCTTTTGACGTAATCATATTATTTTAATTTCCTCTATAGAATGGTGTTCATAAGCCAATTCATTTTAATGTTTTAATGTTTTAAAAATATTCTTTTAAGTCTATGTCTTTTAGTGCGTCTTCATTTGTCTTCTTTTATCCAATGTATCCAAGGATTTCTCTGTAGCATTTTGTTCCGATTAAACAAATGTCTTCATTGTTTGTGATGGTATCTACTATTCACATCCGTGTGTTGTTCTTACCATGAACTAAGATGATAGAGATCAGACAGAGGTGCGTCTGGTATATGTGTATATGTGTCATATCAATTAGGAGCAAATCACACAAACACACACATATATACTGCAGATACATTTCTTTTCATTTCTCACACAATACACATACGTATGTTCAAATTTGGTTGCAATATCTTGATTTGTGTTAGAATGATAGAGGAAATTCCAGGTTCGGTAGAGAGTGACACTTTCTGTACATCACAGTAGAATTTTTTTTAAACGAAACGTTTTAAAATAATAAGTTGATATCAGGCGTTTCTCTAAGGTGAATCGGCTGAGGCTGTCAGAGGAACATTACAACAGGCCAGTGACTTCGACATCCACCTTACCCTGATTGCTCTTAGAATTGAAGTGGGACGCTACTTGGACACAAGCGACTCAAGTGATGTCATACAGACGTTCACTGCATTTTTATGGTAGTGTCCTGATTCGCCAATATAGGTCATCTTACACCGGTTAGACATGATGACGTAGATAATGTTACGTGATGTATAAGTGAATCCTTCTGTGATCTTTAAAGAGAAGAGAACCGTATCCGTCTGGAGAGCGTAGTTGCAAGTCTTACGTTGATTACAATCGCAACGGATAGTACCCCGATGGTTATACAGGGAGAGAGGAAGGCGGCTCCCGACAAGCATGTGGCAAAGATTACGATCACGCTTGGAGGCAACTAAGGCAGGGTCAGTGAAGGGTAGACTGGTAGTGGAGTCGGAGCTGTGAATGGGGAGGTAACAGTGAATGATTCTGATCATAGTGGTGAGGGTGATGGATAACAGCAAGTTCTATTTTTTTCAGAGGGGGGACGGGTAGAGGGGTGCAAACAGCCTGGCGTGAGGTGCGGAGAACTCGTTGGAGAGCAGGTAGAAGAGCCGATTCGGGATACAGGATCGGAGAAAGGAATCTAGCATCAGGTGGGCACGATGTCGGAGATATTCATTATTTTGGCAAATGACGATGCCTCAGTAATTGTGAATAGGGAAGAGAGTTCTTGCAAGATATCGGGTGGGAAGAGTAATAGGAAAGAGAGTTCTTGCAAGATATCGGGTGGGAAGAGTAATAGGGAAGAGAGTTCTTGCAAGATATCGGGTGGGAAGAGTAATAGGGAAGAACGTTCTTGCAAGATATCGGGTGGGAAGAGTAATAGGGAAGAGAGTTCTTGCAAGATGTCGGGTGGGAAGAGTAATAGGGAAGAGAGTTCTTGCAAGATATCGGGTGGGAAGAGTAATAGGGAAGAGAGTTTTTGCAAGATATCGGGTGGGAAGAGTAATAGGGAAGAGAGTTCTTGCAAGATGTCGGGTGGGATGAGTAATAGGGAATAAAGACACTATATGAGTCAGTAGCTACGATCAAGGCAAGAACACCAGAGACATCTAGGGAAACTGTAATATCTAGGAAGGAGACAGAGGAGGTGGAAATGTAGGAAGTGATGCAGATCAATGTGTCCCAAATGCTCGATATAAAGCGAGACAGGTCCGTCTGACCGATGCAGTCGTCAATGTACCTACTGTACATAAGGGGGAGATGACCAGGGTAGTAAGTGTTGATGATCTGGTGCTCCAGGTAACCCACAAACAGACAAGCGTAGCTAGGGCCCATTTTGGTGTCCACCGCTACTTACTGATCTGGGTGAAGAAGGTGCTATCAAACTCGAAAGAGTTGAGGGTAAGAACGAGTTCCGCTAGACGGAGGATGACCTTGGTAGCGATTGATGGTTGGCTTCTCTTATCAAGGAAACATTTTAAGAGCTCTAAGTCCGTCTGTGTGGGGAGTGGAGGTGAACAGGGAGCAGAGAACCATCACATTTTGTCTTTGTCTCGTCTTTTGAAGAAGTCCGCAGATAGACCGAAACGCCAGTATTTTGTTGTGTTTCCTCTTTGTAAAGTTGTTACCATACCTTTTAGCTGCGCACGCTACACCCCACCACTTGCTCCGTATTACAAAGATAGACACACATATAGAACGGCAACATAATTAGATAGGTACACATATAGAACGGCAACCTACCAACATAGATAGGTAAACGTATAGAACGGCAACCTACTTACATATATAGGTAAACGTATAGAGTTATTGAGTTTATTTGCAGGTCATCATCATTGCACTCTGAACATATCCATAGGTGCTCAGATCCCCTTCTGAGCAATTCCCACTGTATCCAGCGACTGACGACCATTTCTGTGTTTATTGATAACTCTTCTTACCCGTCCACTAAATTTCTCATTTCTAGCTGTGCCAATCTTAACTCCCATCTCTTTCATCAGAAGGAGTGACGTGGATTCATGTTTGTCGAAGTTCTGTGCTCTTCCCACATCTCGGAGGGCATCTATGGCGTCCGCCCGATCCATTAGTTGACCGTCTTCAACGACAGTAAAGCTAGCCAAAATGTTCGTTCTTTTATTTCCCCGTACTACCTCATATCCATTGACGTAGACAAAGTTAACCCTGCTTATTTTTTACTTCTGCAACCACTCTAACCATTACATGCGTACAGAGCTCGCCTCCACTTTTTTTTTTTTTTATCATGCTCATCGAATCACTTATTATTCAGGCGTGTGTGTAGTCTTGTGACTCTAACCAGATGAATGGCCTAGTCACTGCAATCACTTCCATCGTCATTCTACTAGTGGTCATAATATAACCACTGTCTTCTTTGACTGTTCTGCCCTGCCGAGCGTTTTGTAAATGCCAATGAACTCCTTTGGTGTCGTATTACGGATCCGTCTGTATAGATGACTGCATCTTTCTCATCGGTGTTATCCAAGATGAGACCGTTGACCTCCGCATTGACCACGACTGAGTTATGTTCCCTACATTTCCTGTCTAGCGCACCAGCAACACGTACAGAACGGCAACCTACCTACATAGATAGGTACACGTATATAATATAATACGGGGTGACTGAGAAGTTGGATGAAACGTGGAACTCTACTGAAAAGAAAACAGGACAAAAAAAATTAATGTTTCGGTCAAAGGTTTTCGACAATATGACAAGGCAATAACTTAACATGTGCAACACGATTACATAGCCGCAATGTGACAACTTAATGTTTAGACTTTGCTGATGACATAGCTCTCCTATCACAAAGCCATCAACAGATGCAGGATAAAATGCACATACTTAATGAGAGATCAAAACAGCTAGGACTGAAACTTAATAGAGATAAGATAAAACCAACATTATGAGAATTAATACAGTTTGCAATAACCAAATAAAATTAGGATGAATACCTCTACTAGACGTACAATCTTACATATATCTGGGCAGTAATATAGATGAAGAGGGAGGAACAGAAAATGATACCAAAATAACGTTATCAAAAGCAAGAGGAGCTTTTGTTGCACTGGGAAACATATGGAAGTCCAAAGAAATTAGGTTAAATACAAAAATAAAAATTTTCAACTCCAATGTTAAGTCAGTCCTATCATATGACTGTGAAACATGGAGAACAACAAAATTGACAATCATGACGATACAGACTTTCATTAATGGATGCTTACGCAGAATAAAAGGATGGAAGTGGCAGGACGAAATCACTAACACAGAATTATGGAAATGTATTAGTCAAATACCAGTGGATAAAGAGATACAGCGAAGACGATGGCGCTGGATAGGACACATACTGCGGAAGCCAACTGTGAGTATTTACACAACATACCCTTTTTTGGAATCCACAGGGGAAAAGACAAAAGAGGAAGACCAAGACGTTCTTTGAGAAGACAGACAGAAGCAGAGATAAAGATGATGGGTGAAGACATGGAATGATCTTAAAAGAATGTCAAGAAATAGAACGACTTGGAAGGTGTTTGTTGCAGACCTATGCTCCACAGGGAGCCAGCTGAAAGGTAGAAGAAGAGGAATCTGACAACTTGACGGTAAGCAGTTCATACAGCATGAACCGATGGCGATGTCTCCCAAGTCTCTGGCTCAAGTCATGTAGAGCTCTATCTAATCATCTCCCACGTACTTGCTTATTGTAATTTTGGTATTTAGTTGTTAGTAAAGTGAACTAAATTGTTTAGCTAGTTCCATATTTATAGCTTATAGATAACTTTGTTTGTAAATAAATAGCTCTGGTCATTCATTTATAATTAGTTTATTTTGTAGGCCTCGGTTGCCTAGGTGGAAAAAACCACCCCGACCGATTTACCGACGTTCGGACAACAACCGTGTTCGATTCCCACTGGAAGCAGTGTGAACAATTATCTACCAGCCGCTGGCAGAATTGGCTACCAGAGTTCATATTCTGGGAAAGAGGAATGGCGTCTCGCTCGTGAGTTACGATGCTTGAGGCGACACTAGACAGGAGTCTCCGAACACATTTGAATAGATGACCGAGCACATATGGGTAAAACCCTGCGTGCTAAGTCGCCAATTCAAGTCTCGTACCTTTACCTTTTACAGACGAAGACATAAGGTCGAAATGTATATAATTTCGTACTGTCTTTTTCAGTAAAGATGCGTTATACAAATTTATATCTATTTTTCCTTCCTGTAGGTTGAGCTAAGAATTGTAATGACATCAGTCAGGAAAATCGACATCTTGTAATCTAGTAACGCGAAGCCAAATTATTCTTAACACGTTATACTTCGCGTGAAATCGTATTCTTATTTTCCGAATTCACCTCTTTTATTTTTTAACGACATACAGTGTATTCAACCTCAGACTATATTATCTCGGTTACATTAGACCGAGACTGATCTTTTAATTCAAATTAAATTGTTTGAAATTCCCAGGGAAAAAGACAAAGAGGAAGACCAAGGAATTCTTGGAGAACACAGATAGAAGCAGAGATGAAGATGATGAGGAAGACATGGAATGATCTTCAAAGAATGGCAAAAAACAGAACGATTTGGAAAGTGTTTGTTGAAGACCTATGCTCAACTGGGAGCTAAAAAGGTAGAAGAGGAAGAAGACATTAGACCTCAAATTCCGTTAAAAAAATTGTATGTGAAATCAACTTGTATGAAAGGCAGCTCCTGTAAAAATCGCAGAGCCAAGAAGGATCTAACCATGGGGACAGTTACCCAGAGAACACGCCCGACAAGATAGAAAAGAAATACAAAATCATGATTGTAGCATGCAGCGAAATAAATTGTGTGACATTCTTTCCAATCCTCCACCAATTTCATCAATAATATGATTTCTACATTAAAATAACTTGTGCATGGAAATTAAGTTATATATATATATATATATATACATATATATATATATATATGTATATATATATATATATGTATATATATATATATATATATATATATATATATATATACACACACATATATACATATATATGTGTAGCAGACTTTTATTTCATAAAATAGCATGTGTAGCCTATATTTGTTTTGAGAATTGAGAAGCCATCATTGTTCCCAACGGTCATTGGTTTTCGTTATCTCATTTTTTCCAGTGATAGTAAATTCATGCTGGCAATTCCGTAACTGAAGAGCGAAGAAAATGGAAATTTAAATGTAAATCGTGCGTGTGTGTGCAAGCATGCGCACGCAATCCAGCCTCTGTTTGTGCAGCACGATTACTCCATTTGAACAGAGTTCTGAAGCACGTCTAAGCAATTTGGAATCGTTTCACTTGTACTATATATGAATGTAGAAAAATCGAATTCCGTGAAATAAAATCACCACCACACGATTGGACCTTTCAGTCGGTACTGATCAGTGTATTTTACGCGCTGTCTAAAGTTACCAGAAACAATCACATATTTTTGATGCAGTAGAGGGAAAAACAACATATTATATTCACTGAAGATTTTCATCATCATCATCATCATGTGCCATACCGGTTGGCATAGGCGATCATGTCCTTCCACAATCTTCTATCTACAGTGCATCGTATCAGTTCTGTTATTGATTTCCATGCCATGACATAAAGCTATCCAGTATTTTCTCTCTTTGTTTTCCGCAATCTCTCTTTCCTTTTATTTTGCCAGTTATAACCAAGTATTCCAAATTTCCTCTTCTCATGATGTGCCCGAAAAATATTTATTGTTTCTTACTGATGTTTTTTATGAATTGCATTTTATGTTGGCCTCTTTGAGAATGTCTTCATTGGTCTTTTTAGCTGATTTTAGTTGATGTTTTTTTTTTAATTGAAATACATATTAATCTAAATGTTTGTGTGTGTGGACCTGGTTGCAACTATCTCTAGTGATAGATTAATTGAAAATATACAAAATAATAGGATTTAGCATGTAGACTAGAAGAAAGACAAGACGAACTACAACGTTTGGGAAAAAGCCTTCATCGGGTATATCAAATAAACTATACACATTAAGCACACAAGTCCGAGTCAGAACGCACAACAAAACAAGATCTATACACGCGGCCGTGCATGTATCTCATATTTTCTATATTTGAAAGAAAGCTGACGCGTTGCTATGCTATGCTTATCCCCGATGTTAGATTAACGTCCTCTGCATTCGAAAGACTACTGCACTTCTTCGTTCGCTCACACAAATCGACGTTAAATGGGCGTAATTGCGTTGTTGGAGGTGAAGGTTACGGCACATCACACCCATCCGACTTCAGCATTGGATTTTTGCGTACTCTTCTGTACCCTGTTTTCGATTTCTCCTCACTCGGCCACACTTGTTAAGTCGTAAGTCCAAACCTACGCCGCAGAGGGTGGAGTGGGATCTTGGTCAGTTTTGGTTCATTGACCATGAAACAAGCAGATAAGCCACTGACCGCATTCAGCCAAGTAGTTCTTAGATATCTTGGACTATGGTCCAAATATTTAGTCTTAACAGACACATACGTTGCGAAAGTACATACAACTTTTGGGCATTGGATTAAACCGACTGTATATGCTACTCATAAGTTGAAAAATAGTAATGATCTTCTACAGACTATCTCCCAAACAATAATCCATAAAAGAAACAATTTTAAAGCACAAATGAAATCATAATATTCACATTTTGTTCTTCTAGTAAGTGAAACCGCTAACAAATATATAGCTTTTGTCAAAAGTGTGTAGATGTTCATAGACAGTGTAGATGGTACCGTCACTTGTCATGATTAACAAGACTAGCTAAAACAATAAAGCTGGAGACCGTGAAAAGGAAAGGCAGCAAATGAGCAGTTGGGAACCCAATATCAAAGATTGGACAGGGCTTGTGCAGGAGCTGATTAACTAACGAAGACTTACAGGCAGAGACAGAAAGCGAGGCATGAAGATGGTTGCAGATAGCGATGCTTTAAATACCGGGAGAGATCGAGGGAAAAAGAAAGAGAGAGAAGCAAAAAGATAGCTGAGTGCAGAAACCCATTCAACTACCTTTAACAATTAACGGGGGAGAGATTGAGAGAGAGAGAGAGAGAGAGAGAGATTGAGAGAGAGAGTTGATTAAACAAATACAATCACAATACTCTGCTTCCACAAAGTGTCACAATTTTTTGACTTGAACTAAAATGCAATATTTAGATTCAATTTATCAAACGTGTAAGAAATAAAATGCCAAAACCAAATAGTTTTTATTTTCAGAAACTGTTTCAAGTTTCACGTAATCAACGATGACATTCACCTATAAAGGATGTCTCCATCTTGCCAGTACGGATTCAGGTCAGAATCGCAAGTGAACTGCGGAGGGATGGTCTTGTTTGCAAACTCCGCCGGTCTGTGAGCCAAATCTAGTAGTGCATGCAACCAAATCTTGGCAGCAGATCGGACAACGCGCTTCATTGCTTCCAGATCGTACTCAAAACTGATGCCTGGATGGACAAAAAAATATATATAAAATGGCTGCCCGTGAAGATGTTTATAATTTGTGAAGTATAATTTCTTAATCATAACAGCTTTTCAGATACGGGAGAAAAAGCAATGTGGCATACGAAAAGGTAATATTCAATTTAGACAGACAGAAACTTTTCCTTTTTCTGATTCATTCATCGTGTGCCTTCTACGCAACGAAGGTTGGCTACCATGGATCGCCATTCTACTCTGTTTCTTGCTTTGATGGTGCAGGCTGTCATAGATTGACTTGACCATCTTTTGATGTTACTCGTCCATGTTAGTCTTGGTCTGCCTTTGCCTCTTTTACCTTGTATTTTTCCATCCAATATTACTTTTAGTAGGCTGTTGTGTCTTTTAACATGCCCCCAAAATTTCATTTTTCTTGTCTTAATTGTATTTAGTAGTTCTCTTTTTATTTTCAGTTGTTTTAAAACTTTATCGTTTGTTATCTTTTGTTTCCATCCAATTCTACCTATTCTTCTATAAATCCACATTTCAAATGCTTCAGTTTTCTGTTCTGTTTTCTTGTCTAATGTCCATGTTTCTGCACCATACAGGAATATTGAGAAGATGTAACATTTTGCCATTCTTAGTTTCAGCCCTGTTGATATTTGTTTTGTTGTTAGTATATTTTTCATGGCATTAAAATTACTTTTTGCCATACCTACTCTTTTGTTTATTTCAGTTTTGCATTTTCCATCATTGGTTATAGTATGTCCCAGGTAGTTGTAGCTCTGGACTGTCTCCAGATGTATTCCCTCAACTGTGATATTTAATTGTAGGTCTTGAGAATTTTCTTTGTTTATGATCATAGTTTTAGTCTTTTTGATATTCATTTCTAGTCCATATTTTTTGCTTGTTATGTTTATCACATTAAGTAATTGTTGTAGATCTTTACGATTTTCTGCTAGTAAAACAGTATCATCAGCATATCTTAGGTTATTGATTATCTTTCCATTAATGTTAAGGCCTGGCATCTCATTGATGTTTTTAAAGATTTGCTCAGTGTATTAATTGAACAAGCTTGGTGATAGGATGCATCCTTGTCTTATTCTTTTTATATCAATGGGTGTAGAGTTCTCCTTGTTATATTTTATTATTGCTGTTTGCTCCCAGTACAAATTACATATCAGTCGTATGTCTGTGTCATCCTGATTTATATCTTTTAGGCAGTCTATAAGTTGCTCATGGTGTATTCTATCGAAAGCTTTGGTGTAGTTTATGAAGTAGGCATATATTGGTTTGTTTACTTCTATGTACTTTAAAATCAACGTCCTCATGTTGAATATGGCTTCTTTTGTCCCACTGTTTTTCTTGAATCCGAATTGCTGCTCATCCAGTTCATTATTAATTTTATTCTGAATCCTTCCTTGTATAACTTTTAGTAAAATTTTGGTTACCTGGCTCATTAGGCTTATTATTCTAAAATCGCTGCATTCAAATGCACCATTCTTTTTAGGCAATGCAATGAAAGCTGATGTTTTTAGTTCATTTGGTATGTATCCTGTGCGGTATATGTCATTGCATATGTCTGTGATCACTTGAATGCCAAAATCTTCTAGTGCCTGTATCATCTCTATCTTATATTGTCAGGTCCTGCTGCTTTTCCCTTTTTCATTGTTTTTATAGATTTTTCTACTTCAGATTTCAGGATTTTATAGCTGGATGTACATTTTATAAATGGTTTTTTGTCCCTTTCATCATGAAATAATTCTGTTTCGTATTCCTGCCATCTTTCGATTATATCTTTGTCGTCTGTTAGCATTCTTCCCTCATTGTTTGCAATACATCCGTTTCCTGCTGCTTTTCTTGTCTTTATTAGTCATTATTTTTATTTCTGTGTGCATTCCTCTTAAATTTTGTTTACTTTCCATAGTTAAATGTCTTTAGTCTTGGTTTTCTCTCGTTTTGTTAGAACCGTTATTTTTTTTTTAGCAAGACTTATATTAGTAATCATTAAAAAATATGTTTGGCAGATCAATATCTATATTCTCCCCCTATATTTTGCTGCTAATATCATCATCCATATCATCTGGTTGCATATCGTAGTAACGGAGAGCAAACATATATTTAAAAAAAACTAGCTCAGCAACTATCGAGGCAGTGTTGATGTAAAATTCAGAAGACAATAAGCGCAGGAGAAAGGAGATGAGGCAAGTCACCACGAATACATCTTGTTCGTTCTGTGATTGGATCTGTCTATCTAATATTGGCAGATTCATCCACGAGAGAAGTTTTATAGCAAAGCAGCATCCAGCAATAGAAACGCCAATATTTTTATCAAACTACTGAATAATTAATGATACCAACCGTCTGTTAAGACGCCAAAAGGCATATTATTATAATGTCCATATTTAACCTTGATAGCATAATACTGAAAGAAATAAGCAGCTGTGATTGATTTGCCTGTTTTAATTGCCACATCTTAATTTCTTTCAATACGTTTAGTTTTTGTCCAAATATCTGGTTTGTTTTGTTGCATCTGTTGTCCATTTCACATTGTGTTGAATGTGTTGCATTTCTTAGAATTTGCTGGTCTCCGTATATATAGATTTAAGCGACAAAGAGATGATGTTTAAAGTAGAAGACAAAAGTTGCAAAGACATGAGCTGAGGCCAGGAAAAACAAATCCATTTTGTTCATTTAGCGGTGGAATCTGTTTATCCCATAATGTAAGATTCAGCCACGAGAGAAGTTGCTCAGTAAAACACCATTCAGCGTTATACACTAATATTTTACCAAACTATTGACCGATCATGATTGCTTGCTACCAAACATCTGTCAAGACGTCAAATGCCCTACCTATATGTGAAAAAAAAGATAATTTTGATGCTGAAAAGCATAAACGAATTAAAAATAATAAAATATGAATTCATATATTTAAAATGTGGTTTTACAGACGAATGTTGAGAATACCACGGACAGCTAAGAAAAGTAATGATAACGTTCTGAAAGAGGCACAAAGCAAAAAGACAACTAATTTCCAATATTAGGAACAAACAACCATCATTTTTGGCCATGTAATGAGGAAGGAACAGCTGGAATATATTGGTAACAACTGGAAAATTCAAGGGACGAAGAGATAGATGGAAGCAAAGAGAAAAGATACTAGACAGCTTAAGAGAATGGCTTGGCAGAAGGTCAACAACGGAAATGATAAATAACTGTTGAGATTGAAAGTTGTGGAGAGACATGATCACCTACGCCAACAGGTACGGTACTTGATGATGATGATGATGATATTTAAAAATTATGTTTTTACCAACTGACTATGCCATTTAGTGAGGAATCTGCCATATAGATAACTTTTGTCCAATCAGATGTTTGATGTCTCTATCATCATTCAGCCAATTGAACTGGCGAGACGTTATCTCTTCATGGAAGTTACCACTTACCCATAAGCCCGACAGGAAACGAAGCTACGCCTTGTTTCCCTGGTGGTATAGAAGACCTAGTTAGGATCCAAATATAGTCTTTGCCTGTCAAGCCTAGTTCCACAGCGGTCTCGATAATTTCGTATGATGCAAAGCTGGAAATGGTAATATAGGATAAACAAGGTTAGAGCTGGAGAGTAATGGATGCAACTCGGCGGTGTCTTGAGACGTTTCTTCTGAATGAGAAATGACACGGTTTAATGCTAGAAACATAAAGAACAAAATAAACATAAAATGGTATTGTGGAGATAAAGGGACAGAAAGACAAGACAAACTACAACGTTTCGACAAAAGCCTCCACAAGGTATAACAAATAGACTATGCAAATTAAACAAAAAATTCCAAGCCAGAATACACAACATAGAGCTAAAAAATGGCGGTAAGGACGGTGGCCAGGATTTTTGTAGTCTGGTTAATAGATTAATAGATAATAGGACAGGTAGGATTTAATTAGACCAAAGGACCCAAATAATAAACCAATTGGAAAAATTAATGGAGGTGTCGCATAGGGTACGAAGAAAATGATAAGGAGAGTAAAAGTAAAAGAAAGATAGGATAACGGTGGCAAAGGGGAAGATAGTAAGGAAGGTAATAAATATAACGTGCGGGGTGTAGGGATAGGGCATAGTAAAGACATGGAAAGGAGACTGGAGATTAAAGAAAATAGTGAAAAAGTTTAATTTTCTCGGTTGGAGAGCACCAAAGCGGGCTATGAGTCAGTTCTCCAAAGTTAACCGACAATGGGTATCAGGGAAACAAAGGATAATGCCGGTAACACGGAAGTCATTGAAGATACAATGTCCAGGCGATCTGAAGCGGGAGGAGACAGGAGTGCCAGAATCACTATATAAGTGATCACATATTCTATCTCAAGGCGTCTATCTGTTTGGCCAATATATATTTGGAGACAACGTTGGCAGATGATTGTGTATATTAGATTCCAGGAAATACAAGTAAAGCTTTTCTGGATATAAAAAGAGTTATTCTGGCCATTCCTACCTGCCCTATTGTCTATTAATCTTTTAACCAGACTCTACGAAAATCCTGGCCATCGCCTTTTCCGCCATTTTTTATATCTGTGTTCTTATGCTTTCTGTCTTGTAATGTTTTGTTTAATGTGTATAGTGTGTTTGATATACATGATGAAGACCTTTGTCGAAACGTTGTAGTTTGTATTGTCTTTCTTCTAGTTTAGCTGCTCAATAGCATATTATGTTTATTTTCTTTATTCTCAACAGCTATACACTTGTGATCAGAGCAATGAAGAGTATTTTGATGAGAGCTGAGAGGAGTAACGTGATAAGAGTTGTGAAGAGTAATGCGATGAGAGTTGTGAAGAGTAATGTGATAAGAGTTGTGGAGAGTAATGTGATGGGAGTTATGGAGAGTAATGTGATGAGAGTTGTGAAGAGTAATTTGATGAGAGTTGAGAGGAGTAAAGTGATGAGAGTTGTGAAGAGTAATGTAATGAGAGCTGTCTAGAGTAATGTGATAAGAGTTGTGATGAGAGTGAAGAGTAATGCGATGAGAATTATGAAGAGTAATTTGATGAGGGTTGTGAAGAAAAATGCGATGGGAGTTGTGAAGAGTAATGTGATGACTGTTATGAAGAGTGATATGATGACAGCTGTGAAGAGAGTAAAGAGCAATTTCATGAGATTTGTGAAGAGTGATGTGATGAGATTTGTGAAGAGTAATGTGATGAGAGTTGTGAGGAGTAATGTGATGAGAGTTGTGAGGAGTGGTAAGTTGAGAGTTGTTAAGAGTAATATGATGAGAATTGAAAGGCGTAATATGATGAGAGTTCTGAAAAGCAATATGATCAGAGTTGTGAAGAGTAATGTGCTGAATGCGAGCGTAATGGGAAGGATGGGAGGATGTATTAAGGTTGAAAGTATCGTGAAGGGTAATATTAAGATTATGAGAATCCAAGAAAAGCGCTGGGAAAGTGTGATAACTAATTTATGATTTTGTTAAGAGTGATGAGATAAGAGTTGTGAGAAGTAATGGGATGAGAGTTGTGAAGAGTGATGGGATGAGAGTTGTGAGGATTAATGAGATGAGAGTTGTGAAGATTGATGAGATGAGAATTGTGAGGAGTAATGAGATGAGAGTTGTGAAGAGTGATGAGATGAGAGTTGTGAGGAGTAATGAGATGAGAGTTGTGCGCATTAATGAGATGAGAGTTGTGAAAAGTGATGAGATGAGAGTTGTGAGGAGTAATGCGATGAGAGTTGTGAGGATTAATGAGATGAGAGTTGTGAAGAGTGATGAGATGAGAGTTGTGAGGAGTAATGAGATGAGAGTTGTGAAGAGTGATGAGATGAGAGTTGTGAGGAGTAATGCGATGAGAGTTGTGAGGATTAATGAGATGAGAGTTGTGAAGAGTGATGAGATGAGAGTTGTGAGGAGTAATGAGATGAGAGTTGTGAAGAGTGATGAGATGAGAGTTGTGAGAAGTAATGAGATGAGAGTTGTGAAGAGTGATGATATGATATTTGTGCGGAGTAATGAGATGAGACTTGTGAAGAGTGATGAGATGAGAGTTGTGAGGAGTAATAAGATGAGAGTTGTGAAGAGTGATAAGAAGAGAGTTGTGAGGAGAAATGAGATGAGCGTTGTGAAGAGTAATGAGATAAGATGTGTGAATAGTGATCAGATGAGAGTTGTGAATAGTGATGAGAGGGGAGGTGTGGAGAGCAATGAGATTAGAGCTGTGAATAGTGATAAAAGTGGAGGCGTGCAGAGCGATGAGAGGAGAGATGTACAGAGCGATGAGAGGGGAGGTGTGGAGAGCGATGAGATTAGAGCTGTGAATAGTGATGAAACGGGAGGCGTGCAGAGCGATGAGATTAGAGCTGTGAATAGTGATGAAAGAGGAGGCGTGCAGAGCGATGAGAGGGGAGGTGTGCAGAGCGATGAGAGGGGAGGTGTGGGGAGCTATGAGAGGGGAGGTGTGGAGAGCTATGTGAGGGGAGGTGTGGAGAGCGATGAGAGGGGAGGTGTGGAGAGCGATGAGAGGGGAGGTATGCAGAGCGATGAGAGGGGAGGTGTGGAGAGCGATGAGAAGAGAGGTGTGGAGATCGGTGAGAGGGAAGGTGTAGAGAGCGATGAGAGGGGAGGTGTGCAGAGCGACGAGAGGAGAGGTGTTGAGAGCGACAAGAGGGGAGGTGTGGAGAGCGACAAGAGGGGAGGTGTGAAGAGCGATGAGAGGGGAGGTGTGGAGAGCGACAAGAGGGGAGGTGTGAAGAGCGATGAGAGGGGAGGTGTGGAGAGCGACAAGAGGGGAGGTGTGAAGAGCGACAAGAGGGGAGGTGTGGAGAGCGACAAGAGGGGAGGTGTGGAGAGCGACAAGAGGGGAGGTGTGGAGAGCGACAAGAGGGGAGGTGTGAAGAGCGATGAGAGGGGAGGTGTGGAGAGCGATGAGAGGGGAGGTGTGGAGAGCGACAAGAGGGGAGGTGTGAAGAGCGACAAGAGGGGAGGTGTGAAGAGCGACAAGAGGGGAGGTGTGAAGAGCGATGAGAGGGGAGGTGTGGAGAGCGACAAGAGGGGAGGTGTGAAGAGCGACAAGAGGGGAGGTGTGAAGAGCGATGAGAGGGGAGGTGTGGAGAGCGACAAGAGGGGAGGTGTGAAGAGCGATGAGCGGGGATGTGTGGAGAGCGATGAGAGGGGAGGTGTGGAGAGCGACAAGAGGGGAGGTGTGAAGAGCGACAAGAGGGGAGGTGTGGAGAGCGATAAGAGGGGAGGTGTAGAGAGCGATGAGAGGGGAGGTGTAGAGAGCGATGAGAGGGGAGGTGTAGAGAGCGATGAGAGGGGAGGTGTAGAGAGCGATGAGAGGGGAGGTGTGAAGAGCGATGAGAGGGGAGGTGTAGAGAGCGATGAGAGGGGAGGTGTGGAGAGCGATGAGAGGGGAGGTGTAGAGAGCGATGAGAGGGGAGGTGTAGAGAGCGATGAGAGGGGAGGTGTAGAGAGCGATGAGAGGGGAGGTGTAGAGAGCGATGAGAGGGGAGGTGTGAAGAGCGATGAGAGGGGAGGTGTGGAGAGCGATGAGAGGGGAGGTGTGGAGAGCGATGAGAAGAGAGGTGTGGAGATCGGTGAGAGGGGAGGTGTAGAGAGCGATGAGAGGGGAGGTGTAGAGAGCGATGAGAGGGGAGGTGCAGAGAGCGATGAGAGGGGAGGTGTAGAGAGCGATGAGAGGGGAGGTGCAGAGAGCGATGAGAGGGGAGGTGTAGAGAGCGATGAGAGGGGAGGTGTAGAGAGCGATGAGAGGGGAGGTGTGCAGAGCGACGAGAGGAGAGGTGTTGAGAGCGACAAGAGGGGAGGTGTGGAGAGCGACAAGAGGGGAGGTGTGAAGAGCGATGAGAGGGGAGGTGTGGAGAGTGATGAGCGGGGATGTGTGGAGAGTGATGAGAGGGGAGGTGTGGAGAGTGATGAGAGGGGATGTGTGGAGAGCGATGAGAGGGGAGGTGTGGAGAGTGATGAGAGGGGATGTGTGGAGAGCGATGAGAGAGGATGTGTGGAGAGCGATGAGAGGGGATGTGTGGAGAGCGATGAGAGGGGATGTGTGGAGAGTGATGAGAGGGGATGTGTGGTGAGTGATGAGAAGGGATGTGTGGAGAGTGATGAGAGGGGAGGTGTGGAGAGTGATGAGAGGGGATGTGTGGAGAGCGATGAGAGGGGAGGTGTGGAGAGTGATGAGAGGGGATGTGTGGAGAGCGATGAGAGAGGATGTGTGGAGAGCGATGAGAGGGGATGTGTGGAGAGCGATGAGAGGGGATGTGTGGAGAGTGATGAGAGGGGATGTGTGGTGAGTGATGAGAAGGGATGTGTGGAGAGCGATGAGAGGGGAGGTGTGGTGAGTGATGAGAGGGGATGTGTGGAGAGCGATGAGAGGGGATGTGTGGAGAGTGATGAGAGGGGATGTGTGGTGAGTGATGAGAGGGGATGTGTGGAAAGCGATGAGAGGGGAGGTGTGCAGAGCGATGAGAGGGGATGTGTGTAGAGTGATGAGAGGGGATGTGTGGAGAGCGATGAGAGGGGAGGTGTGGAGAGCGATGAGAGGCAAGGTGTGGAGAGTGATGAGAGGGGAGGTGTGGAGAGTGATGAGAGGGGAGGTGTGGAGAGTGATAAGAGGGGAGGTATGGAGAGTGATGAGATGGGATGTGTGGAGAGTGATGAGAGAGGAGGTGTGGAGAGCGATGAGAGGGGAGGTGTGGAGAGCGATGAGAGGGGAGGTGTGGAGAGTGATGAGAGGGGAGGTTTTTGAGAGTGATGAGAGGGGATGTGTGAAAAATGATGAGACGAGAAGTGTGATGGGTGGTGAGAAGAAAGTTATGAGATTGTACAGAAGACTTGTGAGAAGTGATTTAATTGTGACTTGTCATTTCATGTCTTCTCTCTACTTCTGCTACATGTTGAAAAACATCAGTACATTTTATACAACTGATCTTCACTTTAAATTATTTATTCAATTTTATGGTATTTGTTGGAGTAATTCTGCAGATACTGACAGATACAGATAATTTCCACAATGTCGTGCTAACTTGGTGCATAGATCAAGCATTATACCTCACACCCGAAGAAAAAAAAAATTAATACTATCAGGAATCAAACTCCAAACAACGGAAAAAGACTGATCTATCCATTTGACAACTCGCTTTTCTATTATATGTACCAGTGACATAATGTTTATTGATGTGGTCTTATTTCGTGGATGCTGTACCCATTATTAGATTTTTGTCATTGCGTTTTTTTAGAGAAATCATTATAAAAACTAGGAACAATAAAAGACCGAATGTAATATAAGCCAGGAAAATAGCGAATGTAGATCACTGATGGAGTGAACAAATTGGTTGGGAAAATCAGATTCATGACCACGAATATTGAAGTTTACAAAAGAAAGTAGTAGTTAAAGGATTGATCGGCACTGCGCAATAGCACAGACTTTGATACAATATTTCATGGGCTAGACTGTCTTATAACCAATATGTCGTTCTAGTGTGTATATCTGCATATGTGTGCGTTTGTGCGATATTCTTGTAGTAATATATGATTTATATGTCTGTCTATATATATATATATATATATATATATATGTCTGTCTATATATATATATATATATATATGTCTGTCTATATATATATATATATATATATATATATATGTCTAGAGACAGAGAATGAACATGAACTATAAGAAATGATAGACATAATAGAATAGTACAAGAATGAAGCAAGAAAGGTCTAAGTCTGAATAGTAAGAAAACAGAAATAATGGTCATATCGAAGAAAAAAATTATCACCAGCATGCAGAATAAAAATAAACAGGACAAATCTGAAACAAGTGTAACGCGTCAAACACTTGGGCACAATAATAATATCAGATAGAAGATGCAGCACAGAGATAAAGAACACAATAGCTCATGGGAAAATAGCATTTCAGAAAATGAAAAACATCTTAAGCAACAAATATACGTCAGTAGAAGTGAGAAAGAGAGTTCATCGGTGCTATATAGAACCAATTTTGACCTATGGAGGCAAATCAAAGACAGTAAATAAAACAAATGAAAAAAAAGATTAGAGGCCACAGAGATGGGATTTCTCAGAAGAATGTTGAAAGTTCCCTGGACAGCTAAAAAGACCAATGAGGAAGATCTCAAAGAGGCCAACACAAAAAGGGAGCTCTTTAAAAAAAACAATCGACATTTTTCGGGCACATCAAGAGAAGATGAAACTTGGAATACTTGGTTACAACTGGGAAAATACAGGGAAGGAGAGATCTCGAACGACAAAGAGAGAAAATACTGGATAGCTTGGTGTCAGGCATGGAAAACAGCAACAGAATTGATACGATGCATTGTGGACTGTGGAAGAACATGATCGCCTTAGCCAACCGGTATGGCACATGATGATGATGATGAATATTTGATTAAATGTGCGAGTTTGTGTACATCTAAATGTGTACTCAGTGATTTACAAACCTGCTGCTGTGAAGAAGGAAGACTCTGGTATCTGACCCAACAACTCTTCTCAGCACAGACCTCGCTTCTTTATCTTCCTTCATATGTAGCACGGACAGAATTTTGAAGCTGTGATTGTGAATGTAAGAAATATAAATATGAGTATTTGAAATCATAAATGAGTTTGTTAAATCAACACATCGAAACATTCACATATATTATATACGTTTTTAAAAAAAAAAAAAAATATATATATATAAGTTGAACGCATTAGAAAATAAATGTCTAAGGAAAATATTTGGTATAGCGTGGAACGAATTCAAAACAAATGAGGAAATTAGAGAAATCGCCAATCAGCCTTATATCTTAAGTAATAAAGAAAAGACGATGGTCATATGTTGGACATGTGATGAGAAGAGATAATAACCGAATAGCAAAGCAAGCCCTCATATGGGAAACAACAGGTAAGAGGAAAAGAGGAAAACCCAGAGAGACACTGAGAAGAACATTGATGAGAGAGGCAAGAGCAGCAGGATTCGGCTCCCTCGATGGGATAGAGCTGCTTGCACAGAACAGAGACAAATGGCGAGATTTGATAAAGTATATGTAAAAGAATTGAAAACTGCTAGAACAAAAATTCAGAAAAGAGAAGGAGTATCTTTGTGTACGCCCTAAGGGCCGGCTACGGCTCGAAAGGCTTTGAACATATATATATATATATATATATATATATATATATATATATATATATATATAAAATGTAGTAAGGTATAGAAAGTCATGGTGTTAGAGAAGGTTGTGTGCTGTCACCAGATTTGTTTAATATATATATAGTGAAATTATTTTAAGATCCATAAGGGGCATGTCTGGAATAACAATTAGAAATCATAATATAAATAATCTAAGGTATGCTAATGATACAATCTTAATCGCTAAGAGTGAAAATGAGTTACAAGAAATGTTAGACATTATAGTGAAAGAAAGCAAAAATAAAGCATTCAGCCTTAATAGCAAAAAGACACAAGTAATGGTAACAAAAAAGAAAAATATATCGCTGCAATGCACAATAAAGACAACTGGAACAATATTAAAACAGTTAAATGAATTTAAATATTTGAAAACTTTGTTAACCTCAGACGGAAGATGGACAGCAGAGGTGAGATGGAGAATTGCTCAGGCAAAAGCAGCTTTCCAAAAAATGAGGAAAATACTATGCAATCCATTTTTGACAATAGAAACAAGAAAATGAGTTCTTAAATGTTATGTAGAGCCAGTCTTAACATATGGATGTGAATCATGGACAATAGGACAACAGACAAGGAAATCACTGGAGTCTGTAGAAATGTAGTTTTACAGAAGAATGTTGAGAGTACCATGGGCAGCTAAGAAGATTTATGAAGATGTTCTGAGAGAGATCAAAGAAAAAGAGAGCTAATTTCCAATATTAGGAAGAAACAATCATAATTTTTTGGTCATGTAATGAGAAGAGAACAACCGAGAAAATTGAGGGACGAAGAGATAGAGGGAAGCAAAGAGAAAAGATACCGTACAGCTTAAGAGAATGGCTTGGCAGAAGGTCAACAACAGAATTGATAATTAACTGTCGAGATCGAAAGTTGTGGAGAGACATGATCACCTACGCAAGGAGGCCCGGTACTTGATGATGATTATAAATATGATATATATAAATATGAATTGCAGAAAGACATAGAAAGTCATAGAAAAGAAGGGGGGGGGGGGGGGGGGGGGAGACAAATACACAGACAGAGAGCGAAAGAGGGAGAGAGAGAAAGAGAAAGAAAGAAATAAAGAAAAAGAGAAAGAAAGACAGAGAGAGAGGTTACGTTTACCGGTGACTTCATTGGCTGCTTTAGACGATCTCCAAAGGTGAAAGGTTAAAATAATTATTATTCTCTCCATTATGATAAGTATTATTATAATGATTGTTCTTATCATTATCATTATTTAATGCAATAAGGTGAATTAAATATAATTTTTTTAAATGAATACGCTGTTGATGACGAAATCAATGCAGTAAAAATTAGTTTACGTGTATCAATACCGCAATTAAATAGAGTAAAAAAGTGCACTGTACAATGCAATCTTCATCTCAACGTTGTGCTACCAATGAAAGACCTGGACCCTAGATGTAAGAACAACAAGAAAATAACTTCTACTGTGTGGAAATGTGTTAGACGAATAACATGAAACAGCCTGAGAGACAAGAAAAGAAATGAAGAACTGAGAAAAAAGCTAGGAATAGCCCCCGCCATAGAATTATATAAAAAAAAACAACAACAGAGTAAACGGTTTGGTCACATGACGAGGTAGAGTGATCAAAACACAACACAACGAGCCCTCAAGAAACGTTGCGAGAACACAAGATCCAAAGCTCAACCACGAAAAAGATGGGTCGATGGAATATTAGAAGCACTAGGAAACATAACAGCAGCAGAGGCGAACAGAAGAGGAACAGATGGGTCGATGGAATAATTAGAAGCACTAGGAAACATAACAGCAGCAGAGGCGAACAGAAGAGCAAAAGATGGATCGATGGAATATTAGAAGCACGAGGAAACATAACAGCAGCAGAGGCGAACAGAAGAGCAAAAGATGGATTGATGGAATATTAGAAGCACTAGGAAACATAACAGCAGCAGAGGCGAACAGAAGAGCAAAAGATGGATCGATGGAATATTATAAGCACGAGGAAACATAACAGCAGCAGAGGCGAACAGAAGAGCAAAAGATGGATTGATGGAATATTAGAAGCACTAGGAAACATAACAGCAGCAGAGGCGAACAGAAGAGCAAAAGATGGATTGATGGAATATTAGAAGCACTAGGAAACATAACAGCAGCAGAGGCGAACAGAAGAGCAAAAGATGGATTGATGGAATATTAGAAGCACTAGGAAACATAACAGCAGCAGAGGCGAACAGAAGAGCAAAAGATGGATTGATGGAATATTAGAAGCACTAGGAAACATAACAGCAGCAGAGGAGAACAGAAGAGCAAAAGATGGATCGATGGAATATTAGAAGCACTAGGAAACATAACAGCAGCAGAGGCGAACAGAAGAGCAAAAGATGGATCGATGGAATATTAGAAGCACTAGGAAACATAACAGCAGCAGAGGCGAACAGAAGAGCAAAAGATGGATCGATGGAATATTAGAAGCACGAGGAAACATAACAGCAGCAGAGGCGAACAGAAGAGCAAAAGATGGGTCGATGGAATATTAGAAGCACTAGGAAACATAACAGCAGCAGAGTCGAACAGAAGAGCAAAAGATGGATCGATGGAATATTAGAAGCACTAGGAAACATAACAGCAGCAGAGGCGAAGAGAAGAGCAAAAGATGGATTGATGGAATATTAGAAGCACTAGGAAACATAACAGCAGCAGAGGCGAACAGAAGAGCAAAAGATGGATTGATGGAATATTAGAAGCACTAGGAAACATAACAGCAGCAGAGGCGAACAGAAGAGCAAAAGATGGATTGATGGAATATTAGAAGCACTAGGAAACATAACAGCAGCAGAGGCGAACAGAAGAGCAAAAGACCGCAAATTATATCTCCCCTCGACGCTGAAAGGCAAATAAGGAAGGAAAGAAGAAGAATAAGACATTCAAGTCTTTTGCTATTGTTCTCACGGATCCAACCTGAATTGTCTGCGCATTTAACACTGTAGATACCTTGAAAGTGAAGCCATATTAACAATACTACATGTTTTATAAATGCAACTTTGTGCTAATTCAATATTGCTAGTGGTGTATATTCTAGGCCACTAGGCTAGTTGCCAAGCAAGGTCGTTAGGAAATAGAATACAGACAAGTAATAAGGAAACATACATAACGTATAAATAATGTCAGTTAAGAGAAATGAAACTTCTAACATAAGGACCCAAGTACCTAGTTGTAGGATCTTTCCTCGAACGGCCAGCGGCGGCGTTGCTATGGCAACGGTTGCTGATTTGGGTAGGGCAGTGGGATATGGATAGTAGTAAAGTCTTCGCTCGTTAAAGAGCTAGCTTAGTTTTACTTCATACTATGTGCAGCTAGCATTGTTATAGAAATGAGAAATATCTTTTTCACCCCATTTGTAGTACTTCTGTTAATGAAGTTGTGGCTCTGTCTTAGTAAATTGTTGTTGTGTGTCGTGTGTCATAGAATAGAATGTGTGATATAATTAATACATTACTGGAAAATATACAATTTGCCTGACTTCCTATATTGGAAAGATTCAAACTGTGAAAAATGGTAGGCCTGGGTTAATGTATTAAATTATATAGATAAGCATGAATTAGTTTACTTACGAACATTGCTTTTTTACTTTTTCCATTTTACAGTTGAATAGTTATTTAAGACTATGCCCTTAGATCAAGTTACTGTAGCATCACAATATTGTTATAAACACCTTAACAATCAAAGAGGAGAGTCCTCCTCCCCCTCCCCACGCAAACACACACACACACACACACACACACACACACACACACACACACACACATTTCCTTTGAAATCTCCATCTACCCTCCAAACACTTCGTTAGAATGAGACATCCCACTTTTAGGCACAGCATGCGCCAATCTTAATATTTTGCCACCGTTCCGCAATGTCAACAACATCCGATCCTTGATGCGGAGGCGACACTTCACATGCTGATTTTACCAAGTAATTATTTTAAGGAACCCGTTTTCTTCACAGAACCACCCCACTTATTTTCTATTGACAAATACTTCACTGAAAGGGCGGTAATTCTGGTCTCTATTGATTGTTACTTCCCTTGGAGTGAAAAAAATGTAACTGTCTCTGGCGGTCGGTTGGTAGACAATCGGCAACAACAAGTTCCAAGACTGTGGCTCTCAAAGAACACATTTCCTGTTAAGCCATCTCTCATTTGATGTCGTGAGTGCTTAAAGTGCTCGTTCATTTCCCACCTAACTTGGGCTTTCAGTTTTGTATATGTTCTTGTTGATTCCTTACTTAATGTTATCTGCACTTGTTATTCTTTGTGCTATGACATCAATTGGGATGAAATATATCTCTTTGTGCAGACAAGAGTCAACTTGAGAAGGTTTTGTACTTCTATCACAGTTTACAGTGGCTGTGTGATAGATGCACACTGCGGTTACTCACACATTCGATTTCTGGGGAGAATTTGCTTTGTTCAATGAAGTTGATGTCCATCATAAATATGTCTACATTTCGGTTGATACTTAGAGCATTCACAAAGTCATGCACCACAATCGGTTTTCTCTGGACCCGCTAATTCAAGAAATATGACATTTTTACACATTATATATGGATATGTCGTGTAAACATCGATATCATTCAACATAATCCATATCCACTTGTACAGCTTTACGCCAGTGCGCAACGAGTGCGTGTATTTCTAGCCGGTACCAGTCTTTGTCTTGATCGTGTAGCCATTTCTTCGCTTCATGAATCACTCTTCACCATCTTCAAACCTTGTTCCACGGAGAGCATCTTTAAGTTGACCAAAGAGATGGATATCAGAGGGTGCCAAATCAGGATTGTATGGTAGATGGGAGAGTACAGTCCCATCCAATCTGGTGTTTGCTTCCCGTGTCGCCAGACTTGTGTGAGGGCGCGCATTGTCGTGAAGGAGAAGCAGGTCTGCTGGATTCTTGTGTGGCCGAACTCTGCGAAAACGTTGATTGAGTATTTTTTCAATGTCTTAACAGTAAGCTCCCGAATTGTCTATCCTCTTGGTATAACATCCACAAGAATCACATCTTCAATGTCCCAAAAGACAGTGACCATGGAAGAGATATCTTTAATTTCTTTCTTCGTGGTGAGTGCAGATGATGTCATTCCACTGACTGTCTTTTTGTCTCAGGTACAAAATGATGAGTCCATGTTTCGTCACCTGTAACAATCTTAGCCAAAACGTTCTCTCAATCAACAGTGAAACGCTCCAACAGTTCAGAAGAAATTGCTTTTCTTTGCAATCGGTGCTCATTTGTGAGATTTCGTGGAACCTATATTGCATAAACCTTAGAGTATCCGAGAGTTTGTATAATCTAATTTACACTACCAATGCTGACTGACAACTTTATTGCCAGTTGTCGAGTAGTGATGCGCCGATCAGCAAAATAAGGTCTCCAGCGCATTTCAACATCTTTGCAGTGGTGGCTGTGGCAGACCGCCCACACCACGGCCGATCAAGAAGCTCTGTATCTCCGCTTTCGGACTTTTTTATTCTCTTAAACCAGTGACTTACTGTGCTCCTGTGGACTGCAAAAAATCCATAAGCATCACATAAACTGAACTTCTGATTGTTCACAACAGTTTCCTTCTCTAAAGCGAGAAATTCTATCACAATTCGCTGCTTATAACGCAAGTTGCAAACATGCTACATTTCAACAGTTTAGTTCAATCAGATTATTTGATCGATTGCAGTGCAATTTGGCGGACAAAAATAAAGACAAACCATATTTAAAGTGTGTAAAATTTCATGCTTTTATGTTTGTTATTTATCAACAACTACAAACTCGATGTCGTGCAGCAGTATAATTACTTGCGGTCCATCATCAAAGACAAACTATCTTTAGATACCGAAATTGACACCCTCATTGGTAATGCTGCTACCACCTTCACCCGTTTTTCTAGGCGTGTTTGGTAAAACAGCAAACTGACAATTAAAACAAAGGCCGCAGTTTACAATGCCTGCAGCATTAGTATCCTCTTTTATGGCAGCGAACCCTTGGACAACTTATGCAAAGCAGGAGAGAAGGCTAAATGTGTTCCATATGCGATGTCTGCACAGTATTTTTGGTATCACCTTGGAAGGGTAAAGTAACAAACGTGAATGTAATGACTCGCACAGGCCCCCTGAACGTTACTCAAATAATGTAGGTTATATTGCCTAGGCCACGTACACCGTATGAAAGATGGCCGCATGCCAAACGTTTTACTCGATGGACAACTAGCAGATGGCAAATGAACTCGGAGGCGCTCAAAACTTTGATTTATAGACGTGTGTTAACGTGACACGAAGACTCTGAACATAAATCTTGCAGCCTGGGAAGAAATAGCTGCAGACCTCAATCTTAGTAAACACGCTCTAGAGATTCAACTCAAACAAGAAGTAGACAGATTCATAGAAAAATAGATTGTGCGGCGGAAGAAAAGAAAAAAATAACATTTCGAGGGGCGCTGAAAAATCCATAGTCAACTATGACTGACGGAGGCTACTACTATTTTTATTATTAGCTGAGAAAACCATTACCTTCTGAACGCCCCCCGTAGTTTCATGTAAAGATCTTGCAAATATCACTACATTTCTGTTGACGGCTTGATGCAAAGATCTTACTAGCATTTATCACAAATATCTCTACATTTCTGCTGACTGCTTGATGTAAATAAGCTGATAGCATCTATCACACATATCTCTACATTTATGTTGATAGTTTGATGTAAATAAGCTGCTAGCATCTATCACACATATCTCTACATTTATGTTGATAGTTTGATGTAAATAAGCTGCTAGCATCTATCACAAGCATCACAGATTGCCTTTAGTGGTTAATTAATACCACACGTTCACACAAAACTCATGAAAATATAAAAGGCACACTTTTAGTGTCTAAAATATTATAGTTACCGATTAAGTTGTATAGCTACTATGAAAGAATCCAAAGTGTTAAAAAAAAATATGAGATTTGTATTACGAAATGTACAAAAGAACTGTCGCAGAATAATATATGCGTTTTGTAGTAGAAAATGAAAAAAAAAAAGAAAGAAACGCTGTAAAATAATTTATGAGCTTTGTAATAGAAAATGAACAAAAAAGAACTGCTGTAAAAAATTGGTGAGATTTGTAACAGAATATGAACAAAATAATTGCAGTAAAATAACATGTGAGATTTGTAATAGAAAATGAAACAATGATTCCAGTGACAAAGTTCAAATGTCTTTTTCCGCAAAGCTTTCTATTCGGGGTTTGTCGAGATACAAACATGAAGCGCTGTTAATTATATTTCTGAATTCACACTGTTTTCTTTACATTTAGCTGCCACACTTATTCTTTTGATTACAATATATGCAACTATCGTGAATTGTTATTTTATTATTTACTTTAAAACATTATGCCCTTGTAAAGGCAGTAAATGATGTTATGAATTTTCAAATCAACCTGATTTACATTACGCGATGCAAATTGCATGTATTTCATCTTTGCCGCTTTTGAACATGCCGGTTAGAGCGATCATGAATTATGAAATATAAAACATATGGACTTCTAAATCGTTATAATTTATCCATTTTAAACATACGTTTTTCCTTGGTACAGTTCACACGCCAGTTATACTGTCCATTGCATTTTTTGGGCACAAAATTAGAAGACTTCAGTGGCACTGTTGTTTTTCTACCGCTAATAATAGATGGCTAAACGATGCTCCAATAGTATAAGAAGCTGAAATGTTACTCCAGTATAGCTAGAGCTGAAATCGTACTTTAGTAGTATCAATAGCTGAAATATTACTCTAGTATAAACAGAGCTGAAATGATACTTTAGTATAAGCATAGCTGAAATGGTATTCAATATAAACTGGGCTGAAATGGTACTCCAGTATAAAGAGAGCTGCAATGTTAGTCCAGTATAAAGAGAGCTGTAATGATATTCAAGTATAAACAGAGCTGAAATTGTAATTCAACATAAACAGAGTTGAAATGGCACTCCAGTATAAACAGAGCTGAAAGGTACTGCAGTATAAACAGAGCTGAAATAGTACTGCAGTATAAACAGAGCTGAAATAGTACTGCAATATTAACCGCGCTGAAAAGGTACTTCTGCTTAAACAGAGCTGCAATGGTGTAGGCTCTCAATCTTTGCTGTGGGATGTTCGAAAATGATAACTACAATATAACTAATTGACATTCATTGAACCTTTGAAACTTCACAGAGTGATCCCGATTTATGGCCTCTCTTGTGACAATGAAAGAGCTGTTTCACTGACCTCAAAGCAACCAGTTGTAGAAACCTTCATTACCGATAGTGAAGAGATGTTGAAAGCGTTGGATGCACCTTCATCTGATAATACGCCGAACAGCTGATGCGTATATCGCTATCAGACTGAATCAATTTAAAATCAAATACGAAATAAATTTAAAAAAAAAGGAAACACGTGTACTCATCCGTATAAAACCGGTACACTGCGTGAGTCACCTGCATGTTTACCTTTCTTTGCTATGTAAAGGAAATTCTGCACCAGCGAGTTTGCCAGGATTGTAATTCTGTCAAAATTTGTTTCTTTTGAAAGAATAATTTATTAACACAGTCAATCCACAATTATCCAGAGAAATCACACTCAGCTTTAACAATTGTTCTGTGGGGATAAGCTTGTGGAACAGAACTGTGCTGCGCACAACTAGAGACTAAGAGGCATACTGTCTTGTGATCTTGTGACTAAAGTTCGGCCTAGGCAGAGTGGAATCAAACGTGATAATACTAAAAGCATTAAATCCCTTATTTTTAGCTGAGTGATTTTTAAGTTTTGCGCGGCTAACAAAATGACTGGAATCTGGGAATCAGCATAGTGCACCCTGCATTGATTTCGTGGAGTAGAACATATGGTACTTGTTATTTCACAGTGATGAGGCAGCTCTTGTTTTGTCCCAGAACATGACGAGTAGAAGATCCTCGGTATTCCAGTATTGTAACTATCAACACAAATGGAGCTTTGATGAGTCTTAAGATTAGGCAAACGATTATGGTTTCAAGGTGTGTACAATGGAAACAGAACAATAGCTCATAAACACGAGTAGATATATATGGCAATGAGAACAAGATTGAAACACATAGACTGTTTATGAATAACGAATCAACCAATCAACGAGTCAACCGATCAACTGTTTTTGTTCATAAAAAGAGATGTTTATAAACTGTGATATTGAAGCATGCTAATTGAAACAGCTTCAAAGAAATGGCTCTTGCAATTTGAATAAAATGATAATTTATTGAGTTTAAAAAGTATATTTTGTTTCCTTTAAAATAACGTAATTTTTAGTTCTGTTTTTAAATTTTTATTATATTATATTTTGAGGGAAAAGAATAAAATATATGTTTTCACGGATCTGTGTCTCCAAATGTAATTTATTATATTCAATTTTATTTATGAAAATACAACATTTCAACGGCCAATGAAAGCATATATAGCCCAGCTTGAAAGCTACAAATTCCCTCAACGCATCAGGACGTGGGCAGACAAGACAAGCACAATGTTGAATTCATGTTTCTAAATTCAACCTGCCTACCTGTCTTTCTTGACCTCGTCTCTGGACATCTTTATGATGTTGTTGCTCTGCTCCACGAGGCTCTCAATCGTAGCCACAAACTGTGAGTCCCCAGCTACTTGCGACGTCACTATTGTAAAGGATGTCCAATTATATCTTTGTAGCAGACTCATCATCGCCATAGCCTGATGCTCAATGGTCGGCGCAAGCTGTAACATCCTATTTGATGAGGCAGCCTAATGAGGGCAGCAATAGTATTAACGTGAGGCAACAACAAAAATAACAATACAATAAATTACATTAAATTCGAAATACAAGTTCATAACAGAAAGTTAAAGAAGTGTCAAAATAACTGACCACGGGCATTTCAACAAAACCACCACTATGTCCTAGGCTTATGAAGGTGACAGTACGTCTAATATCCGTTTTTTGTTTAAAAAAAAAGTAATTTCAACACTTATATTCTATGCTGTTTTTGCTAAACAATTGTGTCATCCAATCCAATATTTTATTCTATAAAACACTATGAAAAATAAACATACAATGGTTAAAGACAGCTAACTATACAGAGAGTAAAGAGAAACTATGACGTTTCGGTCAAGCCGCAGTCGAGTTCAAGGCAACGAAAACGAACGCACGAAAACTTAGCTTCCGTCAAATCATCACGATGTTGCTCCAATGAACAAAAGTGTGTCAAGAACGAGGCTGTAATAAAGAAAGTGGCCAGAGCCAAAGTACATAGTAGTCACATGATTGGATCGATGGGGTCGGTTGAACACTAATAGAGTAAAGAGACAAAAATGCACAAAAGAGAGAGGTAAGATCCCCTAAAGAAGGTTTAATGAGATCCCCAAAGTAATAGGGGGAATAGCGTGTTAACAGGGGTAGGGGGAAGGAGGGAAGAGCAGAAGAGATAATGAATACAATGGTGAGAGTAATATCCCAAGGATGAAAGTAAGGATATTGATCTAGCGAAAGAGAAATGTAGAGATTATAGGAAAGAGTGAAAATAACTCAAATCTCTCGGATGCAGTATACCGAAACGGGCTTTGTGCCGGTTCTCCAATGCAAACCGGCAGTGAGCTTCGGAAATAGCAGGAAACGATACGAGTAACTTGGAGGACCTCAGAACCGAGATTGCTTGGAGATCTAAAGTGGGAGGAAATAGGGGTCCCAGAGTCACGTGAGACGTTGTCTAGGTGCTCTCGAACATGATCCCCTTAACATCTTCCTGTTTGGTCTATATACGTCTAACGGCAGCGTTTACAAATAGTGACGTGTATAAGGTTATAGGATACAGAAGTGAAGTCTTCCTGGATATCAATGAGGCCATTGGAAAAGAGAACCCTCTTTACTACACTATATTTCCTGGTGTAGTTTTTTATGAAAAGGTAATGACTACATTATGCAAATGATTAAAACGTGACGCATACCATAAGCACGTCAAAATGACTGTCGTTGTAAATTGCCGTATTATACAAAAACATTAAAGGTAAAATGCGTATCTTAAAATATTGCTTATTAATTACACTTAAGTTCTTGCTTAAATCCGGGGCGTTGCACGCCGTTAGTCGATAACCATATTATGTTCAGAGTAGGCAAAAAAAAAAATAATAATAAAAACACAAATAAAAACAAAACTATTTTTAAGGCGATTTTATACTTTTGGGTGGGGGTGGATGGATTTTCGGCTTGGGTAGATGTAAGCAAACATAAAATAGTATTGGAGGTGATTAACATAACACATAGCATGAGACGTGGCAACGTAACAAGCACATAGAATGAGACGTGGCAACGTAACAAGCACATTGCATGAGACGTGGCAACGTAACAAGACACGGTAGCGGAGAAAGTGGCAATCACAAACACTTCAAGTATAAAAAAAAATAGTTGCTTAGTGTTTTGTAGAACCAGTCCTGACATACGAAAGCAAATTTCGAATAATTGGACAGAAGACAAAAACAGAGGTTAGAGGCCACCAAGTGCAATTTGTTAGTAGAATACTGATTATATCATAGGAGTGCTAAACGGAGTAACAAGGACAGAGAAAGCTCATTACTAATATTAGGATGAAACAATTGCCACTTTTGGCCATGTAATGAGGATTGAGTGGTCTAGAGGTGAAACGTAAGCCTTTGGACAGAAGGACCCAAGTTCCAATCCGACTATAAACAGTTTTTCCAAAATGGAATACTTGGATTCTTCGTTGTGTTATTATCCTATGGTGTCTGGATAGAGAGATCAGACGCCTTGCCTTCTCGGTAAACGGAGAAACAAAAGGATGTGCACCATGTGCATTAGTGCACATTTACATATAGCCATTGGCGGTTCAAAGTCGACAAGATTGGGCTGGCATTTGTCTTTTGCCTGGACAAAAATTGCTGTGTGCCAAAGACGAGTTGGGTCTAAAAGCGCAGATACGACGGTTGTACCGCAACCTAGCGACGCAGTGCAACAACGCCAACTTAACGGGTCAACATTAAAAAGATAATAGGCCAAGTAATGAAATCATAACAATATTATCTATATATCTTATATATATATATATATATATATATATATATATATATATATATATATATATATACACACACATATATTATCCCAGTTTTAGAAATTGAAGGAAGAAGAGATTTGGAAAACCATGGTTAACAGGTTCCAGTACGCCTTTAGAGAATGGGGTGGTAAGAAGTTATTAACATAATACATAAACAAATGCAGGGTTAGGAAATTGTGGTGAGACCTCAAGACATACGCTAGCAAGGAACAGAACTTATGTCACCAATATTTAAATGGGTTTCTTTTAACTCATGCCGTACGTTTCGCCGCACAGTACGTCACTCTCAAATGTATTGGTCTGAACCGTCATCAAACCATATTCTTTTACAATTCTTGTATCATCTTGGTATTGGCGAAATCTTATAGCTTGTCAATTATTTCAGAATTTATGTATAATATGTGTTATATGTTAGATACATATAAATATGTAGATTTATTCTTAAAACCATGAAAAATTTTGTTTCTGAGATCACTTCCGTTGCATTGATGAAGAGCTACTGTACAGAAAGAGTTAAGTAACACGTGTAAGATGACTGACAATTGCACACTACAGGGTGTCTCGTTCGTTACTAAATCAGACATTTCATCAAATACTGTAACATAAATGAAGATATTGCAATTAAAATTGAACAGGTGTGCATTTGTTTTGTAAGATTGGAAATAAATGTGTATGTAGTGTGTGTTTGTATGGTACTTAACTTTCGTGAATTAGGAAGTAAATGCACCAAGATGCACGAGGTATAATAGAGATGCGAAGCTATTGACAATAATGACAATTTAAAAAAGAAGGATGAAAAAGTGGTATGGTAACAGTTTTATGCGAGAAACGAAACAAAAGTCGAAGTTTCGGCCAAGTAAGCCTTCATCTGGAACAAAAACAACACATAATATATATATATATATATATATATATATATATATATATATATATATAAGGATATATACAAAAATCGAACTGTCATTTAGATATACACAGTTTTATACGTATCTTGCACCCATCTCCCCATAATTTTAGAACCTTTCCCATTTATTTCTCACCTGACTGCCTGGTCAGTGACATATATAGTTGGTCAGCCCGCCCACCAATTTTAGTTCATTCAGTGGCTGGCCAAGCTCTGAACCGCAGGGAAGTGACTTTGTTTTCTTTTTTTTTTCTTTTTCGAATATCTAGCATACTATCACCATGTAGTTAGATTTTTGTATATATTCATTATATATATATATTTTTTTTTTGGTTTGGCTACTGTTCTTTTTGTTCCAGCTAAAGGCCTACTTGACCGAAATGTCGACTTTTATTTTGTTTCTCACCTACGTAAAGCTGTTACCATACCACTTTTGTCTCCTTTTTTAAAAAAATAATGTCTTTTTGTGAATCACCTGACTGACGCGTATCTCTCACAATCACTGACAGTTGATTGAGGATGCCTACACAATACGGTTGTTGTTCATGATTATTAGTGTACAGTACGTGTGTTCACACAGGATAGCTGGGAAATGTGTCAGTGTACAGTACGTGTGTTCACACATGATAGCTGTGAAATACGTTAGTGTACAGTCCAAGTACGTTCAAACAGGACAGATGGAACATGAACTTGTCAACTCTGAATGAGTGAATCTTTAGTTCTAAAACAATCAAAAACATGCAGGGTCTGGTGGCTAGAGAGACCCGCAAAGGAGAACAACTCTATGATAATTTATCGATGACTTATCCAAGAATAATAAAATAAAATAATAAAATACCCGAACTCACCTTAGACATGAGAAAAGAATGGAATGCAGCACCTAATTTGTAAATAAAGAAATATCTTTTTCTGTATGGTAATGGTTTTTATTATCGTTCCTTTCCGCTAGGGCTTTGAAGCTTATTAGTTATCTAAATATTCGATAATTTTTATTTTTATTTTGCTAGTCTTGATTGTGACGACTACCGATTAGTCGTAATGTGAGTCACGCTTTTTGTTTTGTTTCTTCGTTTTCTGTTTCTTATTCTTCTTTCCCTCCACATTTGCCTATCAGCTTCGAGGATAGTTATAATTTGCGATCTTTTGCTCTTCTGTTCGCCTCTGCTGCTATGTTTCCTAGTTCTTCTAATTTTCCATCGATCCATCTTTTTCGTGGTCGACCCTTGGGTCTGGTATTCTCGCAACGTTTAATGAGGGTTCAATATGTAGTGTTTTGATTACTCTGCCTTGTCACGTGGCCAAACCATTTTATCTGTTGTTTATTTATATATTCTATGGCGGGGTCTCTATTCCTAGATTTTTTTCTCAGTTCTTCATTTCTGGTATTATCTCTCAGACTGTTTTGTTTCTTCATGAACTTAAATTCAGACTGTTTTTATTTTTTATTTTTTATTTTGTCAATATTAAGACACACTAGCTAATATTATTAAAAACATTTGCACTTTAACAGAGACTCCATTAATAAGGTTATTTAGCTGGTGTGTAGATTCATCGTCATCATTATCACCATCATTGTCATCATTATCACCATCATTGTCATCATCACCACCGTTATTGTCATCACTATCACCATCATTGTCATCATTATCGACATCATCGTCATCATTATCACCATCATTGGCATCATTATCGACATCATTGTCATCATTATCAACATCATTGTCATCATTATCACCATCATTGTCATCATTATCACCATCATTATCATCATTATCACCATCATTGTCATCATTATCAATATCATCGTCATCATTATCACCATCATTGGCATCATTATCGACATCATCGTCATCATTATCAACATCATTGTCATCATTATCACCATCATTGTCATCATTATCAATATCATCGTCATCATTATCACCATCATTGTCATCACTATCACCATCATTGTCATCACTATCACCATCATTATCATCATTATCACCATCATTGTCATCATTATCACCATCATTGTCATCATTATCACCATCATTGTCATCATTATCACCATCATTGTCATCATTATCACCATCATTGTCATCATTATCAATATCATTGTCATCATTATCAATATCATCGTCATCACTATCACCATCATTGTCATCATTATCACCATCATTATCACCATCATTGTCATCATTATCACCATCATTGTCATCATTATCAATATCATTGTCATCATTATCACCATCATTGTCATCATTATCACCATCATTGTCATCATTATCACCATCATTGTCATTATTATCACCATTATTGTCATCATTATCACCATCATTGTCATCATTATCAATATCATCGTTATAACTATCACCATCTTTGTCATCATCACCACCGTTATTGTTGGCATACTTATCATCATCGTCATCATTATCAACATCATCGTCATCATTATCACCTTCATTGTCACCATTATCACTATCAGCGTCTTCATTTCTATGGTTTTTGTTGGCATAATTATCAACATCTTGATCATTATCACCGTCACCATCATCATCACCATCGTTATTGTCAACATAATTATCACCATCATCGTCATCATCATAATTGACATCATCATTATTGTCAATTCATCATCATCATCATCATGATCATAACCGTCATCATCATCATCATGATCATAACCGTCATCATCATCATCATGATCATAACCGTCATCATCATCAACATCCCCATCATGCCCATCATTATTACTACCATTATCAATATCATCATCATCAACATCATCATTATTAATCATATCATCATCATATTGTGCCATGCCGGTTGGCGTAGGCGATCATGTCCCTCCACAATCTTCTATCTACAGTGCATCGTATCAGTTCTGTTGTTGACTGTTTTCCATGCCATGACACCAAGCTATCCAGTATTTTCTCTCTTTGTCGCCCGCGATCTCTCTTTCCTTTTATTTTGCCAGTTGTAACCAAGTATTCCAACTTTCCTCTTCTCATGATGTGCCCGAAAAATGTTGATTGCTTCTTTCTGATTTTTTTAAAGAACTCCCTTTTTGTGTTGGCCTCTTTGAGAACTTCTTCATTGGTCTTTTTAGCTGTCCAGGGAACTTTCAACATTCTTCTGAGAAATCCCATCTCTGTGGCCTCCAATCGTCTTTTCATTTGTTTGTCCACTGTCCATGATTCGCTTCCATAGGTCAGAATTGGTTCTATATAGCACCGATGAACTCTCTTTCTCATTTTTATTGACATATATACGTCATATACGTGATCTAAATGTAATGTAGTTAAATAACTAACTTCTTTGAGTATATACCTCGCTCAATCTTTATTTTAGTTGTCAAATAATTTGATAAATGTTACAGATTTGCTTACATATCTATTCCTGTTCCTCGTGAATACCATACAATTAGTCTGCTTCCACAGGATATTCACAATCTTCCATCTTATCTTTAAGTATCATGTCCAATTAATTTTACATGTTTCTTGTTGTCTTGTTATAAATCCTTACTTTAAAATTGGTGATTTTAAATTATATTTCTTCATTTAAAGTCTTAAGTTTTCATTATTTTTTGCGTCTACCTTTCAGATACTACATCCCAAAGCTGTCGCATATAATCTGCAGGATCGTTTCTCCATTATCCGTGACTCACATTCGTAAAGCAATATTTGTTTCACAAAACATTGCAAGACTCATTTCCTAATTTTAAAAGCTCATGACAGATTTGTCAAAATGTGTTACAGTCCCTGGAAGCCTGGTTTAGCTTAGGAGCTCCTGTTCTTTATCTCTGTCCCTTATCGTCCATCATCTGTTATGAGGTTTTCTAGATATTTGAGCGCATCAATCAACCTAAAATGCAAGATTAGATTATTGCTCACACTGGAAATATCAACATTTCTTATACTTCTGAGAAAAATAGACTCCAAATGCAGAACTGAAAGGAAAATACAAGTTATGGAAAGACGTTGTCACCGTTAGAGTTTATGTGGCTCATCTTGAATAGACAACATCACAAACGAGAATGCCAGTCAAATTATCGTCAGTAGCAGGTATACGTGAGAAAGCTTCTTAGAATTGTTCTCTGTATGGTGCGAGGAATTATGCTAATGCCTCGATGTCACTAAATCTAAAGGTTAAATCATGGAAACATTGGTAGATGAAAGGTATAGAGATATAAAAGAAGGGAATTGATTGATGCCATCAAAGAATGAACAGGGGAAAACCTGAAAATGGCCAACAGAAGTGGAGAGTGAAAACACAACCTAAATAACTCCCTTATGTTGGTTCCCCTTAAGATTTATGTGAAAAAAATGACATAGGAGACATATTTCTGTACGTTGTTACTGCCCAATTGATTTATCACAAACCCATTATATTCCTCTGAGAGCATCGCAGAGCTGTGGTAACATGCTGTCGTGACGACAGAGATAACGAGGATGCGAACGCAGCTTTGGTTCTTTGGTTATGGAAGTCCCCGGTGTCACTGCACACGAATTAAAATCCATAATTCCTCAACCGCCCATGCCAGCGGAACCATCCGAACCTCATCTCCCAAACAAAGAAAAGTAACTGTAGTCTCCATCGTAGCAGTCTCAACTAACGCCAAAAGACATAAGGCGAAACCGCACAGAAAGTGAACACAGCCAACTGTTCCCTGTCATACGATATCAACATTCATCATAAACAATTGGATTATCGAAACATGATCAAAACGGATGAGACACACAGCTCACGGTTTGCACAGAGCACTTAACTCAGTAGCTCCTGCAACAAGCCGGACTTTGAATATGAGGACACTGCAACAAGGAACACCTTTCATGCATATCCTTCAATTGTTCCCGCCGCCTATCCACCATATACCGGGAGTTCACGTCCTCTTGAAAATGTTGATCGTCATATTTTTAAAAAATATAGAGCGCTTGATGATGTTAGGCCCGATGGTTGATTGATGGCCAATGATTCCTGCCGCCTATCCACCATATTAACCATCTGCAGTCGAACCAGCTGCTGATGGAATGGGTACCTAATTCACTGAATTGAAGAAAAGTCATGATAGCGAGAGGAAGCAATAGCCACATGACTTCCAGTTACTGTGGGGACTAGAATGGTGAGATTATATATATATATATAACTCACCCTGGAACGTGAACTTTGTCACGGATCACTACTTTCGACGTATCTTTCATATATATAGTCATTGCTGTGTCTGTTTTAAATTCATTATCATCATCAAGTACCGTGACTGTTGGCGTAGGATCATGTCTTTATACAACTTTCGATCTCGACAGTTATTTATCATTTCCGTTGTTGACTTTCTGCCAAGCCATTCTCTTAAGCTGTCTGGTATCTTTGCTCTTTGCTTCCCTCTATCTCTTCGTCCCTCAGTTTTCCTAGCTATAACAATATATTCCAGCTGTTCTCTTCTCATTGCATGAACAAAAATGATGGGTTTTTTTTTTCCTAATATTGGATATTAGCTCTCTTTTTATTTTGCTTTGTGGGCCTGTTTCACAACGTTTTCATTACTCTTTTAAGCTGTCCATGGTATTTCTAACATTCTTCTGTAAAACCGCATTTCTACATTCTCTATTGATTTTCTTGTCTGTTGTCATATTGTCCATGATTCACATACATAAGTTAAGACTGGCTCTACATAACATTTTAGAAATCCTTTTGTTGTTTCAATTGTTTTAAGTTACATTCGGATTAAAGATCTTATCCTTATTCTGCACTAATTATTGTATCCAAACGTTTCTGTGCATTTTTGCCTTCAGCATTTAGTACTCCGCCATCTACATCTTTTATCTGGTAATAGTATAACGTGTTATGTGATTTAATAATTGATACATGCGTGTTTTCAGACCTGTGTAATGTTTTATTCAGACTAATCATCATTACTTCAATAAACAAATTATTAAGATCTGATGAGACATAACATCCATTTCCCATCCATCTCTACACATCTACTGGTATGCTGACATCATTACCCAGTTGCAATCAGTGAAGTCCAGACATTGATTTTGTCAACTGACAACGAGCAGCCGTAAACAGAGAGAAATGGAAGACGCTGATTGCAGTCATCAATGTTCACCAACGATCCTGAACGTTATAAGATAGGACAGAAGCCATGAATGAAGCGGAATGGGAGAACCTATTATTACCCATCTTCACTCCTGCATTTTATTGCTGGACAATTTTTAAATAATTGGTATGTATATCTTTTCTAACGACATTTAAGTAATTGGTATCTCTTTTCTATCTACACTGCTTGTAGATGTTTGAAAAAGTAGCTTGTGATACAATTCAAATGCACACAGAAAAATGAAACAGTTTTCAGTGCTGCATTTGTACCAGACGGTCTTATTATTTTAGTATCCAAAATGCAACTACTACGAAAAAAGTGTTAACAAAAACCCTATGATTAGTGTTTGCATTTCTTTTAGCTGCAGGTTATAAACTTATCATCATCACCATCAAGTACCAGGCATGCTGGCGTTGGTGATCATGTCTCTCCACAACTTTCGATCTCATCAGTTGTTTTCAGCCATCTTTTCTTTTGCTTCATTGCTTTTTATAACAATTTCTTTAGTTAATCTCTTATACTCATCATTGTTATCCTTATTTCTTCCTCTGTATCTTCTTTCATTCCTTCTGTACCCATTAGATGTAAAATATCATCTGTCATCCATTTCTTTCTGGAAATTGTTCTCACTGGCGAAATAAATTCTTTTAATGTTTGCTGCATTGACTCTTTTAGCCTTTCCATTTGTCCACAAATGTTTTATATCTTCTATATCACATTGTACCGGTTCTGAATGGTGATGTTATATTTGTCCTGTAACCTCTTGTCTGATTTGAGTAAATTTAAATGTAACTAGATGTTAGATGAGGCTCGTTTTGCTACTTTAATTTTTACTCTAAGCCTTCCCACAACTGGTACATGATCACTATTGCAATCTGCCTCTGTCCAGTTTTCACACATACACGACTGTTTCTAAATCTATTGTTTATCATTATGTAGTCGATTTGATTACGTACGTTGTCTCCTGTGCTTCTCTATGTCCACAAACATCTTGGATGTTGCTTATATCAGGTGTTTCCTATCTTCATGTCGCGTGCTCTTGCCCAGTCAATAAGTTTGTCACCTCTTGCTGTAAACATATATTGACTCATAATAGTCCGAGTAATATATTCTATAGAATTATGAGGCAGTCGGTAATGAGACTATTTGATATGACCTTTTACGTCTTCACAGTAGGAAACAGTCTGTTGTTGATCTTCAATAAAATTTAACAGACGCAATTTTCCTTCATAATTCCTTCCATAGCTACTTTTTACATTATAGAAATGGAACGTTAGGAGAGAGATTTGAGGTGGATGAATTACTACAAGTAAGTAGAGGAATTAGTTACTAGATCTATTACTAGTATAGCACTCAATGAAAGGCACTAAGTTTGAGAGATCGCGGCTAGCAACAGTTTTGCGTATGTAACAAGGAGGAGATACCTACTTGTTGGGATTGGATAGATGTACATGCCAGACCCAGACTAATTTAGGTCGTCATAAACTTGTACAGGAAATGCCGTGACTGCGTGGAGGGTATGACTGAAACAGATAACCAGAAGGTACTTCAACTTAACTACCGCCCTCAAGACCCGATCATCTACACTGATTGCTCGGTCACAAGAGGTGTGCTGGGCGGCTGGGGTTTGTTGTGTATTCTAATGGAAAGTTGATGGCGAAAAGTGGGGAGCCTACAAGAGACTACTTCCAGCACACGCATGGAGATTGAGGCTGTGACAGAAACTATCACGTGGCTGGTTAAGTTACAAGCAATATATGCGATTATCTTGAAGTCAATGATTGAATTACAAAGCATGCTTCGCCGGATGAACAAACTCTGAAGGGAGTAGGTACACCTACTTAACATATCTCTTATTAACAGCCTAACTTGAATATACTGCCCTGGACACGCGGGAGTTCGTGGCCATGAGATGGCCCTACAGGTTAACGGGGTCTGCCATTGCGCGAGAAGTCTTAAAAATGGACACGTATGACATTGCGAGAGCTTTAAAAGACCACCTCTCAAAGTATGGCGATAAGGAAGCCGAAGATTATTTATATGTCGACAGAATGGTGGAACAGTGCGCCACGAAAGGCAAAAGCAAGGAAAACATCCTTCGCGAAAAAAAGAACGCAACACGGTCGATCAATCAATGCAGGACCGGAACAATAAGAAGACGAACACTTGGATGGTTGCTGGAACGAGAGGCAGAGCGGGTATGGGATGCCCCAATTGCTGTGGCGCCAATCCGAACTAAAGACTAAATAAACATTAGTTACAGATAACTGTTCAGCTGTCCCCAGGAACCCTTGCAGCAAAATGTGAACAGAGATGTGAATCGTCGTTCAGATTATGCAGGACGAATTGACTGGTATTGTTACTAGACACCATGTTGTTAAAAACAATTTTACTAATCTCGACTACAACATAATTTTTCCATAGTTTATTTTTGCATATTAACCGCGGTTAACAAGACCAGTAGGAGACACATCTAAGAAGAACGTCTACTGCTCTGTAAGAAAACGATTATGTGTGAACTAGTCAAAATCAGTCCCGAAAGTGAGTCTGTTTCAATTAGGAAAACAAGTCGAAATGAAGTGAAACAATAAGTCCCTTCTGTGTGTATGGGAGAGAAGAGATAGTTTTGTTATGTGTCGAATGCCCTCTTAAGCACGTCAGAACAGATTCGAGTGCTTGAACATTTCGATCTTTACTCCGTAAGGTAGCGACCATATTTGATGCTGCACCTGGCCTTCACCTGCAAATTCTCAGGAGACGTGGATTATTCTTACTCACGCCCTTTTAGATATTCTCACAAGAAGAAGTCTGGTGGGATCAAGTCGGGTGACACTGGGGACCATAGCCGCTGAGAAAAGAATGTCCGGAATGAACGATTCAACTCCAGCCATATCCGTCACAGAGCTGTGGTATGCGGCCCCCATACAGTTGGTAAGAATCGTTTAATGCTGCGGGTTTGTCACATTTAACTCTCTCTTGGACGACATGATGTAGTGTTAAAATATCAACGCAATCTTCCAAATCAAAACGGAAAACATCGGGACTACTTTCAAGTTGTACACGCAAATAGAATCTGTATTTAACCTTAGTTACAGGTCACACATTTTAGTAAACCAGAAAGAAAGAAAGCGACAATCCGAACAGTAGCATCATTAAGTTGTTTATCCATAATGAAGGAAAGCATAACCCAACCATCTGCGATTGAACTCATAGATACGATCGTCAGTGACTTTAACGGAATTTTTCGTGTATTTCATGTGAGGCGTAATAAATGGGCTCACTACACTGAGCCTCTAAGAAAACGAACTCCATAATAAATGTCAAGATTTGCAAGAAGTAATTTTTAATGTGATAATACCAGGTCGCATAGAAACAGTGAAACTATGGAATGTACCGCAGAATTTGGGTGGGATATTCTACTTCGTCTGCCATGTAGTCCAGACCTCTTTCCCTCATAGAATAATTTCTTTGCACCTCGCAATGATAGCCTGCAGAGGCAGCACTGAGGGCGATCTGAAGTCAGCACTGAGGGCGAGCTCAAGACAGCATTGAGAGCGATCTAAAGACAACACAGAGGGCGAGCTAAAGACAACATTGAGGGCGATCTGAAGACAACACAGAGGGCGATCAAAAGACAGCATTTAGGGCGATCTAAAGACAACACAGAGGGCGATATGAAGACAGCAGTGAGGGAGATATGAAGACAAGACAAAGGGCGATCTAAAGGCAGCATTGAGGGCGATCTAAAGACAACACAGAAAGCTATCTGAAGACAGCATTGAGGGTGATCTGAAGACAACACAGAAAGCGATCTGAAGACAGCATTGAGGGTGATCTGAAGACAACACAGAGGGCGATGTGAAGACAACACAGAGGGCGATCTGAAGACAGCATTTAGGGTGATCCTTATTTCTTCCTCTGTATCTTCTTTCATTCCTTCTGTACCCATTAGATGTAAAATATCATCTGTCATCCATTTCTTTCTGGAAATTGTTCTCACTGGCGAAATAAATTCTTTTAATGTTTGCTGCATTGACTCTTTTAGCCTTTCCATTTGTCCACAAATGTTTTATATCTTCTATATCACATTGTACCGGTTCTGAATGGTGATGTTATATTTGTCCTGTAACCTCTTGTCTGATTTGAGTAAATTTAAATGTAACTAGATGTTAGATGAGGCTCGTTTTGCTACTTTAATTTTTACTCTAAGCCTTCCCACAACTGGTACATGATCACTATTGCAATCTGCCTCTGTCCAGTTTTCACACATACACGACTGTTTCTAAATCTATTGTTTATCATTATGTAGTCGATTTGATTACGTACGTTGTCTCCTGTGCTTCTCTATGTCCACAAACATCTTGGATGTTGCTTATATCAGGTGTTTCCTATCTTCATGTCGCGTGCTCTTGCCCAGTCAATAAGTTTGTCACCTCTTGCTGTAAACATATATTGACTCATAATAGTCCGAGTAATATATTCTATAGAATTATGAGGCAGTCGGTAATGAGACTATTTGATATGACCTTTTACGTCTTCACAGTAGGAAACAGTCTGTTGTTGATCTTCAATAAATTTTAACAGACGCAATTTTCCTTCATAATTCCTTCCATAGCTACTTTTTACATTATAGAAATGGAACGTTAGGAGAGAGATTTGAGGTGGATGAATTACTACAAGTAAGTAGAGGAATTAGTTACTAGATCTATTACTAGTATAGCACTCAATGAAAGGCACTAAGTTTGAGAGATCGCGGCTAGCAACAGTTTTGCGTATGTAACAAGGAGGAGATACCTACTTGTTGGGATTGGATAGATGTACATGCCAGACCCAGACTAACTTAGGTCGTCATAAACTTGTACAGGAAATGCCGTGACTGCGTGGAGGGTATGACTGAAACAGATAACCAGAAGGTACTTCAACTTAACTACCGCCCTCAAGACCCGATCATCTACACTGATTGCTCGGTCACAAGAGGTGTGCTGGGCGGCTGGGGTTTGTTGTGTATTCTAATGGAAAGTTGATGGCGAAAAGTGGGGAGCCTACAAGAGACTACTTCCAGCACACGCATGGAGATTGAGGCTGTGACAGAAACTATCACGTGGCTGGTTAAGTTACAAGCAATATATGCGATTATCTTGAAGTCAATGATTGAATTACAAAGCATGCTTCGCCGGATGAACAAACTCTGAAGGGAGTAGGTACACCTACTTAACATATCTCTTATTAACAGCCTAACTTGAATATACTGCCCTGGACACGCGGGAGTTCGTGGCCATGAGATGGCCCTACAGGTTAACGGGGTCTGCCATTGCGCGAGAAGTCTTAAAAATGGACACGTATGACATTGCGAGAGCTTTAAAAGACCACCTCTCAAAGTATGGCGATAAGGAAGCCGAAGATTATTTATATGTCGACAGAATGGTGGAACAGTGCGCCACGAAAGGCAAAAGCAAGGAAAACATCCTTCGCGAAAAAAAGAACGCAACACGGTCGATCAATCAATGCAGGACCGGAACAATAAGAAGACGAACACTTGGATGGTTGCTGGAACGAGAGGCAGAGCGGGTATGGGATGCCCCGATTGCTGTGGCGCCAATCCGAACTAAAGACTAAATAAACATTAGTTACAGATAACTGTTCAGCTGTCCCCAGGAACCCTTGCAGCAAAATGTGAACAGAGATGTGAATCGTCGTTCAGATTATGCAGGACGAATTGACTGGTATTGTTACTAGACACCATGTTGTTAAAAACAATTTTACTAATCTCGACTACAACATAATTTTTCCATAGTTTATTTTTGCATATTAACCGCGGTTAACAAGACCAGTAGGAGACACATCTAAGAAGAACGTCTACTGCTCTGTAAGAAAACGATTATGTGTGAACTAGTCAAAATCAGTCCCGAAAGTGAGTCTGTTTCAATTAGGAAAACAAGTCGAAATGAAGTGAAACAATAAGTCCCTTCTGTGTGTATGGGAGAGAAGAGATAGTTTTGTTATGTGTCGAATGCCCTCTTAAGCGCGTCAGAACAGATTCGAGTGCTTGAACATTTCGATCTTTACTCCGTAAGGTAGCGACCATATTTGATGCTGCACCTGGCCTTCACCTGCAAATTCTCAGGAGACGTGGATTATTCTTACTCACGCCCTTTTAGATATTCTCACAAGAAGAAGTCTGGTGGGATCAAGTCGGGTGACACTGGGGACCATAGCCGCTGAGAAAAGAATGTCCGGAATGAACGATTCAACTCCAGCCATATCCGTCACAGAGCTGTGGTATGCGGCCCCCATACAGTTGGTAAGAATCGTTTAATGCTGCGGGTTTGTCACATTTAACTCTCTCTTGGACGACATGATGTAGTGTTAAAATATCAACGCAATCTTCCAAATCAAAACGGAAAACATCGGGACTACTTTCAAGTTGTACACGCAAATAGAATCTGTATTTAACCTTAGTTACAGGTCACACATTTTAGTAAACCAGAAAGAAAGAAAGCGACAATCCGAACAGTAGCATCATTAAGTTGTTTATCCATAATGAAGGAAAGCAAAACCCAACCATCTGCGATTGAACTCATAGATACGATCGTCAGTGACTTTAACGGAATTTTTCGTGTATTTCATGTGAGGCGTAATAAATGGGCTCACTACACTGAGCCTCTAAGAAAACGAACTCCATAATAAATGTCAAGATTTGCAAGAAGTAATTTTTAATGTGATAATACCAGGTCGCATAGAAACAGTGAAACTATGGAATGTACCGCAGAATTTGGGTGGGATATTCTACTTCGTCTGCCATGTAGTCCAGACCTCTTTCCCTCATAGAATAATTTCTTTGCACCTCGCAATGATAGCCTGCAGAGGCAGCACTGAGGGCGATCTGAAGTCAGCACTGAGGGCAAGCTCAAGACAGCATTGAGAGCGATCTAAAGACAACACAGAGGGCGAGCTAAAGACAACATTGAGGGCGATCTGAAGACAAAACAGAGGGCGATCAAAAGACAGCATTTAGGGCGATCTAAAGACAACACAGAGGGCGATATGAAGACAGCAGTGAGGGAGATATGAAGACAAGACAAAGGGCGATCTAAAGGCAGCATTGAGGGCGATCTAAAGACAACACAGAAAGCTATCTGAAGACAGCATTGAGGGTGATCTGAAGACAACACGGAAAGCGATCTGAAGACAGCATTGAGGGTGATCTGAAGACAACACAGAGGGCGATGTGAAGACAACACAGAGGGCGATCTGAAGACAGCATTTAGGGTGATCTGAAGACAGCAGTGAGGGCGATCTAAAGACAATACAGAGGGTGATCTGAAGACAACATTGAGAGCGATTTGAAGACAAAATTGAGGGCATCTGAAGACAGCATTGATGGCGATCTGAAGATAGCATTGAGGGCTATCTGAAGACATCTCAGAGGGCGATCTGAAGACAGCATTTAGGACGATCTGAAGACAGCACTGAGGGCGATCTGAATACAACACAGAGGGCGATTTGAAGACAGCATTGAGGGCGATCTGAAGACAGCACTGAGGGCGATCTGAATACAACACAGAGGGCGATTTGAAGACAGCATTTAGGACGATCTGAAGACAGCACTGAGGGCGATCTGAATACAACACAGAGGGCGATTTGAAGACAGCATTGAGGGCGATCTGAAGACAACACAGATGACGATCTGAAGACGGCAGTGCCTGGATGGAGTGTTGAGACATTCCATTCTCCCGTGAAGATTTAACGAATCTGGGTCATCGATGACGCAATTGCTGTATCGCGAAGGGGATTATGCAGAGTTTAAAAGACAAAAACGTATTCTCAACAGATTATAAATATCAAAATAGTGTACTTATTGTTTCGTCTAAAAATCATCATCATCAAGTACCATGCCTGCTGGCGGAGGTAAGCATGTTGCACAAAAAGGTTTTATTTCTACACCTTTTTATCATTTCTGATGTTGGCTTCTTACTTAATCATTTTCGTATAACTCTCTTGCATCTTTTCTCTGTTTCTTTCGACCTCTTCTTCTCTCAAATGTTCCAGTTGTAATTATCTTGGTGGTTCTGCTTACTTCTTGGCGCGGCACGATATGTTTAACCTCAGGTTAAGTCTTTTAGATTATATCACACCGCAATTGCCATCTAAAAATGAAAGTGAAAATTGTTCTAGTTGTCAACCAGTTATTTCCCTTCTAATGGCAAGACAAATAAAAATTATGATTATCTCATACTGATGTTGGAGATTATTTATCTCTTTGTTTGTGCTTCATTTAGAACGTTTGCATTAATATTTTTAGCTCTCCATAGTGTTGTGAACATTTATTATGTTAAACCACATTTCTTTAGCCTTCAATGATCTTCTTGTCTCTTTTGTCCAACATCCAGATGCATACGCCAAGGCTGGTTCCACTTTACACTCTTGTCGAATATATAACTTAAGAAAAATAATCGAACCCAATTTTTTTTTATAAAGCTATATATATATATATATATAAGAGCCGCAATAGCTCAGTGGTTAGTGAACTGGACTACTAGGAACAAGAGGTCGGGCTCGATCCTGATCCACGGCTTCCTGATTCCTCCACCCTTAAATCGGTACCGGATTTTTTTCTGGGAAAGTAAAGCCGCTCGAGCGTAATACCGACCATATTACCCCAAAAATCACGTGCCGAAGGTCTGTAAAAATTATGGTTACTAACACTATATTCCCAATACGTCATTTGGGGAGATGGGGTTCTTTACCTTTTTCAACTTTATATATATATATATATATATATATATACACATATATATATATACATATATATATATATATATATATATACACATATATATATATATATATACATATATACATATATATATATATATATACACATATATATATATATATATGTACATATATATATATATATATATATATATATATATAGGGAGACGCGATAGCTCAGTGGTTAGTGAACTGGACTACAAAGGACAAGGGGTAGGGTTCGATCCCAACCGACGGTTTCCGAGTTCACCCACCCTTAAATGGGATTTTTTTCTGGGAAAGTGAAGCGGCACGGGCGTAATACCGACCACATTACCCCAAAAATCATGTGCTGAAGTTCTGTAAAATTTATGGTCACTAACACCATATTCCCTATACGCCACTTGGCGTGACAGGGGTACTTTACTTTTTTTAAAACTATATATATATATATATATATATATATATATATATATATATATATATATATATATATATTGTAGTTAATGTCCTAGTTTAGCATCTTTCATCTAAACGACTGAACTCCCTGGATTGACCGCACGTATTTGAATTATTAACTGCTTCTTGTTTCTGTGTATTTAATTGTATTTTCTTGAACAAGGTTTAGAGTTAGGGTTAGGGTAATCCTAACCCTAACACATGGATCTTCTAAGGACAGATTAGAGAAGGGCCGAATAAAGTGAAAGGGGATGTTACTCCGAGCAGAAAGACGCTAAACTAGGACATTACTTTTATCTCTTCTTTTCCTTCCTTTCAGCTCCCTGTGGAACATAGGTTTTCAAAAAAAACTTTCCAAGCCGATCTGTTTCTTGCCATTCTTATAAGATCATTCCATGTCTTCTCCATCATCTTCGTCTCTGCTTCCATGTGTCTTCTCCAAGAATATTTTGGTCTTCCTCTTTGGGGATTTCAAAAAAGGGTCTTTTGTGTCGTACTCTCAGCTGGCTTCTGCAGTGTGTGTCCTATTCAACACCATCCTCTACGTTGTATCTCTTTGTCCACTGTTATCTGATTGGTACTTTCCCATAATTCTATGTTAGTGATTTTGTCCTGATATTTCGACCCCTTTATTCTGCTTAAGCATCCATTAAATAAATGTCCGTGTCTTCGTGATTAAAATTTGATCGTCCCCATGTTTTATAACCATACAATATGACCGATTTAACATTGAAGTTGAACATTTTTATGTTAGAATTCAACCTAATTTCGTTAGATTTCCGTAGTGAAACAAAGTTTCCTCTTTCTTTTGTGTAACCTTATTTTGGCGTCATTTCCCGTTGCTCCTTTTTTTGTCTATATTACTGCCTAATATTAATTATTATTAAGATTACATATATATACATACATGCATATATATATATATAAGATTTTACGTCAAGTAGAGGTATTTCTCCAATTGTTATGTGGTTGTTGCCAACTGTATTAATTCTCATGATTTCGGTCTCAGCTGTATATATTTTCAGTCCCAGCTGCTGTGATCGCTCATCAAGTACGCTCATTTTATCTTGTATCTGTTGCTAATTAAGTGAAAGGAAAACCATATCATCAGCAAAGTCTATGTCATCACGTTCTTTAGTCAGTGACCATTGGATTCCATTTATGTTGTTATTACCATATATATATATATATATATATATATATATATATATATATATATATATATATATATATATATATTTGTGTGTGCATGTTTGTGTTAGTCACCTCTAGTGACTCGGGCAGATGGTGCTCGTAAACCTGGGAGGGCAGACCATCTAAGAGCAGAATCCCCCTACAGAAAAGACAATCTGCTGCCTTGCAGGAAGATTGGGGACGATCAAAGGCTAAGGAAAGCAAACCTGAAAAAATGCTGGCTGAAATCAGATGCACTGGGCCACTGGCGCAGAACACAGCGCAACGTATTAACGGGTGTTTAGTCAGAGTGGATCTGGCGGACTCTAAATGTGACGTTCTGCTAGTGGGGGCGATCAACACACTTAACCTGGCAGCTGACTTCATGTGGGAGTCTGGAATCCTACTCTGACTGAGCCCTGATCGCATATATATATATATATGTGTGTGTGTGAGTGTGTGTGTGTGTGTGTGTGTGTGCGCGCGCGTGTGTGTGTTGTGTTTTCTTCAATAATAAAAACTGTGCCATATTGTTGAGAAAAAAACAGCTGTTGAGTTTACAGAACCCATTATGTCTGGTGAATGTGCAAATAACACGCATTGATATACTTCTGGGATCCTAACTTAATTATAGCCTTTCCGGAAATTAGAAATTGCTATCAAGTTACAATCTGATGTCAGTATAGTTACACAGAGCAGAATTCATTTGCATTTAACCGTAGACTGCATGGCAATTTGAGACGCTCGATTTAACAGACTGTGAAATAGCTTGAAATTGGTGTCATAGAAGTAGGAATGAAATGTGAACGAAATGTTCAGCATGGATCTATCAACGGTGCACTTGCTGTGTTTCGCTTTATCTCCAGTTTAAAAAAAAATTGTATTTGTTTGTGTTTGTAGCAATAATAATAATATTATTAAAAAAACACTCGCCAGTGGAACGAGAACAACTACAATGTGGGAATAAATTAAATAACCTAATACCTTGGGTTACCAATATTTCATGAGCAGAACTAAACAGTTCCATGTTGTAAAAGATAAGTCAGGATCAACTTGCTGGCATAATAAGAAATGCTGAACTAATCCAGCACACATTTGGCACACATTTCCTTATTTTCTGCTGAATACACTTGTGTTTTGACTCCGATGAATGGAGAAAGCGTGAAAGATGAGACGTCTAAACAATTAAATTAATGTATACAAATGAGAATTAATTTATTAGCGGATGTTGTTTTCAATAAGAACAGAATCATAATTTATTATTTTAGAACTCTAGCAAGTACACCGTAAAATGTAAGAAGTGTAAGAACTTTACGGAAAATGGAAAACTGTAACAAACAATATGAGCAGGTTTTATTAAGGACTTTACGGAAATTGGAAAACTGTAACAAACAATATGAGCAGGTTTTATTAAAGACTTTACGGAAATTGGAAAACTGTAACGAACAATATGAGAAGGTTTTATTAAAGACTTTACGGAAATTGGAAAACTGTAACAAACAATATGAGCAGGTTTTATTAAAGACTTTACGGAAATTGGAAAACTGTAACAAAAATCTTTGTTTTTTTTTAGTATAATGTGGACTGCGGAATAGTCGGATTGAAAAACAAAACAAAACAGTAGATATAATATTCTAAATGAGGTCAGAAAAACAAGAAAACATATTGTCAACTTCAGGAGGAAAAATTAAAAATGTTTGACCAAGTAATGAGAATAGAACATCGAGAACACTTGATAACAACTTGAAGCAAATGGAAGAAGACATATTTGGAAACAAAGAGAAAAGTTATCAGATAGCTAAGAAAATTGTATAATCCAAAATTGTATAAATAATATAAATCCACAAGTATTTAACTGATATAAATCCAAACGTATTTAATTAAGATATACCCAAATGTATTTAACTAATAAAAATCCAAAAACATTTAACTAATAAAAATCCAAAAATATTTAACTAATAAAAATCCAAAAATATTTAACTAATAAAAATTTTTAAAAATATTTAACTAATGTACATCAAAAAAATATGTTACTAATAAAAATAAAAAAATATTTAACTAATATAAATCCAAAAATATTTAACTAATATAAATCCAAAAATATTTAACTAATAAAAATCCAAAAATATTTTACTAATATAAACCAAAAAATATTTAACTAATATAAATCCAAAAATATTTAGCTAATATAAATAAAAAAAAATATTTTACTAATATAAATAAAAAAAAAATATTTTACTAATAAAAATAAAAAAATATTTTACTAATATAAATCCAAAAATATTTAACTGGTATAAATCTGGAGCAATATCAAGGAAATCACATATTGTCAGCGATGTTTATTAAATTTGTCAGGCACTCACCGTTTGGTCGGTTCTGGGCAAGAATAACAAGAAACACTTTCTGAATAGAACAATTCCCTTCCATCCTAAATCTTCACTTTAAAAAAAAAAGAAAGTAAAGAGCCCCGTCACGCTACGTGGCGAATAGGGAATATGGTGTTAGTGACAATAATTTTTACAGACCTTCGGCACATAATTTTTGGAGTAATGTGGTCGGTATTACGCCCGTGACGTTTTACTGTCCCAGAAAGAAAATCCGGTACCCATTTTAAGGCTGGGTGTACCCGGAAGCCGTCGATCAGAATCGAACCCTAACTCTTGTCCTTTGTAGTCTAGTTCACTAACCACCGAGCTAACGCGGCTCCTCTTTTTAAAAGGCTATCTCGTCCAACCTTTCAACGGCCAATGGATTAACTTCTAGTGACTGTTAATCATCAAGAACCAGGGCCTACTGGCGTAGGTGATCATGTCTCTCCACAACTTTCGATCTCGGCAGCTATTTATCATTTCTGTTGTTGACCTTCTGCCAAGCCATTCTCTTAAGCTGTCTGTTATTTTTTCTCTTTGCTTCCCTCTGTCTCTTCGTCCCTCAATTTGTCCAGTTGTTACAATATATTCCAGTTGTTTTCTTCTCATTACATGGCCAAAAATGATGATTGTCTCTTCCTAATATTGGAAATTAGCTCTCTTTTTGCTTTGACCTCTCTCAGAACATCTTCATTACTCTTCTTAGCTGTCCATGGTACTTTCAACATTCTTCTGTAAAACCACATTTCTACAGACTCCAGTGATTTTCTTGTCTGTTGTCCTATTGTCCATGATTCGCATCCATATGTTAAGACTGGCTCTACATAACATTTAAAAACTCTTTTTCTTGTTTCTATTGTCAAAATTGGATTGCATAGTATCTTCCTTTTTTTGGAAAGCTGCTTTTGCCTGAGCCATTCTGCATCTCACCTCTTTTGTACATCTTCCGTCTGAGGTTAACAAAGTTCCCAAATATTTAAATTCATTTACCTGTTTTAATATTGTACCACTTGTCTTTATTTTGCACTGAGGTGATGTCTTTTCCTTTGTTCTTACCATTACCTCTGTCTTTTTGCTATTAAGGCTGAGCCCTTTATTTGTGCTTTTCTTCACTATAATGTCCAACATTTCTGGTAACTCATTTTCACTCTTAGCGATTAAGACTGTATCATCAGCATACCTTAGATTATTTACATTATGACCTCCAATTGTTATTCCAGGCATGTCCCTTATGGATATTAAAATAATCTCACTTTAAATATTAAACAAATCTGGTGACAGCACACAACCTTGTCTAACACCCTGTTTTATTTGTTGAAACATTCCCAATTGGTTTCCAGTTCTTATGGCTGCTGTTTGTTGCCAGTACATGTTTTTTATTATTCTTAGATCTTTGCTGTCTACGTTTATGTTTTCTAAAATTCTGATTATTTCTTGGTGCTTTACTTTGTGAAATGCCTTGGTGTAATCTATGAAACATAGGTATAGATCTGTTTTCACCTCTATGGATCTTTCTACTAAAGATCTTATGATATAAATGGCCTTGCTTGTTCCTTTATCTCTAACAAAACCACACTGTTCATCGCTAATTTATGGACTGATTTTGTTTCGCACTCTGTTTCTAAACCTATTGCTTATCATTATATAATCAATTTGATTACGTGCGTTGTCCCCTGGGCTTTTCCATGTCCACAGACGTCTTGAATGTTGCTTAAACCAGGTGTTTCCTATCATCATGTTGTGTGTTCTTGCGCAGTCAATAAGTTTCTCATTTCTTTCATTCCTCTCGCCTAAGCCATAATGACCAACTACTTCCTCAACTCTCTCCTTTCCTACTTTTGCGTTAAAATCCCCTTGAACTATGGTGTTTTCATGTGGTTTGCATTTATGAAGTGCCTCATTTAATTCGTTGTAAAATTTATCAATTGTTTCCTCTAGAATATCTGCTGTTGGTGCATAAACTTGTATAAGATTTATGTCTATTGGCTTTCCATTCAATTTCACTAAAAGGACTCTGTCAGATATTGGGTAAAAGCCTTTCACTGTTCTTGCTCTTTCTGCATCCAAGATGATACCTACTTCTCTTTGGTGTTCAGTAGCTCCAGAATAGATTATTTTATGTTTATCAGAATACATCTCCCCTGATCCGGTGTATCTCATTTCGCAAAGTCCCAGTAATTGTAAACCCATACTTTTCATTTCGTGTATGATGTTCTCTAGTTTACCCTTCTGCATGAGTGTTCTCACATTCCAAGTACCTAGTGACTGTTACAAGAACTTAAGCCAGGCTGTGGAAAAAGTTTAGGTTTGCTCCGGGTAACCGTGGCAAGAGTTCAGTAGATGATCATCGAGATCTCCAATCCGTGTATATGTTCCGTTGATGACTCCCCTAAACGTGTAGTAGTGAGTTGAGAATCTATAACAATAGGTGAGCGATAGAAGAAGTCACGGAAATGAGGTGGGAGTTTAACTCATATAAAAACATCGAATTTCTCGTGAATAAGGGAGAGTCAATCAGAGAAGGGGAAGAATGTAAGAAGATTTATGATTGGCTAGATGGAAGCCGCGATAGCTCAGTGGTTAGTGAACTGGACTACAAAGGACAAGAGGTAGGGTACGATCCCAACTGACGGCTTCCGGGTTCACCCAGCCTTAAATGGGTACCGGATTTTTCAGGGAAAGTAATGCAGCACGGGCGTAATACCGACCTCATTACCCCAAAAAATCATGTGCTGAGGTTTGTAAAATTTATGGTCACTAACACCATATTCCTTATTTTCCACTTGGCGTGACGGGGGCTCTTTACGTTTTTTATTTTTAGAGGGAAAATATAGAGCCAAAAATACAGGGAAAGTACAGTCAGACGAGAAGTGAAACTTACTCAGGGCGGACGGCTTAGAGTCGTGACGATAGCCAGGACAGGCTTACCAACCTACCTCCCCCTCCTAGTCCCGATCTAGTCCACCCAACCAGCTAACTACACCTACTCCATCGGTGGAACGTTGACAGGGTTGTCAAAAAACCAGGACAGTCGAGAGACTTATTTAAAATTCCATTGCCAAGAGGGCTCCTGCTACATGCAATATTTAGTCACCGAAAGCCGTTCGCATATTGGGACATCGACTGCTACCTAGCAAACGCCTAATAAAAGTGGGCCAGTCCCGGAAGTACTGCATTACTGGGTCGACCCTTGACGAGAGCGTAGCAAACCCCGGGCATCTTATCGAGATTCAAATATCAGTTTAATATAGCAGTGACCCAATGGGCCACTTATCAGATATTAAACTGATTTTTTATATCAGCTCACCTGAATAGGTAAGAACGGTTCTTTCTCAAAAGATGCACCCAAGAGCATGAGACTACTCCATCTGTACTTCACTCTAGAACAACAGCTGTTTGTAGGCTATCTTGACCTTCACATTATCTTTAGAATCTAATTCATCATCATCAAGTACCGGGCCTACTGGCGTAGGTGATCATGTCTCTCCACAACTTTCGATCTCGGCAGCTATTTATCATTTCTGTTGTTGACCTTCTGCCAAGCCATTCTCTTAAGCTGTCTAATATTTTGTCTCTTTGCTTCCCTCTATCTCTTCGTTTCTCAATTTTTCCAGTTGTTACAATATATTCCAGTTGTTCTCTTCTTATTACATGGCCAAAAATGATGATTTTTTCTTCCTAATATTGTAAATTAGCTTTCCGTTTGCTTTGACCTCTCTCAGAACATCTTCATTTCTCTTCTTAGCTGTACATGGTACTCTCAACATTCTTCTGTAAAACCACATTTCTACAGACTCCACTCTTGTGTGTTGGCTTATTGTCCATGATTCGCATCCATATGTTAAGACTGGCTCTACATAACGTTTAAAAACTCTTTTTCTTGTTTCTATTGTCAAAAATGGATTGCATAGTATCTTCCTCATTTTTTGCAAAGCTGCTTTTTTGCCTGATCCATTCTGCATCTCACCTCTTTTGTACATCTTCCGTCTGAGGTTAACAAAGTTCCCAGATATTTAAGTTACTTTACATTGTTTTAATATTTAATCTAATTAATCTATAATCTAATTAATGACTGTTAACTATGCATGGTTCACTACTATATATATATATATATATATATATATATATATATATATATATATATATATATATATATATTCATTCTATTAACCACTCTAGTTAAATATCATGTCATCCTATTACCGACTCTAGTTAAATATCATGTTATCGCATTAAACACTATAGTTAAATATCATATTTAATGAGTGACTCACCTGTGAGGAGCCACTAAACTGTGTGTCCCAGGATATGACTGGAATACCCAAGAAATTGGCTAACTCGAGGATGTACTTGTTTGAACTGGTCCTTCTTCTAATCCCCAGTGGGTTGTTGATGTTTAAAATGACCACAGTACCCTTTGCCAGCACACCTTTACAGAACGTGTCTAAGATTTCTCTTGGAGTGTCATCGTTTATAAACGTGACGTCCTCCTCTGTGCTGAATACACTTTTAATCTTGAAATTTCGACTATCCCGTTTGAAATTGATAACCGCGTTTCTGAATTCTCGTGCCAGCTCCGTTGACATTGCAAAATGTCGTGGTATAATGGCATGAATGTTGACTTTGATTGACGCCTCCACTGATGATGATGGCGCGAAGGCAAGAAAGATAAAAAACAGGATGTACGTAGCAGCAAATGTAGATGAGAATGCACTGTAACCGTTTTTACATGATGAGGTGAATTTATGCTTTAAGTTGTTGACACTAGCACTTGCCAACACTAATCTGCTTGTTGTGTGTTGTTGCACATTTTCCTGGTTAATTAAAGAGTTAGTTCTAAATTGAGGATTGGGTAAAACGTTGGATAATCTGCATGAGCAAACGGTATCAGAGACGACCAACACTTGGTTCTTTTGCTGTGAGACACGTTTTGTTGTAAATTCTTTAATCAACAATGCTTGTTTTTCGTGTTTGATAAAATCGATCCAGGTGTTAGACACTTTTGAGAAATAGTCAGCCAGGTCTATTTCTGTGACATGAAAATCAGCAATTTTCTCTGGGGCCTGACTATCACTTGTGTAGATCTCTGTTACATTAGAGCAACATGGACATCGCACGAGTAACGGATTTCGATTTACTTCATGACGATCTATTACATTTTTCCTGCAGTCTGAAGATGGATATCTGTGATGAGACTGATGTGTGTCCCTATGAATAATACCCATTCTTGAAATGAAGATTTAAATTAATCTTTTCTATTTATTCTAGTCAAATACGGATTTATTGACCCTTTGATCATAAATTGTTAATCTTATTTCTCATTTAAATTAATGTTTAGTCTCACATTTCATTTATAACAATTATAATTCTCATCTTTCCTGCAACATTAATTTTAATCTTTCTAATTTATCAAACGTAAACATTACTTGTAACTTTCCATCTCAAGCACAGCTTCTCTTGTCATTCCTCCACCCGAATTATTTATTTCTCCATTACACCAAGTCAATATGTTATTAATAAACCTTAAATATATATAATAACTATTTATAGTTTTAGAACATGGCAGTGACCCAATGAACATTCACACATCGAGTTAACTTAGGAAAAAAAACAATAATGAACTGTAAATTTACATTAACACTTTACGATTTATATATCGGGGAAGCAAATAAAGAATGTATACATTAATAGTAATGTCTTCATTTCCATGTGATGTGCAATACAGATCCATGAAGAAAACAAATATGTCCCATGGGCCAAACAATAAAATTCGTTTTAAAACCACCTGTCTAAATACAGTTGTTCACGGTGCATACGATATTGAAGGTCTCTTTCTATCCCATTGATAACGGTGAGATCATTCCATAAACATAAATGTCCATTGAATAAACCTCTACAAACGCAGATGTCTGTTGTCTGAAATAAGCAAAATAATTGAAGAAAAAACCAAAGAAATCCCAAAAGGTTTTGGTTGCAGCCTCAAGTACTTTCTTACTTAATCAGATCGATAAGTTAATGTATTTTACCGATGGAATAATGAGAATACACTTCTTCTTGGCCATGTACATCGTTAGGCAATCTCTGTCTGTACAGAGCTGGTTTGTCACTAGTAGAGAGAAAGCTTGATTCTGAATGCAAGTCAGAGAGAGAGCCTTCCTTTTATTTCTGGAACAAAAAAAGAACGGTATATTACAAATTGATAATCCATGAATTAGCCGAGATTAGAATATGACATGCTTTGTTAGCGAAAAGTAGAGACCCACAATATGAATTTTTGAATATAAAAACAAATAAATATAAATAATATAATAGTATAATAATAATAACATATTTCAATATAAAAACAACAATAAATGTTTTATTTCAAATATATCTCTTGTCGATTATAAGTAATGAATTAATTTACAGTTGTTTCTAGACTTTTACTTCAGTTGTCATTTTGACACAATTCAAAAGTCGTAGACACTAACTCTACATCATCATCAAGTACTGGACCAAATTGCGTAGATGATCATGTCTCTCCGCAACTTTCGATCTCGACAGTTATTTATCATTTCTATTGTTGACTTTCTGCCAAAGCTATTCTCTTAAGCTGGCTGGTATCTTTTCTCTTTGCTTCCCTCTATCTCTTCGTCTCTCAATTTTTCCAGTTGTTATGATATATATTCCAACAATATATTCCTAATATTTGAAATTAGCTCTCTTTTTGCTTTGGCCTCTTTCAGAACATTTTCATTACTCTTCTTAGCTGTCCACGGTATTCTCAACATTCTTCTATAAAACCACATTTCTACAGACTCCAGTGGTTTCCTTGTCTGGTATTCTATGTCACATCCATATGTTAAGACTGGCACTACATAACATATAAGAACTCTTTTCAACTATTCATATGATCGGTTAAATGCTCAAATTCCTTTTGAAAATGATCATCAATGCATCTGTTGCAGTTTATTTATGCTCCTTTTTCTTGTTGATATTTAATGATCGTTACCTCATCTGGCACGGCGTCCATGTGGACAAAGAAGATAGTTTCCTAACTAGAAGAGGTAGTTGGTCATCCTTTGCAGTATTTACCAGTTGTATTCATTTCTTCTTTTAGCTGTTCTTCGCCAAGTTGTCTGATTTGCTTTCTTTAACGCTTTCTCTCTCTCTCTCTCTCTCTCTCTCTCTCTCTCTCTCTCTCTCTCTCAGTCTATCAAGACCATGTTCTTACGTTTTTGAATTAATCACTTTTTGTTCACGTTATCTGTGAAGTTCCATAGACTGTCTATAATATCACCATACGTATAACCTTTTTACTCCGCCTCGATTTTGATTTAAAAGGGACACAAATAAAGTCTGCTTCATCGTGTGCATCAGGCGTCCATATATTAATGATGATGGCTTTGATAAACATATCCGAAACTGCTGCCAAATATGTTTGCATTATTTCATATGATCAGAAGTAAAGAAATACGGACAATGTCGTTGTAAAATAACCGCAATGGGAAGGAACAAAAAGACAAAAAAGAAAAACTAAAATATATCAGCAATACAAAACTTACATTCCATAACAATACTGGACACTGATAGTTTCTTTGAGTTAGAGCTAGCAGAACTGCAGGAAGCCTAGAAACAACATTGATGTTAATGGAACATCAGAAAGTTGATAACGGTTACCCGCCGAGGCTGAGTGAATTGATGTAGCATAAACTAGACACGAAATTCGTAACGTTTTTACACTTTCCTCCAAGGGAAAAGGGAAAGGTAATATTATTATTGTTATTTCATTATTACTGTTATTTCATTATTACTGTTATTTCATTACTATTATTTCTGTGTTTTGTTATTGTATTATTACTGTTACATTTTTGCTAATACGCCGTCGCGTTGAAGTTAGGGTACTCGTGCCACCTTCAGATCACAGGTATCGGGCCAACTCTTTCTGGAGCTTTCTGATATTTTTAAAATTTCACTCTGATCCCATAGAAGGTGACAATGAGAAGGTGACAATGAGAGCCTAAACCTACCAAAGAAGGACGAAGCATCGCGATCACATTGAGAATTTTCTCTTCTTCTGCGATCATGATCAACCTGGTTTTGTGTTCTGTTAATTTTGCTAAGCTGTGATTTGGAAATTGTAGCCCAGGCTGTGACTCCATACTCTAGGGCTGGTCTTACTCTTCCTGTGTATAGTCGTTTCAAGATATTGGTGTCTGCTCTCCAGTCCGATCCAGTTTATTTCTTCATAATATCTATTCGTTTTCTGGCTTTTTTTGTTTACTTTATCAATCTGATACATGTCATTCAACGATCCATGGTGATTCAAAGATATGTCAAACATATAGATGTAGGTCAAAAGTGCGGACATTCTGCGAAGGATGGTAAGTTCCAGCACGAAGTGGAGAGACTTTATTGTTGCCCTTAAAACGTCACAAATAGTACAAATCGCTAATTATATTGTTATTTTAGAGATGAAGAAAACAAGAAGGTATGTACACTTAAGAAGGTACACTCTCTAAGTAGCAAAAGACAAAGTCCGTTTGTTTCAAATTAAAATTAAATTACTTCTTTTCCTTCTACTACTTTTTCTACTTCTTATCGTTCTTCTCCTTCTTCTACTTCTATTCATTCTTCTTATCCCTACTTCTCGTGCTCTTCTTCTTTTTCCACTTTTCGTCTTGTTCCTTTTACCACTTCAGGTGTCGAGGGAAATGCAAAGTTTTGATTCTTGCTCCTCTGGCAGCCTTAGCCATATACACTTGATGATTCTGTTATAGATTTTCTCTTAAGTCGTCACTCCAAAATAGTCTGTATCTTCCTTGGGCTTTGTTTATGAATGCCTGCTATGGTATGGCGTCACTAGGTATTCTCTTCAGTTACATCAAATCATTTAATTATGTTGCTTTTGTATGTACTCATAGTTCAAAACTCGTTCTATGCAGAGACAGGAAATTCAAAGTCTCGAATTCCGCGAAACTTGAAAAGGTTTCTGAATTTGAAAAACCCGAATCTTTGCTCTCTTTTTTTGGTCATTCGAATATTTCAATTATTAACGTTTGAAAAAAAAAAACTATTACAGCTTTGTGATGACTAGTTTCAACTCAATTGTCGTCCAATAATGGGATGGAAAGGAGTATGAAGAGTATTACAGCGCGGTAGCGCAAATGCATTATACTCTGGAGGAACCACACACAAAAGAGGAGTAGATATTGTGTTAGACAGAGAAAAAAGCAAAACGGTGACAGCAAAACACATAACAAGACGGCTACAGATCATAGAGACGATATTTTCCCAGAAGAATGTAGGAAATTACTGGACAAGAAAACAAAGTCCAACGAGGAAATTGTCAAGAAGATCAACACAAAAGAGGTCTCATAAAAACGTCAGAAAGAAACAATCGACGTTTTCGGGCATATGAGAAAAGGAAAGAGGCAATTTGAAGAACTCTTGAACAGACCCGGCTCAAATAACCTTTCAGATGTACTACCAGCAGAGGAAGAGTTACACGTTAACTGTGGAAAGCCAAGCAAGGAAGGAATAGGGAAAGCCATCAAACTATTAAAAAATGGTAAAGCCATAGCGCCAGACGAAATTCCTTCATAATCTATCAAAGCAGACATTAACACCTCTATCAAGATGTTACATAATCTGCTAGATAAAATATTGATGGGGAAGAAATACATACAAACTGGAAATACGGTTATATGAACAAACTACAAAAAAGAGAAAGTTTATAGGAGTGCACAAATTATTGGGAATTATGCTACTATCAGCGCTAGAAAAAAACATTAAGCAGGATCATTCCAAACAAAAAGAGGCCATAGTGAAACATTTTAGAGATGAAAAAGCGGGTTTTTGGAAAAAAGAACAGATCAAGAATTGATCAAATAACTACCCTACGTCTAATAGTTGAACAAATCTTAGAACTGCAGTCCCAAATTGATATAGAATTCATAGATTATGAAAGGGCATTTGATAGTTTAGACAGAGGAATGCTTTGGAAATTGCTGAGTCATTAGGGAAAATCCATAATTTTAATTAATCTGCTAAGAACAATGAATGAATGAATGAATTGTAGTGTTGTGCAGGAGGGGTCGCTTACAGAAGCATTTGAAATCAGAACAGGAATAAAGCAGGGACGCCTTCTATCTCCATTTCTCTTTCTACTGGCCATAGATTGGATTATGAAAATAACTCAAATCATCGTAAATGGAATCTAGTGGTCACTGACCAAGCAACTTAATGACTTAGACTTTGCTGGTGACATAGCTCTCATATCACACAATTGTCAACAGATGCAGGATAAAATGAGCATACTTGGTGAACTATCACAACAGCTGGGACCGAAAATAAATAGAGGTAAGTCCAACATTACCAGAATTAATACAGTTGGCAATAACTAAATAACAATAGGAGAAATACCTCTACTAGACGTACAATCTTACATATATCAGGGCAGTAATAGAGACAAAGAAGGAGGAACAGAGAATGCTACCAAAATAAGGATACAAAAAGCAAGAGTAGCCTTCGCTGCAATATGAAACATATGGAAATTCAAAGAAATTAGGTTAAATAAAAAAAAATTAAAATGTTCAATTCCAGTGTTAAATCAATCCTGTTATATGACTGTAAAACATAGAGCAACAAAATAACAATCACAAAGATACGGACCTTCATTAATGGATACTTAGGCAAAATAAAATTATGGAAATGGCAGGACAAGATCAATGACGTAGAATTACGGAAAAGTAACAATCAAATACCAGTGGACAAATAGATACAACGAAGACGATAGTGCTGGATAGGGGACACACTGAGGAAGTCAACTGTGATTAATACACGACATGCGTTTTTTTTTATTCCCAGGGAAAGAGACAAAGAGGAAGACCAAAATATTCTTGGAGAAGACTGATGGAAGCAGAGATGAAGATGATGGGGAAGACATGGAACAATCTTACATGGTATGAAAAAGCAAGAAACAGAACGGCTTGGACAGTGTTTATTGAAGGCCAATACTCCACAGGGAGTTAAAAGAAAAAAAGCAGTGAGAAGAGAAGAAAGTTTCAATACTTTCTATCTATCTATTGACCTTTCGAGCCGTAGCTGGCCCATAGGGCGTAGACCAAGATACTCCTTCTGCTATCTAAATTTTTATTCTAGCAGTTTTCTATTCTTTTAAAGAGATTGTATCAAATCTCGCCATTTGTCTCTGTTATGTGCAAGAAAGTCTGTCTTATTGAGGGAGCCGATTCCTGTTGCTCTTGCCTCTCTCATCAATGTTCTTCTCAGTGTATCTCTGTGTCTTCCTCTTTTCCTCTTACATGTTGTTTCCCACATGAGGGCTTGCATTGCTATTCGGTTATTATCTCGTCTCATAACTCTTCAACACTTTACTATTGACAAAATATAACGAAATCGCGGACGACAAAGAGAGAAGATGCTATACAGCTTGGTGTCGTGGTACGATAAATAGTCATCAACATAATTGATGCGATGCACTGAGAACTGAGAACTGGAAAGGAATTGATTGCCTACGCCAACCAGTATGACACTTGATGACGAAGATAACGTCCAGTAGAAGTGTTCATTATTTTTTTTAAAATTCGATTAGTCGATTGTTGCAATATCGCCGATCAGACGGCCTGTGTCCCACACTATTCTCTAGTTATCAAACTGTCATGAGTTTACTTTTGTGGACAGTTTCAGCAAAGTACGAATCTCAGAAATAACTCCATTAGTGAGTAGTATCATGTGCATTCTGCAAAACCTCAAATCAACTTTAGGTTCTGCACTAAGTCATCGAAGTAACGTGCTTACATCACTCTGCTGAGACCACACAATTGTACGCTATATGAACTATACTGGGTCTCCTATTGAAAGGAAGAGTAGTTTTGAGCAAACTAAAAACCCTTGAGCACATTAAATCAATACAGGCTGACCATTGTCATTTCTATTATGAGAATTTTACAAGCAGATGACAGTGATCTGCAGTTATCAGATCAAAGTCAAAGAGATTCCGCTCAAAAAGTGGCAATTGAACAACAAGTAGTGGATAGCATTTAAAGTTACTGATCTCAATTGATGACATCATCTACCAGAAGTGAACAGCTTATCTCATGAAAAATAAATAAATAGCAACTGAGTAGCAACACTGCTTCCACCATCTGTGGGTGTCTTTCAATACTGGCAGAACAACAAAATATATCACAATTTGAGGAACATCTCTACAAAGTTCTTTATCAAACAACTAACGACGGTTCAGCACATCTGGTGTCTTAGCTGATAAGTACAAGTAGACCAGGTCCGGAGCGAGCTCGAATGCTTGTATTTTGAAATAAAAAATTCCATGAAAGATTTCTTACTTTGACATTGCGGTGAAAGAGTTCAGTGTTTAGTGTTTTTGTTAGCTGTTAAAATGGGCATGTTTTTAATTTTTCTTAATTTTATGGAAATAATTTAGTGTTTCATATTCAATGTTTATCTACATCAACTCCTGAATCATCCCTCTGTCTACACTTTCTTTGATTCAAACATGTTTTTGATCTTTCGATGTTAAAGAAAAAAAAGTCAAAAATAGGAATTCTTGCTAAAATATTAAAAAAAGCAAATTATGTTGAGAGAATGGAAATAATCCTCAAGACTCCAGAGTTTAGAATTTTAATCATGTAATTCAATTACTAAATGTTAATACAATGTGGGTGTTCATTTGCATTAACTCTTGAAATAATCATCCACTCTACCCCTTCATTGACCTTAATAATAAAAAAAGACTTGAGAACTTATGTTATATAAAAAAATGTAAAAATGTGGATTGTTACTTTAAAATTGTGTTGCCCATTTATGCTGAGAAAAAAAAAATAAATCTCAAGAGTTTTACATGTTAGCAATATACTTGATTAGATGAATAGAAAGTTCCTTCATATCTTCTTCATAAATATTTGGAATTTTTTTGTGTAAACTTGTCTTCTCTAATGTCTCTTTCATTCAACAGTTTTCAAATTGTTCTTCCATTAAAAACTTGTAATCTTAGGTAGTTGTCCCTCCCCCCATCTCTCCTCCTCACCCCCATCACCATTTGTTTTCTTAGCAATTCTTTTATGAAGAATTCCAGAGATTGGAATTTCGGGAGATTCGAGGCATGCGAGAACGTTTTAAGATTCCGATATGACAAAATGTAGGTAGGATTCGTCACTTCTATTTCAATGTCAGCACTTTCTCGTTTCTCTAATAATGAAGGCTAAATAATTACTTTTATCTAAACTCAGCTTTTCATTTTCATCCTCACGTTCTATCTCTCGCTCTTTCTCTCTCTCTCTCTCTCTCTCTCTCTCTATATATATATATATATATATATATATATATATATATATATATTTATCTCCTCGCCAAATTGTATCTCTTACTCTGCTCCAAACTTCCTCAAATAATCTTTCAGACATACACAAGTGTTCCCTCTAGCACGTTCTCCCATTTTTTCTATTGCAACGTTTTTTCAATCTATAAAAAATTATCAGTTCTGATTTTCACAGCTGACTTGTAAGAGTTTGCCATTCAGGACAGGCATTGAACATTTTCTGTTTTAATCACAGTTTTTGTCCAGGTCTTTATTTTGTTGTCGTCAGTCTACCTCTAGAAAAAGTTCCTGTTTTTAAAAAAATTGCATTAGATTGTTTTTGATTCAAGTTTTAGAACCTAGAAACTGGGGACTGTTTGGTCTCGAGACAAAACGCCGGACTCGATAAAGAGAGGTCGTGATTTCAAATCCCGGTTGCACCAGTTGGGATATTTATTTATGATTTCTCTCTGCGGCAACGACCCCTGGTTTCAGCAGCGAGACCCGGCTTGAAACGTCAATTACTCATCGACATAAAATAAATTGAAGATTTTTGTGAAAAGTCGGAGATATCTGCTTGCGCGGCGAGAGGCACCTGTGCACACGGCTGCCAAAAAAGAAAATGAATTAACACAAAACATTCAGTTCCATGTCCCTAGGGACCTCGCCAGAGGTGAAAGCTGGCGAACGAAAAAAAAAGAACTGAGATATTATCAATAACTGCATAACGTGTGGAATCAACTGTGGTGAAACAAAAAGTAATCTGTAGAGATATGAAAAACATCATCACTTCCAAAATTAGATTTGTGATATCCTTCGTCACGTTCGTTTTACACACGTATTCTCACTCTTATGACGCATGTAAACGTGATATGAAGACTGAGCATAGCCATGCAGCCTGGGAAGATAAAGCTGCAGACTGCAACCTTTGAGACTCTTGCTAAACTCAAGCAAGAAGCAGACGGATTCATAGAAAAAGAAAATTAACTGCGAAAGAATTGAAAAAATAACGTTTCATAGGGTGTTTACAAAATCAATAGTTAACTACGACTGACCGTGGCTACTACAACTACTACTACTATTACTACTACTGCTACTACTATTACTGTAATTACTACTACTACTATTAGTACTACTGCTACTACTACTACTACTACTACTACTATTACTACTACTACTACTACTACACCTGCTACTATTACTACTTTTACTACTACTGCTACTACTACTACTGCAACTACTACTGTTATGAAATATGAACCTTTATCAGCTGAAATATGAAGGGGTTTTCATGGTCGTTTTCATCGTCCGTAAACTACGTTACCAGCTTATGCGTCAATAGCGCAGTGTAAAGCGGTAACATTGCATTAAAAAAAAACGTGTGTTTAAAGTATTTTGACGCTCTTCAGTCGACAGAGCTGATAAGCGTGTGGGTGTACCCAGTTCACTGGGCACTGTGGAAAAAAATGACAGCAAGGAAAAACACTGCTTTCATCTAAGTACTGCAGCTTAACACAATGAAATTCTATCTTTCGTGTTTCACATTTTCCATCTTTACGACATTATAATTTCAGATGACATTACTTTTTATTTAAATCTACATTGATAAAACAATTAATTCACATAGCTTGTGTTTCCCTTTCTAATTCCCGTGTTTCGGTCCTTGTTTCAAGACTTCATTCTTCTTTACACATATTTTTTATAAATTCACAAGTAATCTAGAGAAAAACTCTATTGATGATCAACTATTACTAATTGCCGATGCAGCAAGTAGACCTATCTTGGTAATATATGGATTGAAGAATGTTGATTTATTATAGATAATATATGGATTGATGGTATAAAATAAGACTTCGTAATATAAGAACATGTTAAACTTTCTAGAGAAACATATCTTTATATTTTAACCTTATCTCATCTTTTATTCTTCTTTTATCTTGATACGCAGGCTCACAATAATATACGTTTTATTTTCTCCGTGTTTTAAAACATGTTATTTGAATGACCAAAAAAAATGGCTCCCTTGGCAGCTCAGACAGGGGACAGAAATCTTATTGTAATATGAGATATAATGTTCAAGAAATAATGAATTACCTTTCCTATAATGAGGTTTGGATAAATAAACGAAACAAATTTTGTCAAGCAAGAGACCGATCAATAACGTGAAAATAGAGAAACATCATATCCACATGCTGGCTTTGTGCCCAATGGGACCAGAATACTTGTTTTAGACAATTCTTTTAAAAAAAGAAGCTGTAGAAATCATAATTTAATTTAAAATTCTTTTTTTTCCCTTTGTGAGTTAATATTGCAGTTTAACGTGTCTTGCAACTTGTCGACAAGTATATACCTCTTGATCTCTTATTTGTTCTGGACTTCGTTCTAGACTCTTATTTTCTTTGATGTTTCTGTTTGACTGCAGGTGTTTGTAGCCAGAGTTATATCTTCTAGGGAAACAGTCATATCAAAATAAAAAGACTTCAAACCAGGTGACGTACAATCTTACATATATCTGGGCAGTAATATAGATAAAGAGGGAGGAACGGAAAATGATACCAAAATAAGGATATCAAAAGCAAGAGGAGCTTTTATTGGAACAATGGGGAACATATGGAAGTACAAAGAAATTAGGTTAACTATTTTCAATTCCAATGTTAAGTCGGTCCTATTATATGGCTGTGAAACATGAAGAACATCAAAATTGACAATCATGAAGATACAGACTTTCATTAATGGATGCTTACGCAGAATAATAGGATGGAAATGGCAGGACAAAATCACAAACATGAAATAATGGAAATATACCAGTCAAATACCAGTGGATAAAGAGATACAGCGAAGATGATGGCGCTGGATAGGACACATACTGAGGAAGCCAACTGAATGTATTTCACAACAGGCCCTTTTTGGAATCCCCAGGGGAAAAGACAAAGAGGAAGACCAAGAAATTCTTTGAGAAGACAGACAGAAGCAGAGATGAAGATAATGGGGAAGACATGGAATGATCTTATAAGAATAGCAAGAAACAGAACGACTTGGATAGTGTTTGTTGAAGATCTATGCTCCACAGGGAGAGGAAAGGTGGAAGAAGAAGAAACCAGGTGTCTATTACACCTGCTGGGGTGGTCTAGATGTGCGACGTTCCTCTCCTCGAAAAGAAACCCCGGGTTCTAAACCTGCCACAGCCTGCGGGAATTTTTCTATTTGAATCCGATAATGTTCCTTAGCTATACCAACCCCTGGTTTCAGAGAATGTCTAGCTCTCTTGTATAGAGACAAGAAACAAGAGTGTGAAACAAGAGTGTGAAACAAAAGTGTGAAATAAAAGTGCGAAACAAGAGTGTGAAACAAGAGTGTGAAATAAGAGTGTGAAACAAGAGTGTGAAACAAGAGTGTGAAACAAAAGTGTGAAACAAGAGTGTGAAACAAGAGTGTGAAATAAGAGTGTAATACAAGAGTGTGAAACAAGAGTGTGAAATAAAAGTGTGAAACAAGAGTGTGAAATAAGAGTGTGAAACAAGAGTGTGAAATAAAAGTGTGAAACAAGAGTGTGAAACAAGGGTATGAAATAAAAGTGTGAAATAAGAGTGTAAAACAAGAGTGTGAAATAAGAGTGTGAAACAAGAGTGTTAAATAAGAGAAATGTAATCAGAGTAAGTCCATCAGGCATGCTCTATATATTCTTGGTCGGTGATTTGAAAAGCCGTAATTTTTCATTCATTCGCACTCCTTGCCACCAGCTGCTGCCACTGGATTACAGTGATGATGATGATGAAGAAAAATAAACATAAAAATACTAAATATGTGTATGCACAGGGAGCCGCTATAGCTCAGTGGTTAGTGAACTGGACTACAAAGGACAAGGGGTAGGGTTCGATCTCAACAGACGGCTCCGGGTTCACCCGGCCTTAAATGGGTAATGGTTTTTTTTTCTGGGAAAGTAAAGCAGCAAGGGCGTAATACCGACCACATTACCCCAAAAATCATGTGCTTAAGGTCTGTAAAATATAGGGTCACTAACACCATATTTCCCTATACGCCACTTGGCGTGAAGGGGGTACTTTACTTTACTATGTGTATGCACTTAATGGAAATTAGGACATATACTGCAGAATGCAAAATGAGAGTGTAATACGAGCATGTTTTTGGAAGCCCCAGGGGAAAAGACAAAGAGGACGACGAAAGCATACTTGGAGAAGACAGGTGGAAGCAAAGATCAAGAGGATGGCGAAGACATGTAATAAACTGAAAATAATAGCATGAAACATAACGGCTTGGAGTGTGTTTGTTGAAGACTTAGGCTATACAGGGAGCTCAACGGAATAAGAATGAAAATTGTTATCAACATGGTCATAAACTGCATAAGCGGCGTAGTGAAGTACGGTTATAACCCTAGTCTTTTTTCTGTTATAACGCTAGTCATTGTGTGTATGTGTGTGTGTGTGTGCGCGCGCGCGCGTGTGTGTGTGTAAGTTAATCATGAACATCCAATAAACAAATAACAGAGTTTTTGGAGGTCACATAACTGCGGTATTGCAGAAGGATGTTAAGAATACAACGGACAGCTAAGATTAAAAATGAAATAGTCACGAGAAAGATTAGAAAACACAAGCATTTTAAAAATTCTGTCATAACATGAATTTGCGTATAGGAAAACTGTAAAATGTTGGGACAACAAGACAAATTGAGAGAAAAAAAAGGAATAAAGGAAGGTAAAGAGAGAATTTACTAGTTATTTTAACAGCCTGGTATAGAGAGAAATCAACGGTGTCATTGATAAAAAAAAAAAACACTGTCATAAGTGAGACGTGGAGAGACATAATCGTCAAGGCCTATTGTGAATGACGCTTGGTGATAAGTGATAATGCTAATGATATTATTTTAATGTCGCCTCTGTGGCTGAGTGGTTAAAACGCTTTCTACAGATCAGAAGGGATCGAATTCCGTTCCCAGAGGAGGCGAATTGTTTTTTTTCCCACAAGATTTCGCGGTTCACCCAGCCAGTAAAAAATGATAGCAGAGATTGTTCTGGGACTGCATGGGGTGCATCGCCCACATCATCAAAATGTTGCGGGTGTTCATTTACATATATATTCACTGCTACCATACTTCCCATATACATAGCAAGTCATGATGGGAGCCTCTCTTTTTTTTCATATAAATTATGTCAATTTAATGAAGCTCTATCAAGTTGTATGGATAGTCGATATTAGGGTGTAGATATTAGCATATTTAACAATCAGATGAAATATATAATCGCAACTTTTCAAATCTGTGATTTACAGATAAGTATGCAAGTGAGGATGCAGGTAATTATATTGGTTAATGTTTAAGGTTAATGCACAGGCGAATATACAGGTGGGTGTACAGGTGACTATACAGGGGATTGCAAAGGTGAATGTAAAGTTTGATGTACAGGTGACTGTTGATGAATGTGAAGTTAAATGTACAGGTGAATATACAGGTGGGTGTAAAGGTGAATATATAGGTGAATGTACAAGTCGATATACATGCGAATATACAGGTGAATATACAGGTTAATATAGGTGAATGTACGGATGAATATATTAGTGAATATGTAGATGATAAAACAGACTAAAGTAAATGGCGAATGCACAAGAAAATAAGGTTCATCGTGAGTGTGGAAAAGTTTAACATAAATAAATAAGTTTGGAATAAACTGGTATTACGGAAAGATGCGAACATTGTTATCAGTTAGACAATATATATAGCAGTTCAGAAAATGAAAAAAATATCTTATGCAACAAATATATGTCAATAGAAGTGAGAAAGACAGTTCATCAGTACCATATAGAACCAATTCTGACCTATGGAAGCGAATCATGGGCAGTAGACAAACAAATGAAAAGACGATTAGAGGCCACAGAGATGGGATTTCTTAGAAGAATGTTGAAAGTTCCGTGGACAGCTAAAAAGACCAACGAGGTCATTCTCAAAGAAGCCAACACAAAAAGGGAACTCTTAAAAAAACACCAGAAAGAAACAATAAACATTTTTGGGCACATTATGAGAAAAGGAATGTTGGAATACTTGGTTACAAATTAATGTGTTTGCTGGACTACAACTAGAGGATGGAGTAAGATCTTTATGAGCTATAGTTCTCTGATGCTAATGTTAGCTGTCAGCTATAACGCATTGGCGACTTTCAATTCGTACAGTGCAGATTTAAAAAAAAATTCAATTTCCTATAGCTCTAAATAACAAATAGGGAGCCGCGTATAGCTCAGTGGTTAGTGAATGGACTACAAAGAAACAAGAGGTAGGGTTCGATCCCAACTGACGGCTTCCGAGTTCAGCCAACCTTAAAATGGGTACCGGAATTTTTCTGGGAAAGTAAAGCGGCACGGGCGTAATACCGACCAGATTACCCCGAAAATCATGTGCTGAAGGTCTGTAAAATTTATGGTCACTAACACCATATTCCCTATACGCCACTTGACGTGACGGGTCTCTTCTTTTTTGTTTTTTTTTACTAAATAACATATCTGCTCAACATTAAAGATTAATTAGCTATTGTGAAGATGTTTTCAATAAAATCTTTGGATATTTAATATGAAATTAATCAGGCGTGAACCTGTAGTAAAACACGGCACGAGTAATACTTGATCGGTAAGACGCAGGAGACGTATGCTCTTAAAACTGTACGGCTACGAAATTCACTAACCTTTAAACGTTTTTATGTATTAAGTATTGTGCATGAACTAACAGTCCAAAGCTTTCTGGAAGTGAAGTCTGTTACTTAAATAACACGAATTAGTTAATCACAAACATTTCACATAAAAAAGACAGTCCAATGAAGATAATATGAAATGGAATTATAAACAATGAGATTGAATTAGTATGAATGTGCAAAGATGAAAAAAAAATGGCAAATAAAAATCTTAGAGAGTGGGGTGCTGGGTCTAAAGTCAACTATCTGCTAGCATGACGAGGAACACTTGAGCACACAGCAGTCGGTGTGTGAAAAATAGAGGAAAATTGATGACACAACATTCAGAATCCTCTAAACTTTGATAGAGCTATAAATATGAGGTACGCAAAAATACACAAATAAGAATAATCCAAAGAAGTGCATGGGCATTTACAGCACGCTAAGCAGGCAGAATAGTCAAAGAAGACAGTGGTGCATACGCCATGACCACGAGTAGCATGACGATGAAGGTGATGGTAGTGACCAAGGTATTCAACTGGTTAGAGTCACAAGACTATACCCACGCCTGTAAACTGAGTGATTCGATGAGCATGATAAAAGAAGTGGAGGCAGGCTCTGTACGCATGTAATTGTTGGAGTCTTTGCAGAGTTAAGAAATGCTTCAGGTCACCTTTACTATGTCCCTGGACATGCGGGAGTACAGGAAAATGAAAGAGCGGACAGGTTGGCTAGCTGCGCTGTCGTTGAGGACGGCCAACCAATGGATCGGGCGGACATCATCAACGCCCTCCGAGATATGGAAAGAGCACAGGGCTTCGACAAAAACAAATCCTCGTCACTTCTTCGGATGATGGAAATGGGAGTTAAGATGGGCACAGCCAGAAATGAGAAACTTAGTGGGCGTGTAAGAAGACTTATCAACCAACACAGAACTGGAGTCGTCAGTCGCTGGTCACTGCGGGACATGCTGGGGAAGGGATCTGAGCAACTGTGGACATGTTCGAAGTGCAATGATGATGACTCGCAAATAACTCAATAACACAAATAAACAAACACTAAAGAATGGAGACAGAACATTTTGGACAATCAATGCAGATATCATTAATGCAATAATAGTTGTTTTTGTTGTACTCAACATGTGTGCATTGAGAGCGAACATGATGGTCGCGAATTTTGCCACCTGCTGTAAACTATAACACAACAACGCCTATTTCAACTACTTCTGATGAGCAGACAACATGTAAGAGTTGAAAGTCAAATAAAGGGTAAAAAAGAAAATTGCACACTTGAAGAAACAAGGAATAGTATATTATTATCTTTTCTTATATAAAATCTTTCGTTTCTACATTATCATCTGCTATCTCTGCACCTTGTAACCGTTGCACAAGGAACCTAAGAACACAATGACTTTGCCAATTATAGTGTTGGCAAGCAGCATTCATAATTGTGTGATTTATTTTAAAAGGAAAGATCCTTCTTCTATCCTTTCAAACTGATTAGTGGCTAATTTTTCTGATTCAATCATCATTACTCTTCATCATCATTATTATCATCTTCATTTTGATCCTCATAATCTTCTTCACCATCCTCGTCGACTTCAGTATTATCTTCATCATTCCCATAATCATAGATGTTATCATCATCGTAATTATCATTATCATAATCATCATCATCATCATAAACTTCATATAATCTTGATCATTAGCATTATTATCAGAATCGTCAGCATCTTCTTAATCATCATCACTATCATTATCATCACCATCATCATCAGCATCATGTTTACTATCATCATCATGAAAATTACGACAAGGATGTCACGACTGTAAGAATTTGTGGTAGAGTAGCATCCAGTGACCCTAATCTATTGAGGACAAGAGATTGGGTTAGATCCTAATCATTGCGATATAGGCTCAACCGTTCTTAAATGGGTTCCGAATATTTTTTTAGGGAAACTGAAACAACACTGACGTGCTGCTGGTCAACAACATCATGTGCTATTCCGGTTGGCGTAGGCGATCATGTCCTTCCACAATGCGTCGTATCAATTCTGTTGTTGACTGTTTTCCATGTCATGAAACCAAGCTTTCTAGTATCTTCTCTCTTTGTCGTCCGCAATCTCCCTTTCCATGTATTTTGCCAGTTATAACCAAGTATTCCAACTTTCCTATTCTCATCATGTGCTCCAACGATTTTGATTCTCTCTTTCTGATGTTTTTTAAGGAATTCCCATTTTTGGCCTCTTTGAGAATTTCCTCATTGGCCTTTTTTATCTGCCCAGGGAACTTTCAACATTTTCCTAAGAAATCCCATCTCTGTGGCCTTTAATTGTCTTTTCATTTCTTTGTACACTGTCTATGATTCGCTTCCATATGGTCAGAATTGGCTTTATAAAGCACCGATGAACTTTCTCACTTGTATTGACATAAACCTGTTCCACTTAAAGGTTTTATTTTAATTTTCTAAAATCCTATTTTAACTGAGCTATTGTCCTTTTTATTTCTATGGTGCATCTCCCATCTGGTGTTATTATTGTGCCCTGGTATTTGACGCGTTACTGCTGGCCAGGCTACCAAATAATGTGATGATCACCGAAAGAAAATATGGACACTAACACAATGTGTACTATACACCAAGGTGATTGACGAAAGAAGTGTTTGACATCTCTCTTTCTGTCTTTTTGTCTTGCTTTCTAGTTTGTATAGAGCATAGGTCATTGATATATATACCACGTTGTAAGCACAAATAATCATACACAAATTTATGGTTACATATATGTAAAGGGTTAACATTGATATCTTCGTAGTTATTCACTAATTTGCCCATTCGCTCCGCAATGGCAGTAATAATTTCGTGGTAGTTTTTTAATTCTCCCAGAACACAGTATTTTTTTACCTTCTATAATTCTAATAAATTAACAATTACTGTACAACTAAACTCAATATTTAATCACAAGTTGTAATTATCTTAATTTTATTTTGGATATATTTATTTTTAAATGTTTATATTGGATTGTTAAGAATGTTTGCCTCGAGCAATGCTACCTTATTTACATTGGCGTATGTCTTTAAGTTTTATAATAATTTGTCTCTTTCTTTATCGATTGTCTTGTATTAAAGAAATCAACAATTCCGTTCACATATATTTATTCGTTAAATATCGGACGAATTTCGTGTTGGTTAATTTGTATGTTATTGGAGTTGTTCTGTCAACAATTAGTCGTGTTTTGAGTTAATGCCAACGAAATAATTAACTGTTTAGCATACTCTAACTCTCAAAGAGAAGCAGTCTCAATTGGCTGTACAGATAAAACAGATAAAACAGATAAAAGGTTGTTCTAGATATTGCGCGTTTTCCATCTTTTATTAAAAAATCTGTTGGTGCTTTGTTATTTACGTTTCAATCAATTATGTATCCCGTCCGTCGTTTGGGACACCATAGATAGCATTTTCACAATTTGCTTCCAATCGTCGCAATTTAGAGCAGCTCTATGTGGTACAAAATACATTGCTGTCCATCCGTTCATGCTATCAACCTATCTTTTCTTTAGTCCTCCTTGTCTTCTTTTGCCTGCTACTGTTTACTCGTTTTTTTCAATCAATCGGTGAAAATCTTCATAATCAATATTTCAATTACTGAACATCACTATCACCACCATACACGTCATCAGCATCATTATCAATTACCTCTGTAGAAACTTGGCGCCCATGACAGCTACTCTGAGTGCCTTCTTTTCTGCCCTCCCTGAGATATCCAGTTTCTGCAGCAGTGATTCACTGTTCTTCTGTGATATCTTATACCACTTTGTTTTGGCATTTCTCTTTCTTGTCAATTACTACTATAAATTACTTTTAAAAATTAATGTCCCTTTTTCTCTGGCTTTCACCCGATAGCTACCACTGGGAATAGTTCTCTTCTCAATCCACACTGAAAAGGACGTTAAGTGGGCGCAGATCCGTTCCTTTGAGATTTATTTGCGCCTTTCGGCCCAACACTTTCGACTTCAGCAAGGTAATTTTGAGTAAACATTGCCTTCCATATTGCACCCCTACTCGCTGGCCAGAAAGGTAAATCTGTTTCTAAGAGCACCTCTTGTAGTTGGAGCAGGATTTTGGTCAGCTTGTTTGTTCGCCGGTCCTGGCGGATACAATCAGCTGCCTAACGCTGACCGCACTCATTTCTATTGCTGTATGGGTGTCTTTGAGCCCCAAATAATGTTTGCTCATCTTCATCATATGCCATACCCGTAGGCGTAAACGATCATGTCTTTCCACAATCTTCTATCCACAGTGCGTTGTATCAATTATATTGTTCACTGTTTTCCATGTCATTACATCAAGCTATTTATTATTATCTCTCTCTGTCTTCCGCGATCTCCCTTTCCCTGTATTTTGCAAGTTATAACCAAGTATTCCAACTTTCCTCTTCTCATGATGTGCCAGAAAAGTGTTGATTGTTTCTTTCTGATGTTTTAGTAGCTCCCTTTTTGTATTGGCCTCTTTGAGAATTTCCTCATTTGTCTTTTTTAGCTGTCCAGGGAACGTTCAACATTCTTCTGAGAAATCCCATCTCTGTGGCTTTTAATCGTCTTTTCATTTGTTTGTCTACTGTCCATGGTTCACTTTCTTAGGTCAGAACTGGCTCTATATAACACCATTAAACACTCTTTCTCATCTCTATTAACATAGACTTGTTGCACAAGACGTTTTTCGTTTTCTGAAATGCTATTTTGGCCAGAGCTATTGTGCTTATATTATGTGGTGCATCTTCCATCTTATAATATTATTGTGCCCAAGTACTTGACGCGTTGCACTTGTTTCAGATTTGACCTGTTTATTATTATGCTGCATGATGATGATGATTGTTTCTTCGTTATGACCATTACTTCTGTTCTATTACTATTCAGACTGAGACCTTTCTCGTTGCTTTCCATTACTACTATGTAGTAAAATGTTTGATATTTACTATTAACACAATACTATATCTGCAGTCATTATTTGTAGACGTTGTCCAATAAATGTCTGCTTGTATTCTGGATATTCAAAATTTTGTCACATTGTTATCACCCGATGACACCGGAAATCCCTTAAAAGATGGTCAATGTCAAAGTAATTTGCTCTCCTTCATACAAGTGTACTGTCAACACGCAATCACAAGATGCCACAGATATGTTGTCATTGCCGTCAGTAATTCCTGGATTACTGTCAATAAATTCACAGGTGATGTTCAGTCTATGTTCGGAGATGAATGATGATAATCAACAAATAATTCAATAACAGTCGATTCATGTCAGCAACACTTTTCACAATTAATATCCAATACTTTTATCGTTTTATAAATAAATGTATTCTGCATAATTTCAGTCAGCTCAAATCAACCCTGCCACTCCCAACATCACATAAGCAGTACTTTCATATGAATATTATAAAACTCTGACTAGATCTAAAACAGTCATTTATCCATTCTAATTATACAGTTCACTATGCATTACTATCTTGGCGACACATATTACCATTGCTGGTGTATGTCGGGGGGGGGGGGGGGTGGTTCACGATAGGACCAGAGGGATAAAGGCCACTTGATCAAAACAGTCGCCACGACGTGTGAGTCTCTTGATTTTGATTTCACCCCGATAGAAAAAATCATTTCAGTCTGCCGCGGTTTCGAACAGCCAACGCCTTGGCTTTTCAGCCAGCGAAACGGTGATTTTAGCAGGGCGGCCAGGCGCACTTAACTATGCATCACTATGCACTGGTCTATGTAAATATCTATTTCATACCTGGCACTTGGGGGCCTCGGTAGCCTAGTTGGGAAAACCACCCGACTAGATTACCGACGTTCGGACAACCCGTGTTCAATTCCCGCTGGGAGCAGTGTGAATTGTATTCGTGGTTGGAAAAAAAAAAAATACCCCCACGGTCGACCCAGCCGTTGGCAGAAATGGGTACCAGGGTATATTATCCTGGGAAGGTGAGGAATGTCGCTTCGCATCTGAGTTTCGATGCTTGAGGCTACACTATACAGAAATATCCGAACATTTCTGGATAGGCGGCCGAGCACATATGGGTATACACTCGCGTGCTAAGACGCCGGTTCAAGTCTCGTACTTTACCTGGCACTACATCCCTATCCAATCAGCCTTGCTTTAAAAGATACATGTTGATATCGCAGCAGCAACGTTCTTTGCCCTGATATTTTTAATCACAAGTGATCTAATAGCATGCATAACTGGTGTCATCTGTTTTAGAAGAACAGAACGAATGAGACTACCTTAATCGCAGGGAGATTAATTTCATTAATTAATCATTAGAATATATTACATTTTGAAATGTTTCGTAGCCGAACGAAAAAAATAGAACATAGGTATTAGTATTTGTGTATATATAAATGTATATACTGTTTAAAAATGTATGTGTTGATTAACTTTGACACTGATGAATACAGACAGCATGCAAATATACAAACAGACGCAACGTTCTATTTTTATGTTTTGTGTGACATCTCCTAGATAGTAAGACTGTCATAATGTAAAGAGCCCCCGTCACGCCAAGTGACGTATAGGGAATATGGAGTTAGTGACCATCATTTTTACAGACCTTCAGCACATAATTTTTGGGGTAATGTGGTCGGTTTTACACCCGTACCGCTTTACTTTCCCAGAAAAAAATTTGGTACCCACTTAAGGCTGGGTGAACCTGGCAGCAGTCGGTCAGGATCAAATATATATATATATATATATATATATATATATATATATATATATATATATATATATATATATGTATATATATATATATATATATATATATATATATATATATATATATATATATATATATATATATATATATATTCTACAAATGTATTTCTGAAACAACTTCATTTTCAATAACTGGACGTGTCAATAGAGTATAGAATCCTTGAACAATAAAGATACACCAACTTAATTATACCAGGCTTTCTTTCGTACTACTCTACTATATATTAGAGATGCATGGACAATGTGTACTTATCCAGCAAATTAAATCACCGCTTTACAACTGCGCTGACTAAGACGAATCCTATGTATTCAATAACAGGATCATACGACTAACATGAGTCACAGAACTGATCTTAGTTAAGTCGAAGATCATCTTCATTGTAAATCGTAAAATACCGCAGTGCCTAGGTAACCCTCCAAAACACCATCCCGCCGAGCATGCTGTACGGCAGGCCTCTATCCGTTTAGCGAAAGTTCCCTATATGGGTTCGTCTCCGATGCACGATCTCCTTAGTGCCGACAACGGTCTGGAAAATGTAGTGATAATTGTGTAGACCTATATCTTAACTATTTCTGTCCTAGTATCGACCGTTTCACGCTTAATCTTTAGGGTCTTTAATTGTCAAGGGTTCTTTCAAATGCAACAACTGTCAACGTACGTCCTGGTTTTCGCTTTTATCCGAGGTTGTTATGGAAACCAAAAGAAATCCGTGGATTACAAAATTAGTAAAACCAACCACTGTGGTGGTTTTCGAACCTGGATCCTTTCTGTCTAGAGGCCCACATCTTACCCCAGAATCGTCTAGACCCCCTTCCACCCTCCCCCCCCTCCCCCGCCAACCCTAAATGTTAATACATTTACTGAAGACATGTAGGGCCGCCGCGCTAAACTCTAACAGTGATGCCTGCTTTTTGCCTACCCTTTCTGTAACTAAACGTTATCAAATCTAAATCCCCTCACTAGGTAAAATAAAAGGTCTCCTCCGCTATCCTATTGGCGATCCCCTCAAATACCCTGTACAGTATTTCCGTCACTGCTCTTGGCGATCTCCTCAAATACCCAGTACAGTATTTCCGTCACTGCTCTTGGCGATCTCCTCAAATACCCTGTACAGTATTTCCGTCACTGCTCTTGGCGATCCCCTCAGCTACCCTTACAGTATTTCCGTCACTGCTCTTGGCGATCCCCTCAAATACCCTTTACAGTATTTCCGTCACTGCTCTTGGAGATCCCCTCAAATACCCTGTACAATATTTCCTTCACTGCTCTTGGTGATCCCCTCAGCTACCTTGTACAGTATTTCCGTCACTGCTCTTGGCGATCACATCAAATACCCTGTACAGTATTTCCGTCACTGCTCTTGGCGATCCCCTCAAATACCATGTACAATATTTCCGTCACTGCTCTTTGCGATCCCCTCAAATACCCTGTACAGTATTTCGATCGCTGTTCCTGACAGTCCCCTCAGCTACCCTGTACATTGTTTCCGTCACTGCTTCCTCACCTACCCTGTACAGTATTTCCGTCCTTGCTCCTGGCGATCCCCTCAGCTACCCCGTCACTGTTCTTCACATGACTTGACCGTTCACCACCCTTATCAGTTTGACTAGATGTGACAATGTTACGTTTGTATTATCATTAACTGACAATTCTCGCTATAGATGTACGTTTAAAAAATGATTGAAAAACACATGTTAATGCTATGGAAACTAAATATGTTCCATTGATTTAAAATAAAAAAAAATAAAAAATAATGAATACTTCTGTGAGCAAAAATTATTTTTAAATAGTGAATGATATAAGTATTTTTAATTATTAGAACAAATTTACAGCACTTGAAAATAAACTGAATCTTTTAAACATTTTGTAACACTGACTCTGGCAGCGCATGTTTACCAACCAGATAATCACAATATATTCCGAGTCTATGCCAATCTTTAATTACAATGTGATAGATGTTTAATGAATGCCATTCATTATGTCTATTTCCGTCTGTTTATTCATAATTATTCATAATGACGCATTACGAGTCCGAAATTGATTTTTGAACACACTTAATATAGAATCTGATTAATGCCAACAAATTCATTTATGACAGAAATAAAAATAATACCACTGTTTTCGTAATTCTAACTAAAACAAAAATGTATAACTTACAAACAGTGTAAATAGAATGTTAGAATTCTTTCGTAAACAAGAAGAAACACAAGTTGAAGTTGTAGTTGGATGAGTCGTGTGCTCAGAAAAGATCTAGAAATAACTAATCCCATGAATTTCCTTGAAATGAACCCTGGGAGGAACACGAAAGAGATGCAACCCAGCGTTTGACACGGAAGAGGTGATCAGGTCGCATGTCCTTTGCAGAACATTGCATTTACAGTCCGTTTGAAAGAATCTTTATCGCTAGCAAGATCTCCCACTTTTCTGTTGTTTTGTTCAAACTCTCTTTGATGTCTTTGCAGCAACCTTCTTCTGGGTCTGTACCCCAGAAATCCTGCCATCCATTTTTGTTCTTTTCAGCTCGCTGTGTTTTTTTACACAGACATAATATTTTAATTACCTCTGCATAATGGTGTTTATAAGCTATTTCTTTTTAATGTTTAAGTCTTTTAGTTTGTCTTCGTTGCTCTTTTTCATTATCCAAGGTATGTTAGGGATTTTTCTGCAACATTCTGTTTTGAATGAATTGATTTTCTTCCTTGCTGTTTAGCAGATTTTTCCATGAATCAGAACCGTGTGTTGCTATCAGAAAGATACATGCCCTCCCTCATTTAAATGTTACTGCCTTGCTAGTATTGTGCATATGTTCATCATTGCATTTAATTTTTATGTTGCTATTGATACATTTTCTTTTGATCTTTTCCTGACAGTCTCCATTGTAAGTTACTGCAGATTCCAAGACATTCATAGACTGTTACAGAATCCAGTAAGGGCCGAAACTGAAGCACTCTGTAAAGAATGGGTCTCGACCGTACAGTGTAAATAAATTTTATTGCTGCCTCACAGACGCAACATGACTTGTAAACCAGTAACTGATGTCTGTGAATAATTTTCCAAATCTCCATGAAAATAAATTAATATCAAGCTTTTTATATCACAAGCTTATATCAAGCTGTTCTTGCCATGTACCAGCCTTTCCAGTTCTGCTATGTCTTCCATGTTTTTTAAAAATATTTTTGTTATTTCCACCTTTAACTCTATTCCTCACACGCCTCTTCATTTTATTTTATTTTTTATTTCTTGTTTATTCCAAAGCTTGGGCAGCCCTGCAATGCTTTCACCTGGTTTATGTTTAATCAGTTTAAAAATGAGTTTAAGAAACATTTTACTTTTCTCTTGCTCCTTTTCTAATTCAAATTCTCGCTTCATCCCTCCACATTCTCTCGCTTTTCTCTTACAATATTTTTTTTGTCAGTTTTATCTCTTTTTCCCCCCAGTCATTCAAGCACACATATTCTCTCTTTCTCTCTCTCATTCTCACTTTCTTTCTCTCTCTATACACTTGTCTCTTTACCGCACTTTCTATCTTGCGCTTCTTTCTCACTTTTTCGGACATTCTGCCTTTCCTCATTACTCTTGAACTAATTGTCTCCCTTAATGTCATCAAGTGTTGCGCATGTCATCATTATCTAGCACGCATTATTTATTATTTACGCATGACATTCCGTCACAATTCAACTATTCATGTTTCTGCTCAGTTATTAATTCATTCACTCACTTCACCCGTAATCATACATACATAGACTCATTGATTTATCACTTATTTAGCTATATCTGATTCATTCACTCACTCAATTACACACTCACTCGCGTATCCACTCACTCACTCGCTCGTTGATTCACTCACTCAACCATTCACTCATTCACTTACTCGTTCACTCACTCAATTACTCGCCCACTGGCTCGCTCGCTGATTCACTCACTCAACCAACAACTCACACATTCACTTACTCGCTCACTCACTCAATTACTTGCTCACTCGCTCGCTCGCTGATTCACTCACTCAACCACCCACTCACACATTCACTTACTCGTTCACTCGTTCACTCACTCAATTACTCGCTCACTCGCTCGCTCGCTGATTCACTCACTCAACCACTCACTCACACATTCGCTTACTGCTCACTCACTCAATTACTCGCTCACTCGTACGCTCGCTGATTCACTTATTCAACCACCCACTCACACATTCACTTACTCGTTCACTCACTCAATTACTCGCTGATTCACTCACTCAACCACCCACTCACACATTCACTTTCTCGCTCACTCACTCGCCTTCCTGCTGATACACCCACCCACTCACCGACCAACACACTTACACTTATTCATCCACATAACTCACATTTAACTCACACTCTCACTCACCTACTGAATGAACCAGTGAATGAGCTATCAAAAAGACACATTTCTAAACCAAGGACAAAAAAAAACATTAACACTCCAAACTTCATTTAAAGTGTAACCTCCAAATGAGAGTCTCAACATAAGGAGACAATAAAAACAGCAGACATCAGTCACAACACTTCCTAGAAATCGAAACAATCATTGGCAATTGGCCAGGCATTGACGAAAGTGGCTTGACATTCTTTGATTGAACTTTCAACTGCTAATTATGGACCTTGTTAGTTTGTTTGTAACAAAGTAGCCAGTTAAATGTGTCTCGGTGGCTGAGTGGTTAGTGCACTTGCTTCTTGACCAGAAGGATCCGTATTCTATTCCCAGAAGTGAGGGATTTTTATCGGATTGACAAAGCTCGGGGTTCACCCACCCTACCTCTAAAAATGAGTACCGGTGATTTTTCTGAGGTGTAAAGGTGACCTGGCTTGAAACTAACCGCATCACCCAAAAATGTGCGTGGTAGTGCAGCAATATGGTCATTAACATCATATTACCCATACGGCAAGGAGTAGATGGGAACTTACATTACTTTTGCCACCTTTAGTCAGTTAAAAGTTTCGTAGCTAAAGATAATTAAGTTTTAGAAACAAAATGTACATTACAGAGTAGATGTAATTTACAGAGTTAAGAATGATAACCTGCGTGGGCGAATGAGGATTGTGTACATAATCAGATAACACGGACACGGTTTGCCGTTTGTTAATATCGACTGATATAGCACATATAGGCTTTGGCAGTAGAGATACAATGTCAGCTCTAACAAAAAATGAACAAATTAAATGAACGGATGATTGACAGCATCGATATAACAATTTAAAATTTTTCCTAACAGAAGGTGCCGAGTATCCATGCGAATGATTTTTGTGACGTGGTGTTTACACGTTCAGAGCTCAGATCTCCGGCGTGTTGGCTTACTGCAAAGTCGCAATGGGGGCCTCGGTAGCCTAGTTGGGTTAACCACCCGACTGGGCTACCGACGTCATGACAACCCGTGTTCGATTCTCGCTGGAAGCAGTGTGTGTTGTACTCGTGGTTGGAAAAAAAAATACCCTCGCGGTCGATCACTTTTGGATAGGCGGCCGAGCACATATGGGTGAAAACTCGCGTGCTAAGACGCCGATTCTTGTCTCGTACTTTGCCTTAACTTTAAAGACTAAAAAAGAGGGGAAGAAGAAAGAAAAAAATAATTCCGAGTCCAATTCACGCCACGTGACATACTGGGAATGTGGAGCTAGTGTCCACATTTTTTTTAAGACTTTCGCCGCCTGATTTTTGGGGTAATCTGGTCGGCACCAGGGCCGCTCTTCTTCCCCATAAAGTGTCCAGTACCCATTTAAAGCGGGTCAAACCTGAAAGCCGTCGATCAAGATCTAACCAAACCGCTTCTAATTGCAGTGCGTTCACTAACCACAAGACAGTCACAAATAATTGCATGCTGGGGTGTTCTGATGAGAGAAGAAGACAAAGCCAGTTGTATACAAAGATGATAACAGGCTCCATAATCCCCGAAATAATCATCTTTCAGTCTAATAAATAATCAGGTTGACTACTTATCTGTGACCAACAGGAACATCGATCCTAGCGACACTTTCTTCTTCAACTATTTTAAGATCAATTACTTTCCCGCCTTTTGAGGTTTCTTTTGTATAATATTTTTTTTTTGGTAGGTACCTGATGAAGGTATTTGCTGAAACGTCATTGTATGTTTCGTATCTGTATAAGTTTAACTGTTTAATACCATTATGTATTAATTGTACATGTTTCCTGCAGCTCTACACACGACCCCTCATCATAATTCCAAATATTGTCTATGTTATCTTTGTGCGTCTCTATGTTCTCAAATCTGAAAAATTGATGCAAAACACCGAAGGGTCAAACATGCTTTCTTTCACTACCGAAGTAGAAGTAAAAACTCTGATTTAAACTTCTCATGACGACTGCACTGGGTATACAGCCCTTAAAACTTTCTGGTCCCGACACACACTGGATATTGTATAAAAGTATTAATAGTAGTTTACATTTTACAGAAAATTTAATGAACTAAGGAAAATGACGCACGTAATGTCACATTATTGCATTAAATTTCAATATCTCTCTCTCTCTCTCTGCGATCAGGACCCAATCAGAGTAGGATTCCAGCTCCTCACATGAACTCAGCTGTCAGGTTAGGTGTGTTACAAACAGAACATCACAATTAGAGTCTGCCAGATCCACTCTGATTGAGCACCCGTTAAAAACGTTGCACTGTGTTCTGCGCCAGTGGCCCAGTGCATCCGATTTCAGCCAGCATTTTATTCAGGTTTGCTTTCCCTAGCCTTTGATTGTCCCTAATCTTCCTGCAAGGCAGCAGGTGATCTTTTCTGTAGGGAGATTCTGCCCTTAGATGGTCGGCCCTCCCAGGTTTACGAGCACCATCTGCCCGAGTCACTAGAGGTGACTAACACAGACATGCACACACAAAGATATGAGATGTGACAAACACAGACATGCTCATAGCGATACGAGGCATGACTAACACTGACATACATCAAGATATATGACACATGACTAACATAAAAATGCACATAAAGATATGAGATATGACTGACATAGACATGCACCCACAAAGAAATTACACATGTCTAACATGGACATGCACACAAAGATATGAGATATGACCAACATAGATAGGCACACACAATGATATGAGATGTGCCATACACAGACATGCACACACAAAGACATGAGATATGACTAACATAAACATGCACACAAAGATAAGAGATATGACTGACATAGACATGCACCCACAAAGATATGAGATATGACCAACATAGATAGGCACACACAATGATATGAGATGTGACATACACAGACATGCACACACAAAGATATGAGATATGACTAACATAAACATACACACATAGATATGAGATATCACTAGCCCAAACATGCCCACACAAAGATATGACACATGACTAACACAGATACACACTAAGATATGAGATATGACTAAACACATACACACTTAAAGATATGAGACATGATTAACACGGACACTCCGAGATATGACTAACATGACACACACCAAGATATGAGCCATGGCCAGCACACACACACACACAAGCCAAGATATGAGCCTTGGCTAGCAATGAAACACACCAAGAAATGAACCATGTCCAGCACAGAAAGAAAATATCCAGTACACATTAAGGTATCCATATGCTTGGGTTTGTTGTAGTCGGCAGACTCTTCTTAACGTGGGAATCATCGACATACGAGACGCCGGCCCCATGAACTGTTAACAGATATCGTCCAAACAGTTGTACGGAGATTTGAGAGTGCAGTCTGACCCGTAGAACGTTCCCTTGCATGAACAGACCCCGGTTGACTGTTCACAGGTGTCGTTGAAACAGTGGTCAGGACATTTGAGAGTGCAGTCTGACCCGTAGAACGTTCCCTTGCATGAACAGATCCCGGTTGACTGTTCACATGTGTCGTTGAAACAGTGGTCAGGACATTTGAGAGTGCAGTCTGGCCCGTAGTACGCTTCCTTGCGCGTACAGTCTGCTCTTTCTGTGTCACATATGATGTCACAGCCATCAGAACACATCTGCTCGCACTGTAGTCCAAAATTACCATCAGGACAAGTGTCATCACAGGTATAGCCAGGATGTTTGCAATGTTGGCATTTTCCGGATTTTCCTCACATAAAGAACTGACACTAAGACAAGATCCGGAGCAATCGTGTCCATAGATCTCATGTGAACAGTTGAAGTGACACGTACCGATGATGACGGTGCAGCCTTTGCTACTCCCACCACAAACTGTACAAAACGACCAAGAATGCCCGTCCAGACAATAGGTGTCTGTAAATGTTTGTACCTCACACACCGTCAGTGCACTCTCGTCCTGTGAAAAGGTCGGTGAGAACTCAAACTTACTGTGTGCCATTGTCGCTTGATGGTGACTACAATAGTGTTCACAGAAATATTTGGGTATGATATATCATTATACTGGAACACAACACCGCCACTGTCAGAGAAAGCCTTTGGAGTGTCATTCTTTACCCGAATCATAGTGCTAGCTCGATGATAAATTCGAATGGTGTGAGTCTTCTGGGACGTGTCAAAGTTCAGATACCAGTAAACAGAATTGGTTCCACTTCTCAATTGTGTGTGTGTGTGCAGTCATTGTCATAAAGATTGGTCTTTGTTTTGCCATTAACTGCGGCCTCTGGTCCACACCCGTCCACACTGTATTAACAAGCATTAAATGTGTCGGTCTGGTTTGCGTTCTGTTTGAGAGCCACATTCCGACCCCCGCCAATGTAGATGGAGCAGATATTTGCAACTATCGCCCCTTCAATCCGTAGCATGTTGATTAGACCATGAAACTGTCCGGATCTGTAGGTCCAGATCCCTAGGCGTATTTGCAAACTAGATCAAAGTACTGACACTGGGGTCCGAAACGCTCTCGACGACAACTGTCACCGTTTGTGCATGTCCCTGTAGCCCTGTCACAAACTGAGCGATTTTAGCAGTGACACTGCAACGCATAATTTGCCTCGAACCAACTACACAAGTTAGGCAGTTAGGTCATTAGCTTCCAATGTCGCAAACAAAGCCAGCAGAATAAAGACTTGATCTACAGCGGTGGTTAACGAAATGTGCACAAACAATTATTTCAAACCCGTGGTTACAATTCTAACAATCCGCCAACTCGCTGTGACAACAGACAGCGCGATGTTTAAGATCAGCATTGTATACACCACGGCTAGAACTCGGACGAACTTCCATCTTGGTGCGTCCCATGACGTCATCAATTTCAATTTGACGGAATTTGTAGAAATTATTAAACTAGTACATTTATATTTAAATGTTGTTATTATTGTTTTTTTCTTAAATTTATTATCATTTTTTTCATTGATAAGAGTGAGATACATATTTGCAGTCAAATTTCCATAAATGGATCCTATCACTCTATTCTTATAAAAGGAAAACAGCTAGTTATTTTTTTGTTATAGTAAAATTAGTCGGAACAATGACGAATTCTGGAACTAAATGTTTTGTCCATGTTTGAATGCAATATATAATTTAGGACAGAAATGTGAGTTCCAGATGATGTGATCAACCGAGGTTTATCACTTTCTGGAATGTGTCTGGATCTATAGCTACAACCCTGTTGGGATCAATGGCAATGTAACAGGTTAGCTCAAAGGCTACTTGTATTGAAAATATTATTTATGGAAAAATAAGATGTTCCGACGATAGCTGCTTACATAATTTACGGCATTAACAGAAGTGCAGCGAGACGCATGCATAAATGGAAATCGAACGTGATTTAAGTAGAAGCCGAGATGCAAAGTGATCATAGCTCTCGAGTTGTTCAGGGTTTAATTCCTAGGCGTGGCTTGATTGTTATCTTGCTCACGACTGAACATGAAGGCTTCTGTTTATCCAACATCTATTGATAGGAGCAGATATTTGTTTTCTGAAAATATCGCGATGGGCACTATCACAATATTCCTCATAGTTTAATGTTATTTGTTATTGTTGTTGTTATGGAAGGTCCCGGTATCACTGCGAACGAAATAAAATCCATAACTGCTCAACCGCCCGTGCCAGTAGAATCATCCGAATTACTAACTTATCTTCCAAACAAAGAAAGGTAGCTGTAGACCCCATCATAGCAGTCTCAGCACACGCCAAAAGACATACGGCGAAACCGCACAGAAAGTGAACACAGCCAACTGTTCCTTGTCATACGATATCATCATGCATCTTTATGTCTGCAGTTTAATATCTTATAGTATAAATACCGATTGGGCCGCATACAACAAAATTAGTTTATGTTAACCAACTCACAGCACAAACTATAAATTTGCATATAACCAGTACCATCTATAAGTTTATTTATAGCCGGTACCAACTATAAGTTTATATATAAACTGTACCAACTATAAGTTTATATATATATATAGGTAATACCAACTAAAAGTTTATATATAGCCAGTATCAACTATACGTTTATATATAGCCAGTACCATCTATAAGTTTATATATAACCAGTACCAACTATACGTTTATATATAGCCGGTGCCAACTGCTGAAGTAATGAATGACTTGTTGGTTATATTTCTGCACTGAAATAATAACCTAATCATCAACAGATGAAGTTAGGTATTTACATCAAATATTCTCATGTCTTTTCTTACCTCTCTTTCCTGACAGTTTTACTGTTCCTTGTAGAATGGTGTTTACTAGCAAGGTATTAATCAAATTAGAAAGATGACATAGACTATTAGCATAACCTATAGTTACAGTGAGGAAAGTTTGAGTCTATCGGAATTTTGTCCATCCCCCCGCCTTAATATCAACTATACATATTTCTTTTTTCTTGCTTCCAGGAACCGATAATTGCCTGTGGTAACCAGTGAGCCTGAACACTTTGTGGCTTCATGTAGTCATCAAATTAATCTCTCCATGTTGCTCTTCATGACTATCCTTTACAGAACACCCAAAGTCTGTCACACACTACGCCTCTCCGTGTCTGTATTTCCCACAGGGTCCCTATTTTTGTGATCGCGTCCGGATCCTCTGATGCCCGCTGAATACTCTTTCTAGAGTCTGCACTTTATCAAATGAACTAAACATTAGCAACAATTGCAACAAAACTAATCACTCTTTTAAGTGCAATACTAAACTTATTAGTCCAGCACGTTCTTTAATGTATATTTAATAATGTATTCAATTATGTTGTTGGCAGGAACATTTGTTGTTTATTTTCTTTCAATTCCACGAGACCATAAACTCTCCACATAACGTAATATTTGAACAGAGCACAGCTCAAGCATTCCCAGCGGCATGATTATTTAGAGAATGTATTGTAGCACTCAGTGGTGCTGTGGTGTGTTCAGATGAGAAATTGTTTCATAGGAATCTTTGAAGTCAAGAAACGAAATATATTTTGGATAAAGGATTTGGTGGGGGAGGGGTGTGTGGTGTGATACCACACGACAAGACGAAATCTAATTTGCTGTTCTATCAGTTATGATTACGCAAATCAGTGTTGAACTTGAAACATGTTAGTTTTACGTTTCATATAATTACTATTATATATGTGGCTTATATTTAATATGTTATGCACGGTTAAAATAGAGCAACTTAAAATATACATGTTAGGCATATGGGAGCACAGGTGGCAAGGCAAGCCACTTCAAAATATAATATCGTGAAATCCTGGCAAAAATAAATTGGGGTTAAAGTGAAGTAGCTGTTTATTTATCAACCCTGATTTTAAATACGCTATTTGGCTTTACACTGTTATCAATAATAGAATATAACTATCAGGTTTCATAGGAAACCACAAACCATCACGTTATCGATATCAAAGATAAAGACGAATTATACAATGGACTGCAAAGAGATCGATAAAGAACGTTACAATGAGATTGGAACTAATAAAAGTGTGACTTTAATGCTAAGGTCAATAGCAAATTCCTCTTCCACATTTCAGCTCCCTGTGGAGCATTGGTCTTCAAAAAACACTTTCAGCTCCCTGTGGAGCATATGTCTTCAACAAACACTTTCAGCTCCCTGTGGAGCATAGGTCTTCAACAAACACTTTCAGCTCCCTGTGGAGCATAGGTCTTCAACAAACACTTTCAGCTCCTTGTGAAGCATATGTCTTCAATAAACAGTTTCAGCCCCTTGTGGAGCACAGTTCTTGAACAAACACTTTCCAAGTCGTTCTGTTTCTTGCCATTCTTTTAAGGTCATTTCATGTCTTCCCCACCATCTTCATCTATGCTTCTATCTGTCTTCTCCAAGAATTCCTCGGTTTTCCTCTTTGTCTTTTCCCCTGAGGATTCCAAAAAAAGGGGCCTGTTGTGTAATACTCTCAGTTCAATAGCAAATTGATCAATGAATAAAGCACAATGTTTGTACAAATATTCTAGAAATTTGAACTCAAAATGTAACAGGGAACATTTTAATAACTTTCTGTCAAGAAAATGACTTGGTGATAACAAACACAAATGATTAAGCAGTGACAGTGACATTTTTTGACATGGATATCGCCTAATGGCAAGACATAAAAACAAGTAGATTACATACTTGTACAAATAAAATGGAGATCAGGTATAATAGCCACCAAAACTTTCAAAACGTGTCGATTACTGTACCGGTTATAACTTTTCCTTGCAAACTTGGAAATACAACTTAAATTTGCTTGTTTCTTGTTAGGGTCATCATCACTTTACACCGGATGAACCCATAGGTGCACCGATATCCCCTCGAGAATCATCAGAAAATCCACATAGAATCATGGCCCACGTGTACGTATTCCGTAGCATTGTGATCCACTCTGCGGGTAAGATTTTGCTGATAAATTTTCTCGGGGACTGGCCATATTTATGGCCTACTCTTTTCGATTTGGACCGACAAGGGATCTTTAACTTGACGAATGCACACGGGACCTCTTGTTTATTGCTGTTATTCGACATGGCTAGACATCGGACCTCATTATCCAAAAGATCAAAGGAGGGTAACGTCATAAAGAAACCACGAGTTAATTTTTCCTATTTCTGGAAAAAGTCACCATCACTTCTGGTGGACTTTGAACCGGAACCCTTCCTGCCTGTTGCCGACGTCATATCCTAGACTACCCAGCCCATATATTTATATATATATAAGCAGCTTACGGAAGCTGATTAAAGGATAAAATCCTTTTTTCTTAAGTTGACGCGAAAAAAGTCAGAGAAGAATAGAAAACCAAAATTAAAACCGAGGTTCTAAATATTACTGTCTATAGAATAAGAGCATTCATTGGATTAGTTAGTGTCAGTCATCTATAGTTTTACTAATTCCCGGAATCACACAAAGTTTGTGACGTTTATAACTATGCCAATTATAGATTGCTGACGTTGTTTTACCCACAATCACCCCTGCTCGTAAAGCTGACGACGTCATAAAATTTGGATGATTTCTTTCAGGCGGCGGGCCTTATTAATTCTATAGATGGCTGTGTCTGTGAGTTAGCTAAAGTGCAGAATATATTTTTATCTTAGATCTTAGGAACAGTGGACCTAATTCCCTAGCACTTGTTATGTTAAGAAGACTACAACAGCAGCAATGGAGAATAAAATATTTTGGGCAGATACAATGAGCTTATAATCAACAGAAGTCTGTTATGTTGGGTATGGTGCCACATAGATCGGAGAGAAGAGAATCAGGTAAATTCGAGTGCAAGATGTTGCAGATGATCCGGACATGACAGCAGCAGACGTTGGATATCTTGCGCTGGACAGAGTAGGTGTCTTGGGAGTCAAGTAACATAGGGATCACATACATTTTCATGAATAAGGTTGGTACCACATACGTGGTGTATGGGGTATAATATGATATGATGATGTGACAGGTAATGTATTGATTACGTTACATATGGTATCCAGCAACGACATGGTCGTGTTTACTTACATGTGTTTGTGTATATTTGTGTTCATACGGACGTTGAGAAAGTAAATGTTTCCATCCATGTAAATAGATCCTGGTAAGATCAAAGAGTGTACCTGTATAATGACGACTTTAGTCAGTGTTGTTGATGTTTTATAGTCTTGTGATAGTCTAGTAGAGTTGATATTGACAGCATTATCAACGTTATGTATGGGGGACTCGGTAGCCTAGTTGGGAAAACCAACCGACTGACCTACCGACGTTCGGGCAACCCGTGTTCGATTTCTGCTGGAAGCAGTGTGAGTTGTACTCGTGGTTGGGAAAAAAAAAAAACTACCCCCGCGGTCGACCCAGACGCTGGCAGAATTGGGTCCCAGGGTAGTACTCTGGGAAGGTGAGGAATGTCGCTTCGCATCTTGAGTTTTTATGCTTGAAGTGACACTGTCCAGAAGTCTCCGAACACTTCTGGATAGGCGGCCGAGCACATAAGGGTGAAAACTCGCGTGCTAAGACACCGATTCAAGTCTCGTACTTGACCTTCACCTACGTAATGTTCCAGCTGGTTCTGACTTGGCTGGATGAGAGCAGACCTAGACAGAACGTGTTTCCTGGACTGAGAAAACGGAAACATAGACTTTTGACCAATCGATGAAGTTGATGTTGTAATTGAGTTTTAACTCCCGCACCAATGACCTACGTACACCCTCCAACATTGCTTTTAGCTCATATCTTAAAATAGAATTTCCTGATTGGGGTGTCAGGCAAAATGAAGAGGCCACACTCTACGATTTATCAAATTTTCCTTGGCTGTGCACTACTACCTTCTCTAAAAAAAAAAAAACATAACATGCACGTCTTAAAATACTGAGGCTGAAGACTATACAATTTACAATACTACGCAGCGTTAAAATATTACTTATATATAACGCAGCCACTCCTGATAGACTTTATTAATGGGATAATGCCGAAAAGATAGTCTATTTTACCGCAACTGCTCTTAGATATTGAATTGCTTTCTGAGTATCTAGATATAGGGTTAATCGGTGCTGGTGTATAGAGCCAATTCTGACCTATGAAGGCGAATCATAGACAGTAGAAAAACAAATGAAAAGACGATTAGAGGTCACAGGAATGGGATTTCTCAGAAGAATGTTGAAAGTTCCCTGAACAGATACAAATATAAACAAGGACAATCACAAAGAGACCGACAAAAAAAAGTGAGCTCCTTTCAAAAATTTCAGAAAGAAATAATCGAGAATTTGTGGGCACATCATGAGAAGAGGAAATTTGGAGTGCTTGGATACAGCTGGAAAAATACAGGGAAAGTTTGATCGCGGACGATAAAGGAAGAAGATACTCGATAACTTCGTGTCATAGAAAGCAGTCAAAAACATAACTTGTATAATGCACTATGGATAGAAACTTTTAGAAGAACATGATTACCTACGTCAACTAGTATGGCAAATGATGCTGACGCTTAGTTAATAACATTTTATGAAATGTAGCTACCTGTACAAGTTGCTGGTCACTAGAAGAACATAGCATTAATGTGAACATCTTTTAACCGTCAAAAACATTTTTATGAGTCAGCACCACGCCAGGTTACCGTATTCTCTTTGATAAAATTGATGGTATATGATTTCAGGAAAACATCTAGTTCCTCTATCTAGTGTAAGACAGGGGTGCATACTATCTCCCTGCTGTTTATTACATACATGGACCATATATGCAAGCTAGCCAACCCATCAGAGACAGAGGAGATCAAAGAGCTTTTATTTGCAGACGATAATACACTAATACATGAAACAATAGAAGATCTACAAGAACACTTAAACAAACTCAACATCTCAGGCACAAAATACAACATGAAAATCAACATCAACAAAACAGAAGTTATGAATGTTGCCAAAATAAACAGAACATCAACATAACTATAGAAGGCAGACAACTCAAACAAGTAGAGGAATTCAAATACCTAGGAAGTCAAATGACAAACGATAATTCTCAAACAGCAGAGAAAGAATCAAGATGCAACAAGGCTTGTCAAATCATCGGACAGTTATCACCACTATTGTCTAACAAGGAAATAACTCTAGAGGCAAAACGAGCACTATACAATACAATCTTCATCCCAACGTTGTGCTACCAATGCCAGACCTGGACTCTAGATGCAAGAGCAATAAGAAAAATAACCTCTACAGAGATGAAATGTGTTAGACGAATGACAGGAAACTGTGATATAAGATCAGAAATGAAGAACTGGGAAAAAAAAGCTAGGAATAACCCACGCCATAGAATATATACGGAAACAACATATAAAATTGTTTGGCCACGTGACAAGGCAGAAAGTATTACACACAACACAACGAGCCTTCAACAAACGTCGTGAGAACACCAGACCCAAGGGCCGACCACGAAAAAGATGGGTCGATGGAATATTAGAAGCACTAGGAAACATAACAGCAGCAGAGGCGAACAGAAGAGCAAATGAACCCAAATTATATCTCCCCTCGACGCTGAAAGGCAAATGAGGAAGAGAGAAGAAGAAGATCTAGTTCCTCACAAAGAAGAGAGAGAGATATTTTGGGATGTTAGAACCCGAGCGAAGTCGTTTAGCCAGTACATCGAAGCAAACGACCCGTCACACCACACGGCGTATGGGATGATAATGTGTTAGTCAATCATAGAATGAATGAATCATTCAACCGATTAAAGCCGCGTATCAAATCTGTTAAACCCGTTATTGGAGCAAAGGTCACGGCCAAGGTCTCTCCATCCATTCCTACTCCCCCCCCCAATTTTAACCCGATGTTCTTGCGTTAGCGCTCACATTGATCACAAAATGAAAGCATTTTTTATATGAGATGGTCAGTATCACGCCAGGCCGCCGTATCTTCCTTTTGAAAATCTCAGGTATCCATTTTTAAGAGGCTGAGTCAACCCTGAAGCTGTGACATTCAGCCGAAAGGAAGTGTTTGAAGACCTGAATTCAACCAATCAAAACAGAGGATCAGCGCACTAACCACTTCGCTACCATGTATCTAGCAATATGTTCACACAAATCCACTATATCACCAAACAATGAGTCATATTCTCTCTCTGTCTGTCTCTCTTGTTTGTTTTTTTTTTAAATTCTCTCTCATAACTCCAAACACGGCCTCAAAACTACCATATTTTTAGCACTGTTTGAATATCAGCATGGCCAAGCAGTGCAACTCTTGCATACAAATCTGATGATTTGTCGGATTGTCTTAAGGGAAATTACAGTAAATGTGTCTTCTCCCAATGAGACTATGACTCTAGGGTACTACTAGAGATTTAACAAGACGTTAAATGTGGCTAACCTTTCCATGAAATTCAAATACAAATTCCGAGTTCTTTGTTAAAATACAGCCATAAACTTATCAAAATTCATCTGAAAAATGAACGGAAATGGAAGATGAAAACTAAAACATTTTATCAAAGTGTCCACATGATCATTAAATATTTAACGAGTAATCAGAAAGCAGTTTAAAAAAAAAAAAAAAAAAACACGCACACATGAAAAGCTGAAATAAAACTTTTAGAAGCAATGAAGGTCATGTTGGCTTGTTGATACCTAATTAATTTTGAAGAAGGAAATAGAGGTTAAGATTAAAGGAAGATAAGGAGACACAAGGATAGCAAAAATGTCTTGTAGAGCTGGTAAGTTGTTGGGGATGGAGTGAATAAATAGGGTTGGGATAGACGGAAACGAAGACAATGTAATGGAAAGCTAGCAAATAAGAGGTCCGATAAGAGTGACAGGAAAGGAATGTAATAAAATATAAAATAAGTTTGAAAGAGAACATTAGGAAATGAGGAAGTTAAAAAATAAAATAGAGGAGAATAAACATAGATATATAGGAATAAGAAAATTAGGATAAGGAAAGAGGAATTAAATAAAAGACAATTCTTAAGTAAGAAAATAATTAACGTAGGAACAAGGAAAGACGGAAAAGGAATAAAATAGATCAAAACGCGTTGGAAATTTTGTGCAATTATCAGGAATAAACTGAAAGGTATTATGTATTAAATAATGGTAATAAATAAACAGCGAAATGTTTTGTTACGGATCAAAAAGTAATACATTGGACAAGTGAAAGAAACGAGAAGCGAAAGATAGAACAAATGGATAAATTAGACAAGAATACGAACCTATAAATAAGCAATGAAAGAAGAAAACATGTAATAATAATAATAATAAAAATTAATACAATAGAAACGTTTTAAGGGCAATGAAAACAATAATAATTAAACATGAAATGATAAAATTAAAAAAAAGACAAGAAAACAGAAAAGAGTGAAAGTAAAAGTGAATCGAGAGCTATTTATAAATCAACTTTTCAGATTAATTCGAATACACATCTTATACAACATGAAGTCTCCTGTTAAGTCAAACGATGATAAACATTTGTTTCTCAGCTTTTAAATGTTCGCAATTCTGCTGTCTACATACGGAATGGGACTGTACAGGCCATGAATCAATCTGTCAATAGTTTGAATCAAATTGACTACGTACAGAATCCGTTTTGATAAAACCTAGTAAAGATGTCTAAATGTTATTAATCTGTCCATATTTTCTTTATTCATACATGTTGTTTATGTCATGAATGAGAACGGATATATTCGAACAACTATGTACTTTATTTCTAAAGCTCTGTTATCAATTAAAATAGCTCAGGCCAAAATAGCATTTTCAGAAAATACAAAATATCTTATGCAACAAATCTATGTCGATAGAAGTGAGAAAGAGAGTTCATTGGTGCTATATAGAACCAATTCTGACCTATGGAAGCGAATCATGGACGATAGACAAACAAGTGAAAAGACGATTAGAGGCCACAGAGATGAGATTTCTCAGAAGAATGTTAAAAGTTCCCTGGTCAGCTAAAGAGACTAATGAAGACATTCTCAAAGAGACCAACACAAAAAGGGAACTCCTAAAAAACATCAGAAAGAAACAATCAACATTTTTCGGGCATGTCATAAGAAAGGAAAAGTTGGAATACTTGGTTACAACTGGCAAATAAAAAAGGAAAGAAAGATCGCGGACGACAAAGAGAGAAAATACTGGATAGCTTGGTGTCATGGCATGGAAAGCAGTCAACAACAGAACTGATACGATGCACTGTAGATAGAAGATTGTGGAGGGATATGATCGCCTACGCCAACCGGTATGGCATATGATGTTGATGTTAGATCTATATCAAAGCGCCCATGCACTAAATACGTCCCCATTGATGAATTATGCGTCCCCGTCCCTGATGTGTCTATAATATGATACAGGAGTTTGCGTCATCGCTCTAATTCAAAGAAATGACAATTATTTTGGAGATAAGCAAAAAAAAAAAAAAAAAAAAAGGAAGAAAGAAAACAGCGAGGCTGCATAAATCCTGATTATTAAGTGAATAGAACTGATGAAGGTGATGTACCTTGTACGAGGGGAAAAAAACAATATTCATGCTATCCATGAAAAAAACAGAACCACTTCGAGCGATGTGGTGTTTACGGTATATGGTGTGTTAATGTCCATATTTTTTAATAGACCTCTGGCACATTATTTTTTTCAGGTAATGTGATCAGCATAACGCACGTGCCGCTTTTCTTTCCCAGGAGGAAAATCCGGTAACTGCTTACGACTGGGTGAAGACGACAATCAGGATCGACCCCATCCGCTTGTCCTCAGTAGTCCACTCCACTAACCTCAATAAAATGAATATTAAAAAAACACCATCGTCTTCTTTCAATTAGTATTCTGTACGACCACGTCTCCACTGTGCCAGACAGTTTTTAATTTACAACTGATCTCGCAAATCACTTCCAAACCCACTCTAACAACGATAATGTGGTTGTATACTACTCAAAAGGACGAACTGCAGTAACAGATATTGTAGATGGCATATGACCCTTTCCTCATGAAATATGGAGACACTTAATAAAAAACGAATATTATTATGGAGCGAAATTTCTGAGGCGATAGATCAGCGTATCATTTCAGGGGAAGAGGTATGTTTACAATACTCAGAAACAAATGCCCAAATATTCGACAGCAGCAAAAACATAGAACAACAGACATCCCGAAGCAGGATCGAACCCGTACTCGTCGACACAGATCCTTGCCACGAGAAACAAACTCTAGAGCACACGGCGAACTAAACAATGTTGCTTTTTGTTTCTAGTGACACATTTCTGTGTCGTGGTGTACGGGTTACATCCTACTTCAGGCTGGCTATTGTTCTTAATTTTCTTTCTGTTGTTAATTATTTGTGAATTGTTTTTGTGAGTGTTGTAAACATACCTCTTCCCCTCAAGAAATATCCAGAAAACTTCTAGAAATCTTCATCTGTGACGTCAGAAGGCTACTTACTTCAGTCGTCATGGTAGTCGAGAAGATCGCTGCAATATTGTTGAATTAGGTTAAGAAGTAACAAACCAACTGGAGAGACATGTAACTAACCTATCATCAATAAATCCACCAGAAAGAATAAACAGTCTGAAATGACCGTTAAAGGGGTAAAAAGACAGACATGGAGCACAATAAAACATCAAGTTTCATGTCGAGAACAATGCACGAGGTTGATCACTGAAGCTATAACTTGAACGCTTAATGTATGTACACAACGTTGAAAGTGGAATGAATAAACTTATTGTAGAGTTGAGCAGAGCAGAGTTGAGCAGAGCAGAGTAGAGTAGAGTAGAGTAGAGTAGAGTAGAGTAGAGTAGAGTAGAGTAGAGTAGAGTAGAGTAGAGTAGAGTAGAGTAGAGTAGAGTAGAGTAGAGTAGAGTTGAATAGAGTTGAATAGAAAAGTAGAATAAAGAGAGTAGAGTAAAGAGAGTGCACCTTTCGAGCCTCAATAGTTTCCTTGTATTAATATTAAAGTAACAAATTCGTTTTATTGTGTTCTCCATAGGCACGATGTAACTATTAATTCTAAATTAGCGACATTTAACTCTTAATGAATTACTCTAGAGATGGAGAGGGGGAAAAGTGGTGTGGGTGGGGGAGGGGGGGGGGTTCTGACTATCCAGGATGGATAGCGGGCTCGATGTAGATGCACGTAGTGGCTCATTTCTCCACGATTTAATCTAATATCAAACTTGATGATTGTCTCCTGTATTCAAATGATAATTCACCCGTTTTTCTTTTCCCTCGATTCTCATCGACCTCTGATGTAATCACATTATAAATAAATTTCCCAAGCAGTATAATAGTCGGGTGAATAACACACAAATGATAATGCAACATGATAATGCAAGCGTTTAATAAGTGAGCACATATTTTAGATTAAATTAAAAGAGTTTAAGGGAGACGCAATAACTCAATGGTTAGTGAACTGGACTACAAAGGACAAGAGGTAGAGTTCGATCCCAACCGACGGCTTCCGGGTTCACCCAGCCTTAAATAGGTACCAGATTTTTTTCTGGGAAAGTAAAGCGGCACGGGCGTAATACCGACCACATTACCCCAAAAATCATGTGCTGAAGGTCTGTAAAATGTATGGTCATTAACACCATATTCCCTATACGCTACTTGGCGTGACCGGGGTGGGGGGGGGGTACTTTACTTATTTACTTACTTAAAAGAGATTAGAAGATAGATCTAGAACTGTATGAACTTTTGGACAATATAATATCCGAGTCAAGAGTTCATTGCGTGTGAGGTTGTTTGAGCGCACAACACGAAGGGTGGGTGAGTGCCAGTGGAGATGCAGACTTCGGACATGTATTACAATAGTTGTAGCAGATAAATACCGTGTGTGCCGGAGGTTGGCACCAAATCGAGGCTGACCACGGAGCAAATAAAATGGGGAGATTTTGTTGTTGATTGAAGTAGACAACACGTGACGAGACCAATGACTGCTTTATAACGTGGCCATGGACATAACATAAAAGAGAAGACAACGAAGCATGATAACATGTAACACACACACAAAAAACGGACTAAACATATAAAAATAAAGCACACATATAGATTTTAATTGAAAAACAATGGTAAAGTGGAAATATCAAATTTAATAACGAAATTAAAAAGACATCGATATATTAATGTATGCTTATTCCCAGCCTCTAGCAGTTCAAAACTATAGGACATACCACCAGCTTTACCGCAGCACTGAAGTTATTTTTCCCTCTTTCCAAGGACATTACATATCAGATACACCATCATCATCATGTGCCATACCGGTTGGCGTAGGTGATCATGTCCCTCCACAATCTTCTATCTACAGTGCATCGTATCAGTTCTGTTGTTGACTGTTTTCCATGCCATGACACCAAGCTATCCAGTATTTTCTCTCTTTGTCGTCCGCGATCTCTATCAGATACAAGCAATGGGAAAAGTGCACTACACATTTTAATGTCTCACTACAGATTAGCCATAGGAGTCCGGGTTTCAAACTTGAAGTCCGCAATTGTATTCAGTGTCTCTATGCAACCCATTTGGCACAGCTAACCTCAGACTGTATCCTCGTAGTCGCTCACTTGGACTCATGAGCTATGGTGAGAACAACATTCCTCCATACTACTACTAGTTGAGGACCGGTACCCTGATATCCTAAAGAAGAGGAAATCAGTCTCTGACCAGACCCTCGCATGAGTACTGAATCAAGACTTTCCAAAACTAGTAATTCGACAACACGAATATTAATTTGTAGCGTTGTGTCTGTCTGGAGAAATGATGAATTCAGCACATGGTAGGGACCTGGCAAGAGGCGCTGTTTATTCCTTCGTTTCCATGCAGTGGCAGCAGGCTGTCTCATTTTGAGTTTACCAGCATTCAGACAGACTTGTATTGTTTATCAGTGTCCATCTGTCTCATTTTGAGTTTACCAGCATTCAGACAGACTTGTATTGTTTATCAGTGTCCATCTGTCTCATTTTGAGTTTACCAGCATTCAGACAGACTTGTATTGTTTATCAGTGTCCATCTGTCTCATTTTGAGTTTACCAGCATTCAGACAGACTTGTATTGTTTATCAGTGTCCATCTGTCTCATTTTGAGTTTACCAGCATTCAGACAGACTTGTATTGTTTATCAGTGTCCATCTGTCTCATTTTGAATTTACCAGCAATCAGACAGACTTGTATTGATTATCAGTGTCCATCTGTCTCATTTTGAATTTGTCAGCATTCAGACAGACTTGTATTGTTTATCAGTGTCCATCTGTCTCATTTTGAATTTACCAGCATTCAGACAGACTTGTATTGATTATTATCAGTGTCCATCTGTCTCATTTTGAATTTACCAGCATTCAGACAGACTTGTATTGTTTATCAGTGTCCATCTGTCTCATTTTGAACTTACCAGCATTCAGACAGACTTTTATTGTTTATCAGTGTCCATCTGTCTCATTTTGAGTTTACCAGCATTCAGACAGACATTTATTGTTTATCAGTGTCCATCTGTCTCATTTTGAGTTTACCAGCCTTCAGACAGACATTTATTGTTTATCAGTGTCCATCTGTCTCATTTTGAGTTTACCAGCATTCAGACAGACATTTATTGTTTATCAGTGTCCATCTGTCTCATTTTGAGTTTACCAGCATTCAGACAGCCATTTATTGTTTATCAGTGTCCATCTGTCTCATTTTGAGTTTACCAGCCTTCAGACATACTTTTATTGTTTGGTTTGGTGATTTGGTGATGGAAGGCCCCGGTATCACTGCAAACGAATTAAAATCCATAATTGCTCAACCGCCCGTGCCAGCGTAATCATCCGAATCTCATCTCCCAAACAAAGAAAGGTAACTGTAGTTTCCATCATAGCAGTTTCAGCACACGCCAAAAGACATAAGACGAAACCGCGCAGAAAGTGAACACAGCCAACTGTTCCCTGTCATACGATATCATCATTCATCGAAAGCAATTGGGATATCGAAACATGATAAAAACGGATGAGACACACAGCTCACGGTGTGCACAGAGCACTTAACTCAGTAGCTCCTGCAACAAGCCGGACTTTGAATATGAGGACACCGCAACAAGGAACACCTTTCATGCATATCCTTCAATTGTTCCCGCCGCCTATCCACCATATATCGGGAGTTCACGTCCTCTTGAAAATGTTGATCGTCATATTTTTTAAAAATATAGAGCGCTTGATGATATTAGGCCATCGTTGTTGACTCCAATTCCGAACATATAGATACACAGTTAGTCGTCAGATTATCCCCGTCGCACATCAAACAATCGACCGTGAGATTAGCATACGGCCGGTCTAGAGTCTAGGGATATACGATGAACCATTATGATGACGTAGCACACAAAAAATGTCGTAAACATAATTTCGCTCCCTTTCGATTTCTGATTACTCTAGTAAAAGCAGCCTTAGACGAACAAAACACTGTGCAAATTCGATAAAGAGATAAAACTGCGGCTGACGAAGTAGTTTACATTGATAAGTAGCATGGAAATAACTTGCGTCAAGGAATTCCAAAAACAGCCATGAACAGCACTAATGTGACGTAAAGCGCAGATCAAGTCTAGACGTTGTAAGGTCGCATTCACACCACTTGATTTGTCAAAAAGAGACTGTTGCCGGCGTACAACATCGCTTTAGAGGCGCAGATGTAATAAGAAGATCATCACTTTTACTTTAACGCCGAAAAGTACAACGGAGAACCGAAATTAATCAGATCCCGAATGCACTTACTGCAACGATCAAGAGAACGTGACCTAGATCCCACCATCTTTACAACCGAAGTACACTTTTATTGTTTATCAGTGTCCACCTATCTTATTTTGAGTTAAACAGCATTCAGACAGACTTTTATTGTTCATCAGCGTCCAGCCGCCTTATTTTGAGCTAACCACTATTCAGTCAGAGAAACCGTGATAGCTCAGTGGTTAGTGAATTGGACTACAAAGGACAAGAGGTCGGGTTCGATCCTGATGACGGCTTTCGGGTTCACCCAGCCTTAAATGGGTACCTAATTTTTTCTTGGACAGTAAAGCTGCACAGCCGTAATACCGACCACATTACTCCAAAAATCACGTGCCGATGATCCCTACAAATTATGGTCACTAACACTATATTCCCTATGCGCCACTTGGCGTGACGGGACTCTTTACTTTACTTTTCTATTTTGTAAGTATTCTACTTTATTCTGTATCGGTGTCCAGCAGTCTCATCATTTTGAAGTACCTAGCATTCAGACATACCTTTTTTTTTGTATATCAGAATCTAGCGGTCTCATTTTGAATTAACCAGCATTCAGACATACATTATTTTGTATATCAGAGTCTAGCAGTCTCATTTTGAATTAACCAGCATCCAGACATACCTTTATTGTATATCAGAATCTAGCAGTCTCATTTTGAATTAACCAGCATTCAGACAGACTTTTATTGCATAGCAGAGTCTAGCGGTTTCATTTTGAATTAACCACTATTGAGACATAAAAAAAAAGTAAAGTACCCCCGTCACGCCAAGTGGCGTATAGGGAATATGGTGTTAGTGACCATAAATTTTACAGACCTTCGGCACATAATTTTTGGGGTAATGTGGTCGGTATTACGCCCGTGCCGCTTTACTTTCCCAGAAAAAATCCGGTACCCATTAAAGGCTGGGTGAACCCGGAAGCCGCCGGTTGGGATCGAACCCTATCTCTTGTCCTTTGTAGCCCAATTCACTAACCACTGAGCTATCGCGGCTCCCATTATTGAGACATACTTTTACAAATCTGTCAGTCTCCAGCTATCTCATTTCAATTTATTATAAGGTGTTTTTTCTTAGCTTCGTAGTGTAAATAGCGTGTTGAAATTAAACATTTTTTCAGTTATTTATTTTTCAGGCGCGCACACACACACACACACACACACACACACACGCACGCACGCACGCACGCACACACACACACACACACACTCTTTTGTATCTGTTTCAGTAGCTTGTTGGTAACACACATAGCAAATAATGACCGACTGGCAAGAAAATCAAACCAGACCACAGAAATGTGGTTTTACAGAACAAAAAGAATGTTAAGAATACTACCACGAACAGCTAAAAAGAGAAACGAGAATGTCCTGAGAGAAGCCAAAGCAAATAAAATAAAACTTATTCCTAACATCAGGAAGAAATAATCATAATTTTTGGGCCATGTAATGAGAAAGGAGCGCTGAAATAAATTGTGCACAACTTTTTTTTTGGTCTCAGATATTTTAGTTGATTTGCTCATTTGTGGCTTTCCAGGAAAGTAAAATATAGATAGGCCTAGTGCTTGTATTACACGTCCAAACTTATTTAGAAGAAGCTGTATCTGAAAATGTAAAAATTTGTATGGTTACAATTTAAATACAGCACGACACCTACATTTTCAGGTTTGTCATGCTTTGATCTTGTTGATACAGACATTAATGATTAAAATATCATCATCGTCATCATCATCATCATTATCATCATCATATGCACGACTCCTAAACTCTCAGGTGTGTCATTCTTTGATCTTGCTGATACGGACATTAATCATTACAATATTATCATCATCATTGAGTACCGTCTCCGTAACGAAGGATGGCTACCATGGAGCGCCATTACGGTCTGTCTCTTGCTTTGATGGTGCAGGTTGATCGCAATATCATTCATTCATGAATATTTACTTTAGCTAAACAATTTCGATTTTGTGTGTGGAGTCACAAACTGAAACCCCTTTCACAAAATATCAATGTTAAGAATGAGGAGAATGTGCAAGATTCCGGACATCTTCATCCATAAACTTTGCAAAATGATAAAATATTATTCATACAAAATAATTCCGTTAGTTAAAACTTTTAAATTGTATGTGTAATGTTACCAACTGTGGTCACTTCAATAGGATATACGTTTTACAATAAATGTTTATACTATGCTCATGACGTACTTATTCATACAGGTTGCACAATTTCCAAGATTATAATTAAAATGGTACTTGAGATGAAAACAAATAGCTGCGTGTGAAGCATGAAGAAAAAAAAAACTGGAGGAAAGAAAAGATCAGTGAAATCAGAAAAAAATAACCACACAATTTTAAAGAAAGTGTCTTGTTAGGAAGTCAATAATATAATTAAGAAACAATTCTGTGACACAATGTTGTAGAAAGACATGATCAGTTACACAGGCAGACACAACATTTGTCAAACATCACAGTTGTTTGTTTCCATCCCTAAGTGGCATTTTAATTTTAATCTCGGCAGTTGTGCTATATGCATGATTAAATACGTCATCATGAGCATAGTATGTTCAATTTATTTTAAAAAGTATATCGTACTGAAGTAACTTTAATTTGTAACATATCACATACAAGTTAAAAGGTTTAAGTAACGCAATTATTTTACATGAAAGAGGGACTAGTTAGTCTCAAGGCCTCGAGACAAACAGGGTTGTGGGTTCAAATCTCGACTGCACCGGTTGGAATTTTTATTAATGATTTCTCTCTCCGGCAACCACCCCTGGTTTCAGCAGCGACGCCCGGATTGAATGATTACTCATCGACAGAAAAAATATGAGCACCTCCGAAGTCGGAGCCATCTGCCTGTGCTGCAAGGGACCCCTGTGCACACGGCTGCCAGGGAAAAAGGGATTAACACGCAAAATTCAGTTCCTAGTCTCTAGGGACTTCGTCAGAGTTGAAAGCTGGCGAACGAAAAACAAAATTTAATGAAAGATATGTTTGTAATTTTAGTAATAATGTAGCATTTTAATGCCCATAACTAAAAGATCAAGTATTCTCAAATCTAAGATTGGTCTATTCAATTTTTACCTTTTACCACACAATTGTTTTTTACCACACAATTGTTTTTTACCACACAATTGTTTTTTACCACACAATTGTTTTTTACCACACAATTTTTTTTTACCACACAATTTTTTTTTTTACAAATTTAGTAACACGGCTTCTTCTAATCACGTTGAATGTATATTTCAAGAAGCTCGAATATTTTATCTGCCTAGAAATACACATATATGCAAATAAAATAAAGTACCAGTGGCAAATAAACTGTGATGCACAGTTCTATGTTAGCATGTATGCATATATGTATTACCTCATACGATAAAGTTTTTAATCAAGGGTCATCGATGTCACCTCTTTATCCATCATACTAGTCAACAGGCGAGCTAAAGTAAATTAATAGAACAAAGTGAGTGAATGTAAAACGACTTTTCGGACATGTGGGATGGCCATGCTATTGGAGGGAGATATACATCAACACAGGCCGAGAAAAACATTTGTAAAGACTGAAATCGCGGAAAGGAACATCGAAGAAAATGGCGAGACAGGAAAAAAAATGGCTAGGGTAATTGTGAAAGCAACCAGGGATCACCAGGACACGTCAGGAATGCTCAAACCGCCAGTATCGATGTATAAATGCAATGTTCTATGAAAAGCCGAATGGGTCAAGTAAACGAAAAGCTTCCAATCGACGGACGAAATATTCATCAACAATGGAATTCTAACGAGACAGTGTGTAGCTATTGAGTTCAATCTTGTTATGGCTGCTTGCTGGAAACTGCAAACTCAAGTGTCTTAATGCTCAGGCATGATTTTACAACTAAAGGATCATTTTAATCGAACGAACATAAAGAATGATATACGTATAAACACTGTATAATCTTAACAGTGATGGGACTTCCTTCTGTTAAATGAATTCTCCTAGGATTGTTAGCTATTTAAGGAGCCGCAAAAGAGCAGTGGTTAGGAAACTGGTCTATTTGAGGACGAGAGGAGTGATACAATACAGACCAGTAACTTCTAAATTCATCCAAACTTAAATGGGTAAAAGATGCTTCGGAAAATAAGGACGACACTGAGGTAATGCTGACCAAATTGCCCAAAATATGTACAGATTGTTAAAATATAATATTGGCACTAAACCATATTCATAGGCTTCACAGGGGATTGAGTGGTCAAGGGATAAGACGCCGGCCTCTAGACAGAAAGGTTTCAAATTCGATTCAGATCACAAACGGTGTTAATTTGTTGTTGTTGTTGTTGTTGAGTTCGCCAACTTTCAACTCTGACGAAGTCCCTAGAGACTAGGAACTGAATTTTCCGTGTTAATCCATTTTTTTCCCTGGCAGCCGTGTGAACAGGGGTCCCTCGCCGCACAGGCAGTCGGAGTTACTTACGTTTTTTCTGTCGATGAATAATTGACGTTTCAATCCGGGCCTCGCTGCTGAGACCAGGGGTGGTTGTCGCACAGAGAAATCATAAATAAAAATCCCATTCGGTGGAGCCGAGATTTGAACCCACAACCTCTCTGTCCCGAGGCCGGCGTCCTGCCTCGAGACCAACCAGTCCCCCATGGACTTGGAATATGAGGAAACTGCAACAAGGAACACTTTTCATTCACAGCCTGCAATGGTTCCTGCCGCCTATCCACCATATACCAGAAGTTAACGTCCTCTCGAAAGTGATGATCGTCATGTTTCTTTAAAAATGTATAGCGCTTGATGATGTTAGGCCATCATTGTTGACTCCAATTTCGAACATATAAACACACAGTTAGTCGTCAGCTTATCCCCGTCGCACATCAAACAACAGACCGTAAGATTAGCGTAACGCCGGTCTAGGGTTTTACGATGAGCCATTACGATGACGTGTACACATAACAATCGGTATTAATTTTTTTTTAAATTTCGAAACTGGGCTTTCCTTCTTGGCTTTACCCTCCCGCAGTCTCTGGGTAATGAGATGTCCACTCCTTCGGAAAATGGCGGAAAACAGAAAGTCCATTGTTCATTCGAGCACGTTAAGAAAACTTGGCAATTTAAAGTCGACAAGAGTTGTACAAGAATGTTTGAAATCCGGTCGAAAATTGTTAAACAAATCTACCCGGGGTGAATGACGGATATGCCGGGCTGAAAGGCGTGATATCGTGGCTTTGCTGTAAACTAGCGACTCAATGCATCTACGTCCAATTAACGGGTATATTCTAAGAATAAGAAGATATTCCTCACAATTCTTGGTTAGATTATTCTTCTCTTACACATTAACTAATTATTGCCTGGAATTTGGCAATAACTATCTTGTGACGTGGGAGTCGCGATAGCTCAGTGGTTAGTGAACTGGACTACAAAGGACAAGGGGTAGGGTTCGATCCCAATCGACGGCTTCCGGGTTCACCCAGCCTTAAATGGGTAGCGGATTTTTTTGTGGTAAAGTAAAGCGGAGCGGGCGTAATACCGACCTCATTACCCCGAAAATCATGTGCTGAAGGTCTGTAAAATTTATGGTCACTAACACCATATTCCCTATACGCCACTTGACGTGACGGGGGCACTTTACTCTTACTTACTCGTGACGTAAAATGTCGTTTGAGAGGAACCGTTACAAAACCGAGAAATGTTGAGGTAAGTATATGTTGGTAAGTCTCACTTGTTTGTACATTCTCCAATCAGCAGGAAGTTGATCATTTACAAAATCGTATCGTGGACTAATTTAGAATAACGCCATCGCCAGCATCAGCAATATAATCGTTAAATGGTCAGATGTGAACTTATTTACTTGAAAACAAAATATTGTGATGTAAACTCATTTTTTGTTCAAATCTGCCGAAGGATATACCAATGAGACACGTCACGTACCAATGTACAGTACAGAGGTCATGTAGTGCGTGTTCAGGTTGCTGTCTGCCAATGGCAGAAAGAAACCACTGATACACTGCAATTAAATACGGTTTTCACTTATTTGCACACGACTGGTTTAGTGCACTCGCCACCTGAAAATCAATCAAATTGCTCGTTTTAGTATAGTTGGCTAATTCCTTCAATAATTATCTCTTTATTTGCGCTTTTCAGTATCTGGATCAACCTTTCCCTTCCCACCAACGCTGCCACTCCAGTTCATTCTTCTTTTTTCTTTCATGACCTCGCCTACAGTATATTTTTCGTTTTATTATATTTTACAGTTACTCGTTTTCTACATATACAAATCATTACTCTATATTATATGCACATAAAAACCTGAAAAATTACAAGATAGTGGACAATTATTTATTTATAATAATAAGGAAATAAATATTTATTATCTAGAGGCATATAGATTACACAGTATGACAAGTATTTCTGGCATTCTCGCTGCAAGAATAACGTAATTGTGAAAGGCACGTTTTGTTTGGCAAAGCGCTGTGCCGATGAAGTTCAAATCCTACTTTAAGTTGACCGTTCTATTATGCATTTCGTGTTGCTTGTTTTTGTCCCACATGCTATAGAATATTTGTGTTCCGTGTAATTTATATTGCTCGGGTTTGTACCAACCTTTGTTTCTTCCTTTTCCAGTAACCCTTGGAGTATTTTGGGCACTACTTTGAGTCTTCTTCAACTGTTTACATTGATTATCTACAGTCACTCTTTGAGACTTTGCAAAATCGAGATCTGTCCAGTCTGCTTTTTTTAAAAAATATATATTTGTAACACTTTATTTGTCTACCTCTCTTTCTTCTTCATTTCAACAATTTTTGCACAATGCGCTTCATCATCATCAAGTACCAAGCCTGCTAGGGTAGGTGATTGTGTTTCTCCACAACTTTCGATCTCGACAGCTATTTATTTTTTCTGTTCTCAACCTTCTGCCAAGCCATTCTCTTAAGCTGTCTGGTATTATTTTCTCTTTGCTTCCCTCTACCTCTTCGTCTCCAATTTTTCCAGTTGTTATTATATATTCCAGTTGTTCCCTTCTCATCACATGACCAAATAATGATGATTGTTTCTTCCTAATATATTGAATATTAGCTCTCTTTTTGATTTGGCCTCTTTCAGAATGTTTTTATTACTCTTCTTAGTTGTCCATTATATTTTAAACATTCTTCTGGAAAACCACATTTCTCTACACCCCCCCCCACCCCCCGTGATTTACTTGCCTATTGTCCTACTGTCAATGATTCACATCCAAATGTTAAGACTGGTTCAACATAACATATAAGAACAAATGGTCTTAGCTAGTGCAGATTATGGTGATGCGTGGCTAAACCATTTCATTTAGCATTCTTCACATTAGTCGAAAGTTTATCATGATCTCCTCTTGCGTGTTGAAATCGTTATCGATCATGATAAGATCAAAGTAATAGATGCCTGAAATCTTACACATTTCATCTCCACAGCTCGTATTTTATTCTGTAGTTTCTGAATTAACGCAATCACCGTTTAATTGAGGAAGCAAAAATATAACCCTAAAATCGTCCAAAGTTATCAACGTCCTAGAATGTTCAACGGTAGGCTTTCATGCAGTGAGACAATGACCTTACTAAGTGTTCGAGTTGAACTGGTTAGTTTCTCCTTAATTCTTTTTGACAGCGGTTACCAAACATTTCTTGCATCGGTTAGTTTTTCTTTCATCATACTATGCGTGCTATTCAACGAATTTACACATTAAAACAAATTCCAAGTACAGTAATTGAAAAGGTAAATGATTTGTTTGATGCACCCCAAGACAAAATTAAAAATTGGGTACATACATAAGAAATACTTAATTGTTTTCTTTATTTCTGTTAGGAGTTGTCGACGAGTTTCTGGTGTTGGTGCCTCCTGGAATGAATTTCAGAGGAGAATCATGTTAAAAGTCAATTTGAGCTCATTCGAGAACTTTCTTCATATTTTCTTATTGCTGCTCCAGGTGTCACGTGTTCGGTTCTTTACTTTCAACGACCTCTCCAAATTAAGAAGTAGATATTTTGTTATTACCGTGTTTGGCAAGTGACCTTTACTTCTCAGTGAACTCTCCAAATTAAGAAGTAAATATTTTATTATTACCGTGCTTGGCAAGTGACCTTTACTTTTCAGCGAACTCTACAAATGAAGAAGTAAATATTTTGTTATTTCCGTGTTTGGCAAGTGACCTTTTCTTATTACCAAACTTTCCAAATTAAGAAGTAAATATTTTGTTATTGTCGTGTTTGGCAAGTCACCTTTACTTCTCAGCGAACTCTCAACTTAATATGTAAACATCTTGTTAAGCGTTTACTTTGATCTATTTTTGGTCTCTGAGCGAGTTTCTTCTCTCTATCATCTTAGTACTTCCTTATAGGTCTACGTTATCCTTCCTTCAGCCACATGGATACTGCTACAGTTGAATTCCTAGAATGTTAGTTGCAGAAAAGAGGAGTTATCTTTTCCATCCCAATTTATATGTCGGACTGAAGTGACGTTCATGATGAGTCCACACTTTCTGTTACAGAAATGTACAATTATCCCTCCTAGTCATACTGCAATGTTAGGTATTATATACCAACAATTCCTACGAATAGATAAGTGTGCACCACGGCGATGTTCCATTAGCTCGCTGGCTATATATATTCTCACAAACAAGACATGTACTGCTAAGAAAGTATATTGAAATCTATAATGTAAATGCTAAACGTACATAATGTTTTGTGTTATGAAAAATCGTTATCTTTCTATCTATTGACCTTTCGAGCCGTAGCTGGCCGTTAGGGCATAGACCAAGATACCCCATTCTCGTATCTAAATTTTTATTCTATCAGTTTTCAATCCTTCTAAAGATATTTTATCAAATCTCGCCATTTGTCTTTGTTCTGTGCAAGCAACTCTATCTCAGTGAGGGAGCCGATTCCTGCTTCTCTTGCATCTCTGATCAATGTTCTTCTCAGCGTCACTCTGGGTCGGCCTCTTTTCCTCTTACCTGCTGTTTCCCACATGAGGGCTTCCTCTGTTATTCGATTATTATCTCTTCTCATCACATGTCCAACATGTCTTTTCTTGATTACTGAAAATATTAGTGGTTGATTGGCGATTTCTCAAATCTCTTCGTTTGTTTTTAATTCTTTCCACGCTATAACGTGTATTTTCCTTAGACATTTATTTTCGAATGCGTTCAACTTTGTTTCTATGTCTCTTGTTGTTTTCCAGCTCTCGCACGCATACGTAAGGGTAGCTAGTACGTTTGATTTGAATAGTCTAAGTGTTGTGTTTGTGCTGATGAGTTTTGATTTCCACAACGTTATCTTTACTACCTGCATATTTTAGGATCGTCTTTACGCCACGCGCAGCCAGTGCTTTTTTTCATTCGGTAACCAGATTTAAGGCTGGTTGAACTGTTACGTATCTGTGTGTGGGTTGTTTGTTCCTTCTGAAGGCCTATTGTGCCGAACCGTCGTTTAATTGTATCGTCCATTAACTACTTAAAGCTATAACCATACCATTTTTTTTCATTTCTCCTTTACAATCAGCTTTACTGCAGCTTCGCATTTTTATGCATTTCTTTGCCTTGACACCTCCCAGGAATAATCAGGCTGCATATGCTTCGACAAATGCTTGGATGGGGAGTGCAGCGGATATGGGATGCCCCGACTTTCATGAAATTATTTCCATGATTAAAATAGAATAGAATAAAATAACCACTACTCTAATACAGCTCCTACGCTGTTAAAAAAAAATATACTGAAAAAAAAATTTGGCATGTAACTGAATCGATTGCATTGTTGTACCCAACGTCTAAGGTTTGAGAAACACTGGTCTACAGGGACTCGTGTCAAACGGTTAGGTACAGTAACTTTAGAAATTAGTGACTCTGGCACAGCTTGGGAGTGAAATTTTAAGTGCGTCTGAGAAAGAAGAGAAAAACGTGCTTGTCTGGCAGACAGTTTAAATTAAATAAGGAAATACCGCCGTGTTTTGGACAATTAAGCTATTACACATTAGTAAGAGAACGATAAAAAAGGGCTGTTTTCGTATTCAATTAAATTGTATGGCGTGGTTAGGATGTTTTTTAGAGAATGATTAACTTTTAGTATAATATTAACAGTAGCGTGACGCAGAATAGATACTTTAGCACCTGAGTGGATAATTAATAGTAACAATTTAAGCAATCAATAGAAGTGGTAAGAATGACTGAGTGGACTGGGGTGTTAATCTTAAAGAGGGGCAGCTACTAAAAAGAGGGACAGCAAAGAGATTTATAGAGAAAGAAAGAAATAAGAAAGGAAGAAAAAAAAAGAAAGAAAAACAGATAGAGACAGGAATATATTTGCATATTAAAAGAAAATGTGAGAATTAAGAAAAATAACATATGTTAAAATGAGACACGCAAATTGAGAAAAGGGGAAAAGGAGGAGAAAAAAAAATGAAAAAAAGTCTAAAAAATTAAGAAAGAAAAATAGATTCGCGATATGAAACCTATCTCCGTGCTTCCCTACGACTCTATTGTTTTTCCACGCAATGGTATGGGAGGTGGGAATAAAAAATAATGAGGTGTCTGGGTCACTGCTCTTTAGTTTATCTCATTCATGAAGCCCATAGTAATGTCTGCTATTTCCTATGTCATTAGTTTCATCTACTATATGACAGTATGTTGAGATATCATGATGTTATTTTTTAAAGTATAGTGTAATTTAATCCATAAATTCTTGTTTCTTTAAGGGTCGCTGAATTTAACAGGATACTAATCAGCGTATGGTTGAATGTTTACTAACTTACATCAAAATTTGTTTATAAACTTAAGAAAGTAAAAAAATTTTAGCATAAACAAAAAAAAAAATATCAATATTGGAAGCTCAATAACTGAAATAACTAGTAAAGGCAGTAAGGTGATTAAGTAAACTATCTTCAGCACGCCATTCCGACTAAAAGCCAACCCACACTTTCACTGATTATTTTTTGTTGCTGCGTGTCATGTTTTGGAATAAAAGCAAGAAACAACAATTTAACAAGCTCTTTTTTAGCGTCAATTCTATATCCAACCATTGTACTAACAAACAAACAAACTATCTCTTCTTGTATTAGAAATCATCATTGCAACCACAAGATTCCCATTAGTCCTTCGATCTGTTAGCTGATCAGGCTGTGAGTTCCTAACAATGTGTAATAAAGATAAAGTGCGAGACTTGAATCGACGTCTTAGCGCGCGAGTCTTCACCCATTTGTGCTTGACCGCCTATCCAGAAGTGTTCGGAGTCTTCTGGATAGTGTCGCTTCAAGCATCGAAACTCACGATGCGAAGCGGCATTCCTCACCTTCCCAGAGTACTACCCTAATAGATATTTCTGTCAGCGGCTGGGTTGACCGTGGACGTATTTTTTTTCCAACCACGAGTACAATTCAAACTGCTTTCAGAGGGTATCAAACACGGGTTGTCCGAACGTCGGTAGTCCAGTCGGTTGGTTTTCCCAACTAAACTACCGAGGCTAGCAAAGTTTAATAACTTCACTGTACCAGTGATGATTCATGTAGCGATTTCACTGAATTTGTGAACATGTTATATATACAGACATGTAGTGTCTTCATCATTAGAGTAGTCTACTCGAATACAAGAAACACAGAGAAATGTGGCGGCTGAAGAGAAGACACAAGAGACAAAAGACAGCGAGCTGTTTCCACTCTTGCCGCTGAAAGGAAAATCGAGAATGAACGAAGAAGAAAAAGGATAAGAAGATTGATAGTCAACAATTATATATGCTCTAAATGTTTGCCTTGGAAGCCCATGCTTTTCATTTCGGCCTATCAAGCCTTCCTAATCACTGGCTAAACTTGAACATTATCCCTATTTTGTAACATCCGCCTCGATAGGGCTAGGAACTCAGTATCGACTTTCCAGGATACAAGTGTAATCATTATCATCATCAAGCGTTGTGCCTGCTGGCGTGAGTGATCACATTGCTTCAAAACCGTCTATTTCTACATTAATTTATAAAATATGCTATAGACTTCATACCAAGTCATTCTGTAAAATTGTCTCTATCTAGTTTCTCTCTGAGGTTAAGCTTGTAATAAAACAAGCCCTAAATATAACAATAAAACAAGCCCTAAATATAACAATAAAACAAGACCTAAATATAATAATAAAACAAGCCCTAAATATAACAATAAAACAAGACCTGAATATAATGATAAAACAAGCCCTAAATATAACAATAAAACAAGACCTAAATATAACAATAAAACAAGCCCTAAATATAACAATAAAACAAGACCTAACTATAACAATAAAACAAGCCCTAAATATAACAATAAAACAAGCCCTAAATATAACAATAAAACAAGCCCTAAATATAACAATAAAATAAGCCCTAAATATAACAATAAAACAAGCCCTAAATATAACAATAAAACAAGCCCTAAATATAACAATAAAACAAGCCCTAAATATAACAATAAAACAAGCCCTAAATATAACAATAAAACAAGCCCTAAATATAACAATAAAACAAGCCCTAAATATAACAATATAACAAAACCTAAGTTAAGTGTTTGATTTTTCTTATACGTTTTACAATGCATTATCCACTTTTACTATTGACATTTCTATCTCTTCCTCATTTTTCATATCTTTCTATTTTACACATCTTGACTCTCATCCTACCTCCCATCATGAAGTCTCCTTTCTTATTTGAACATCCTACTTTCTTCTCTTCTTTTCTGTCCACGTCTCCATTCACTTGATCATCTAACATGTAGTTATAGAGAATTGTGCTTCATCGTTTGTTGTCGTTGTCCCTGTATTCTGAAGAAGGCCACAGGCCGAAACGTCAGTATTGTGTTGTGTTCCTTCTTTGTAAAGCGGTCACCACACCTTGGAGTGTCTAACGCTCCCCACCATTGGCTTCTTGTAATAAAACAACATACACACAAGCATTCTGTAAAGAGACGCGAAAGACATTAAAAATCATGCTTCGTTTTCAAATTCCCCACAAAACACAGCCAGACAAATATATTTTTAATATGGCTATATAAAAATGTATTATAAGACGCAGAAATACAAGTGGAATCTTACAATGTTTATTAATGCTTCTGTATACATTCTACAAGCAGATGACATAGACTTTAGATCCAGTAAAGCGTGCCAGATTATTGGCCAAATTGGGTGATTATTGTCCAATATTGAGGTGATATAGAGACAAAAAAGCGTTCGTCAATAAACTTTTTCATGACGTTATGTTGTCAGTCTCAAACGTTAAATACTAGAACTATAGATAAGATGAGTTACAAATAATTCAATAACTCAATAAATATATAATGCAATAAGATAGGTACAAATAACACAATAAATCAATAATGCAATAACTATAGATAAGATTAGTTACAAATAACTCAATAGCTATAGATAAGATGAGTTACAAATAACTCAATAGCTATAGATAAGATGAGTCACAAATAACTCAATAGCTATAGATAAGATAAGTTAAAATAACTCAATAACTATAGATAAGATAAGTTACAAATAACTCAATAGCTATAGATAAAATGAGTTACAAATAACTCAATAACTATAGATAAGATAAGTTACAAATAACTCAATAGCTATAGATAAGATGAGTTACAAATAACTCAATGGCTATAGATAAGATGAGTTACAAATAACACAATAAATCAATAGCTCAATAACTATAGATAAGTAAGAACAATAATAAAAGCTATGGTTCCAGGAAGACGAGACAGAGGAAGACCAGGATGAACATGGTTTCAAGACATCAAAGAGACCATGAAAATGACAACAGAAATTGGAGATCTGACAAGAGACAGAGATTATTTCAGACGAGTTGTGATTAATGCAACGCTCTACAAAGGACACGCAATCCTGTAATGGTATCAGTGTGTGATAGTTTAGTAGAGTTGACAGGAATTGATCACAAACCATGGCCAGCTGGGTAAAGGAAAACATCCATTCAACGAGTCAATAAAATAGCTATCCAACCATTCACAAAAATAAGTAGCCGTAGTCTTTGAGTGAGTGAAAGAGATGAGTCGACGAAATTACCATCAACTAGCCATTTGAGGAATCAGCTAAATACTCAATAAACTAATCAACCAATTAACAATAGTGTTTTAACAATACTGCAGATAAAAATCGAATTAGTTTTTGAAGTGAAACAAGGCCCATCTTTATAATTAATGTTACGGTAATTTCATTAGAGAACACGTGATGCAGAAGCAGAATATTTCTAAAATAACAAACTGGCAAGTGAAGGTTTGGCTGTTTAAGCCTTGAGAAATCAATAGACAATAAGATTAGCTGCCAAAGACCTTGATTTCTGGCCGATATTTGATTGTCGGTTAACATTTCTCAATCGGAGCCCAGCAAAAAACTGGCAACGTCGGAAATGAAGTAATTCTCAGGAAGTTCCGTTTATTTTCTGTCTCCAAATGTTTAAGTGCTGGTTCCTGAGCTCCCTAACATTTTAAACGAGAAGGCGCAACGTACACCAACCCACCCACACATACCCACATCTTCTTTTCTCTTTTCACTGATACCTAAAAGGTGTCGTGGTTTATATCATTTGTCGTTCTTGAGCTGCTCGAACTGTCTGAATTAGTGATTTTCTTTTGTTGTTACATGTTTCTGTTACTGCATCTATCCATCTTCTTCTGGGTCTTCCTCTTGGTCTTTTCCCATGCATTCTCGAGAAGAACGCCCTTGATGGTGATTGGTAAGGGTTCATTCTGACCAGGTGGCCAAACCATTTAAGTTGTTGTTCTATATATTCTTGGCAGGGTTTAGTTCCTACCATTTTTCTTATGGTTTCATTTGGTATTCTATCTCTTCTTGTGTTGCTTGTTACTTTTCTCAAGCATCGCATCTCACATGTATTGACCTTTCTTAAATGGGATTTAGAAAGGGTCCATGTTTGACTTTCATAGCACAAAGTTGGTATAAAAATGCTATTTATTATTTGTTGTTTAGCTGGCATAGAAATGTTTGGATGTCTTAGCAATGGTGAAAGCTGGTCTGTGACAGCATTTGCTTTTTGTATTCTCATGTCAATTTCTCTGTCTAGTTTTCCATCTTCTGTGAACATTGTGCCTAAATACTTGAATTCCTCTACTTGTTTTATTTCTTTATCTTTGATCTTAATGTTTAATGGGTGTCTAAATTTGCTTATTCTTATAGCCTCTGTTTTTGCTGTGTTAATTTTCAAGCAAAAAGTGAAAGGATACAACGTTCGCCAACTCACACACACACACCCACAACAAACAAATGCATATAGTGAGAGGTTACAATGTTAACCAACCCACATACATACCCACAACAAACAAATGCATACAGTGAGAGGTGTATATACGCAACAATATACAACATAAAAGAACAATCTTTGATTTTTATTTAGGTGAATAGTTTTTTTATTTATTGTAATGTATATGGGGCATCAATCCACAAGGAGAACCAAAGAGCAATAGCGCAGCGTTAAGAGGTATGATTGTCATGGCGCGAAATTCTTAGAACAGCAATATTTCAAAAGAAAAAAAAGAAAGTGAAAATAATAGAGGTTCTTTCCCCTACCTTGCTTCGTGTTTAGTGAATATGGTGTTAGTGATCCTATTTTTCTGTGACCACGACACATTTTTGGCTAATGAGATCGGTATCACGTGAAGCCGCCTTTGCTTCCCAGAAAGAAAATTCTTTGGTACCACTTTTTATAGATCGGGCACATTCATGTCGGCCAGAAAGAAAATTCGCCACTTCTAGAAGTCGAACCCCCACCTTTCTGACCAGGAAGTAGACTAACCACTCATGCACAGAGGCTTCCCCCAAAAACGAAGCATTGGCAAATTAAACAAAAAACTGCAGGTTAGGGGCGTTAATACCTTTCTTCGTGTGGAGGGAAGACAACACGCCACTGCACAGATTGTAATTAAGCTGTTTTTAAAATGCCTATAATTAAAAAAAAAAAAACGTTTATCTACTTGTGTTTCCAGGGGTGCACAAATTAAGTAATTTTAATGGAATGATTTCTACAATTTTTTCATCATCAGAGTCGTTGGGAGACCACCGACTGTCTATTTCTCGCTTTAAAAGAATTATTATTATATTATTCAGTTTCTTGGGGTTTAACAGAGAGACCTATATGATCGTATAACAAAAGCTGCTTGTCCTGTACAGTGACCAAGAGTTGTTCGGGTCTGAGTTGTTATGTCACCCTTGTTAGAGACAACTGTTGACCTTATTGTGATTCGAACCTCCTAGTTGTCAGCAAAAGTTATCGATTCGGTTATTCGCGCTCCTATTGGCCCACTCGCCCTTACATTTCTCTCTGATGGTTATAAATAATATATTCACACCACTCTCACATTCCACTCTAATTTCTGATTGATAAAATACTGTTTATGAATAATAAATAATATATTTAATTCTCTCTATATAATATCAAACATTGTCGTCATACAAACAAAAAGATATGCTCATAACACAACAAGTGAGATAAGGGGCTTGAGGAAAAGCAATTAGTCTTTAGAAAATATGTATTATATATTTATAATACAAGATTATATAAAATAAATAAACCTGTTGTGATCGTCTTCATCTGTGTAAAGTTAGGCTTAAAACATCTGCTGCTTCGTGTAGGTGATTTGTGAATAATTGTTCAAGATAACTATGGCATGATAAACAGCAAAAAGAGAAGCAGTGCCATACGATGCAACAAACGGAAATGGTCCGTGAAGAATATACCAGGGAGAGAGTTTCAAGCAAGCATTATAGTACAAGCCTAATGATCCGTATAACAAAAATCTTGCTAAATGTTATACAAGAAAGGATTCGGAATAAAATCAATGTTGAATTAGAAGGGATGCAATTTAGATTTAGGAAAAACAGTGGCATAAAAGAAGCCATATTCTGTATGAGGACATTAATCGAAAAGTACACAGAAGAAAACAAAGGACTAGAGGTCGAGTTCAATCCTGATCGACAGCTTCTAGGTTCACCCAGCCTTAGATGGGTACATGATTTTTTCTGGGAAAGTAAAGCGGTACGGGCGTAATACTGACCACATTACCCCCCAAAAAATCATCTCCCGAAGTTTTGTTAAAATGATGGTCACTAACACCTTATTCCCTATAGGCCACTTGGTATGACGGGGGCTCTTTACTTTTTTTTTTACAATTAAAACAAGACAAATGCGATTTTTGGGTCATGTTAAAAGACACAACAGCCTACTAAAAGTAATCCTGGAGGGGAAAATACAAGGTAAAGGAGACAGTGGTACAATAAAAACAAAACTAACATGGACGAGTAACATCAAAAGATGGACAAGTCAACCTATGACAATCTGTACCATCAAAGCAATTACCAGAGCTGAATGGTGTTCCATGGTAGTCAACCTTCGATGCGGAGACGGTACTCAACACCGAATGGTGATTTTAGAACATGACACACGTCATTTGAGTGTAGGAAATCGTTGCACAAAAGTCTGTTGCGCCGTGGATTCTTTTTGGCAATCGTCAATGAGAAAATTCACGGATTGATAAGGCAACCGCTGCCGTGTGGGTCAACTAAAGGGGCAGGCAAATGCTAAGGAAAACAATACATAAACATTGCTGAAATATGAATTGATATGTTCTACTGCAACATACTCGAAGGGAAGACGAACTTCGGGTAACTGGAGAATGTCGAATGTGGTCAACCTGGGGGGAAGGGACATTATAAGGAAAGAAGACATAACAAGACACACAACATGAAGGTTTATTTATAATAAGTTATAATATTTGTTTGTTATTATTAATTTATAATATTAATTTATAATATTCATTTATAATATTATTATATAATATTAATTTAGAATATCTGTTACTAATATTAATTTATAATATTTGTTACTAATATTAATTCAAAACGATCTTCTTCTTCTCCTTTCCTTCCTCATTTGCCTTTCAGCGTTGAGGGGAGATATAATTTGCGGTCTTGTGCTCTTCTGTTCGACTCTGCTGTTGTTATGTTTCCTAGTGCTTATAATAATCCATCCATCCATCTTTTTCGTGGTCGACCATTGGGTCTGGTATTCTCACAACGTTTGCTGAAGGCTCGTTGTGTTGTGTTTTGATCTTTCTGCCTTGTCACGTGGCCAAACCATTTTATCTGTTATTTCTTTATATATTCTATGGCAGGGGCTATTCATAGCTTTTTCTCAGTTCTTCATTTCTGATCTTATCTCTCAGAATGTTTTCTGTCATTTGTCTAACACATTTCATCTCAAACATGTAGAGGTAATTTTCAAAACGATAACAGAAAAAAATGAAAAAAGATGATTAACTTATCAATCCCGTTTTCAATGATTTTCACATGAGATATGAAGCAAGCATATTTGATATTTATATTCTTCCGTACATCTTAACACTAACATGGAATACTTTTACTTGTGTTTTAACAAAGAATTAATTTTCAAATGCCCACCTGATAGTTACATATTACCGTTTCATATGCAGCATTATATAGAACAATTTGTTAGTAAAAAGTAACGTCCTGAAAGAATATTACATGGGAATATTAGCATTAACAACCATATATTATTAATACCTACAGGCGTGGTTAGAAAAGTGATGTTAATAACCGAATAATTTGTTTAAAGTTAAGGCCATTTCTAGAAAATAGCAGCGACTAATATGGTTTATTTTCTTTAAGCTCGGAGTAATACTTGTACTTTATATGAAAGTCTTATGTGGCTGTCAGAAATTATAATGCGACTTTTGGTATAATATAGAAAAAATAGAGAATTGGGGAGACGTGGTGAAGCAGGTGGTTAAGGAACTAGTTTATTTGGGAACAAATGTAGCATTTTTTAAAGGAATTATTATTATTATTATTACCCAAATAACACGCTAGGAATATGAATGGAATAGCAACAGGAAAATATTGTCACATTTACGACGCAGAAATACAAGCAATCAAGTTGGCAAAAGGAAATCCTGCTGAACAGTAATTTTGGTACACAGCATGTGATGTTTCTGACTGATAAAAGATCAGCACTCCAGACACTAGAATCTAGACAGCGATCACATCTACAGACCTTATTTACTGAACTATGCAAGCACCACAAGGTTGTTCAGCAGTGAATCCCATCTCTAAGTGAAATACCAGAAAATGAGAAAGTAGTCCAATTGACAAATGAAGGCGCAGCAGACAAACAATCAGATGCACCAGCTACATACCATCAGAAGAAATAACTCAGTACAGAGCCGAAGAGAAGATGCAGACAATAGCATCGCAAGTATTTGTTATACTAACAGAAGACATGGCAAAAGGGCTTGCTGCAGGAGCTACTGAGTTAAGTTCTCTGTGCACACCGTGAGCTGTGCGTTTCATCCGTTGTGATCTTGTTTCGATATTCCGATTGTTTACGATGAATTATGATATCGTATGAATGGGGAGAATACCAAATAAAACCATAAGAAAAATGGTAGGAACAAAACCCTGCCAAGAATATATAGAACAACAACAACTTAAATGGTTTGGCCACGTGGTCAGAATGAATCCTCACCAATCACCATCAAGGGCGTCCTTCTCGAGAATGCATGTAAAAAGACCAAGAGGAAGACCCAGAAGAATATGGATAGATGCAGTGACAGTGACATGTAACAACAAAGGAAAATCACTAATTCAGACAATTCGAGCAGCTCAAAAACGACAAATGATATACACCACGCCACCTTTTAGGTATCAGTGAAAAGAGAAAAGAAGAAAAGAAAGAAGAGGAAGAAGTATGACGGGGAACAGATGGCTGTGTTCACTTTCTGTGCGGTTTCTCTTTATGTCTTTTGGCGTGTGCTGAGACTGCTATGATGGGGACTGCAGCTACCTTTCTTTGTTTGGGAGATGAGATATTAATTCGGATGATTCCACTGGCACGGGCGGTTGAGCAATTATGGATTTTAATTCCTTTGCAGTGATACCGGGGCCTTCCATAACCACAACCATAACCATAACAGAATAAAATAGATAATCAAATCAATGAGAAGACCCCAAGCCCGAAATCAAGACGCAAATCATAACATAAATAGATGAGAACAAGTTATCACTATACGCCTCAGAACAGACAGGAAACCATCAGCACTATAGTCACATGTCCACAAAGTTGGCACCTCAGCCACATGTACATGTGAACAGCCGAATCAGTCTGCTAAACGCTTACTTCAAGACTGTACAGAACATAGTGCACTGAGAAAAATACATTGGTCCATAAATACAGTACCACATGCAAAACCTATATGGGCCTCTACCAGATCTAAGAAAGAAAAAAAAAACAGTAACAAATATAGGAGAACAGACATTGCAAATAAAAACAATACTTAAGGCGAACGAAAGATAAAAAAAATAGATTGCGGAATTGACTTTTGAGAACAAATGGTGTATTACGAAAGAATTGTTGAATTGAGAACTTAGATGGGATTCTATTAATGAATTGGTGATTTGACAACATAGGTCAGATTCTATTAATGAATTGATGTAATGATAACATAGGTCAGATTCTATTAATGAATTGATGTAATGATAACATAGGTCAGATTCTATTAATGAATTGATGTAATGATAACATAGGTCAGATTCTATAAATGAATTGAAGTAGTGATAACATAGGTCAGATTCTATAAATGAATTGAAGTAGTGATAACATAGATCAGATTCTATAAATGAATTGATGTAATGATAACATAGATCAGATTCTATAAATGAATTGATGTAATGATAACATAGGTCAGATTCTATAAATGAATTTATGTAATGATAACATAGGTCAGATTCTATAAATGAATTGATGTAATGATAACATAGGTCAGATTCTATAAATGAATTGATGTAATGATAACATAGATCAGATTCTATTAAGAGCGATGACGGTTTACTCAGCCTTACATTAATAACTAATGTTTTCTGGAAAAGCAGGACCCACATAAATATGACGTAATACCCATAAATATGTTGACGGTAAAACATAAGACGGTATAAGCGCTGCCACCATATTTCCTCAACACCATTGCGAAATCTGATTCTTTCTTTCTTCTTTCTGCATAAATTTAGTGTATACATTTTGCTGGCCAAAATGAAATGTGCGAAGAAATGCACATAAATTCATGACAATGCAAAGCTGCAGTGAAATGACAGTGAGGAGAAAGAAAAAAATAAACATAGAAAAAACTGGTATTGTTAAAGCTTCACGTAACAGGTAGACACCACAAATCAGAACGATGTTTCGGCGCAAAGGCCTTAAACAGGAACAAAAACGCACTTGCACCCCGTGCGCACTTCCGTTATTTCAGAAGAAAAATTCGTCTTAGATCTTACAGGGAACATTTTATTAACATTCTATTCTATACTTTTCATTTCTCTTTCTAGTGCGATTTTAAAAATTATTTATTGTTTTATTTTAAATACATATTTGTACGTGTGTTGTATGTTTGTTCCTGTTGAAGGCCTTTGCGCCGAAACGTCGTTCTGATTTGTGGTGTCCCCCTGTTAGGTGAAGCTTTAACCATATCATTTTTTTCTATATAATTGTGCTTCTTTTCTCCGAGAATTAACTTAACCTGTTCCCAATATGGAGCCGCGATAGCTCAGTGGTTAGTGAACTGGACTACAAAGGACAAGGGGTAGGGTTCGATCCCAACCGACGGCTTCCGGGTTCACCCAGCCTTAAATGGGTACCGGATTTTTTTTCTGGGAAAGTAAAGCAGCACGGGCGTAATACCGACCACATTACCCCAAAAATCATGTGCTGAAGGTCTGTAAAATATAGGGTCACTAACACCATATTTCCCTATACGCCACTTGGCGTGACGGGGATACTTTACTTTTTTTTTGGTTCCCAAAATCATCTACAAGATTGAGTATAACGTTTACTAAATATTTCTAGAGAATAAGTGTATGTTAAAATATCGACATAAGAACATCATGTGTACAGACTTGAAAAGTAGGCGGTTTTAGATTTTGACAAATCCGTCACTTGTGTTCAGTTCCAATTTTGCTGATAACGTTGTTTGTCCCTTCCCATAAAACTCAAAGGACGTCACGCAACATTAAACCACGTAAAGGATAATATGAGAAATATTCACGGTCTATGTGAACAATCAATGTCTCAGTGAAGAATAGATTTGATTGGCTAGAATTTAAGGCGGTGGACGTTCAGTGGAAAGCACTTAAAGACTCAATTTAACGGACGCTATTTTGAAGAATAACACTGAAAGAATACATTAATGACACATAGGATGTACCACTATTGATAACCTATCCTCTATGTGCTCAATTTCTCCTGTCCTCTTTTTCCACCGATGTTGATTGTTGTTTCTGCTTCTTCACAATACCCATTTACACATCGATAGCTTAAAATACAGTTAACGTTTATTCCTGAATACAGAATCACGTCTCTTCTACCTTTCAGCTCCCTGTGGAGCATAGGACTTCAAAGAAACACTTGAGCTGTTCTGTTTCTTGCCATTCTTTTAAGATCATTCCATGGTTATGGTTATGGTTATGGTTATGGAAGGCCCCGGTATCACTGCAAACGAATTAAAATCCATAATTGCTCAACCGTCCGTGCCAGTGGAATCATCCGAATTACTAACTCATCTCCAAAACAAAGAAAGGTAGCTGTAGTCCCCATCATAGCAGTCTCAGCACACGCCAAAAGACATAAGGCGAAACTGCACAGAAAGTGAACACAGCCAACTGTTCCCTGTCATACGATATCAGCATTCATCGTAAACCATTGGAATATCGAAACATGATCAACACGGATGATACACACAGCTCACGGTGTGCACAGAGCACTTAACTCAGTAGCTCCTGCAGCAAACCGGACTTGGAATATGCGGAAACTGCAACAAGGAACACTTTTCAGACACAGCAATTAAAAGTTCCTGTCGCCTAACCGTCATATTGACCGGTATTCCAACGATGACGTATATATTGCAATCAACACAGAACACACTATCACACACACTGTAGAGGATTTCAGATCACATGCATGTACTCCGCTTCACCGGGGAAGATCCCAACAGTGGAACTTTTTATCTATACACTGATCTGCATTGGAAAGATAGAGTTAACCATCTTTCCGGCTCAAAAAACGTAACAGTGAACGTTGACGCAAACATGACCGCGCCATCTTGAAACCGGAAGTCCGATCCGGTCCGATCCATTCCATGTCTTCCCCATCATCTTCATATCTGCTTATATCCGTCTTCTCCAAGAGTTCCTTGGTCTTCTTCTTTGTCTTTTTTCCCTGGGGATTCCAAAAAGGGCCTGTTGTGTAATCAATTAGGGTACGTACATTCCAGGTGCCAATTCTGTTAATTTCCGGGTAGACAAAAGGTGAGTCAGTAACATGGACGCCTTACGGCTTTCTCCTGATTGCGTCATACATCAATTAGACAGAGAGCCTTTATCTTTCCTGGATGGCGGATTTACTTTTATTATTTTCTTTGACTTGTCCTTGTTTGTGAAGTATTTTCCGCTCATATTTTTAAAGTACGGGATAGCCAGTACCATGCCCAACTCTCCTTATTCGCCTCTTATAAACATACCTGGTACGGCCACTATTCTTTACTCCACTTTCGAGCCCCGGCATTGCATGGGTGTTGAACGTGGCATTTAATTTTACATATTCTTCTGTACAATAAAAAAAAAAAACACAATTTCATTATTTATTCGTCTATTGCTGCCGCTGTCACATTCATCTACTTTTAAAAGAACGTTCCCACTATCCGTCGCAGAGCAGCTCTCTACTCAGCGGTGTTTGCCGAAACGTCAGTATTTTGTTGTGTTCCTTTTATGTAAAGCTGTCACCATACTTTGTGTGAGTGTACTTTACACCCCACTACTTGCTCCTGCTAGCAGCTTTACCACAGAACTGCAATTATTTGCCTGTTCCATACGTGAAGGTTATTTAGCTGTTACACGGAACACAAACACACGCATACATATATGCCTACATATAACAAAGGCACAATACCATACAATATATATTCATTAGTTCAAGGTACAATTTAAAAATAAATATTCTGAAACATTAGTGCAAATAGAGTAGTAAATATTTATTTAAGAACAACACAGGAAGGGGACAGGCAAGAACTCGTCATTACCATGGTAACTTAAAGTAATGTTATAATAAACCACTTTCAGACAGGGGCGGTCTGCATATGTAACATCAAGTAAAATGAATGAACAGAGTAGGAAGTCACCAAGGAGGCGGGGAGAAGAGGCAAACTCATCAGGAGACCATCATTGGTTGAGAGTTTTAGAAGAGCTTTAATTGCTCCGTTAGGGGAGGAAACTAAAATGCTAATTTTCTTTCAGCGTGAGTCGAGATGTATGCTTGGTAATGAGTCTAGCTACAGCCTGTGTGTCTGTAGATAAATGTAATATATCAACTCTTTCGTTTTCTTTCTATGCTATAGTTAATGTTATTTCCAGATCAGCGGAAATTCTAGATTACAGTCTCATTATTTATTATAACACCAATGATTTTTGATAATGCATCAACAACATTTTTATTTTGTTAACGAAAACACTTTGAATACAATTAAACGGATTCAAGACTTACGCAAAAATCAGATATGTGACCGTGAGACCTAATGTATCATCAATAACCAGGAAGAAAAAGTGGCATGGCCGGATTTAGGGCTAGGCTAATAAGCTACAGCTTATAGTCTCACAATTAGAGGAAGTCTCTAATTTGTGTATATTGTAATCTATGATAGCGACCGTCTGGTGTTCAATTTTTAACAGGGGGCCTCAAAGTTTCATTTAGCTTAGGGCCTCACTAAAACTAAACCAAGCCCTATCTCAAGGTTAGAATATGTCGGCCATGATAAGAGCAGTTTTTAAACACAGAATCACATTATCAATGGCTAAACAAATTACAGTAAGAGAAAGAGAAGGAGGTCGACCACGTGAGACACTTATAAGAACAATTACAAAGGCGGACAAAACTAACACACGTACTATCATATAGGGTTCGAGAAGCTCGACCAGATTAGAAAATGCAAAAGTATTCATGATTTCCTGAGTTCTGATTACAAATGAGGATCTTGTTGATCCCAGTGGTACCGCAATACTAGGTCTTTTATAATGACAGATGCAACCAAAGCGATTAGCCGGTCTGTTCTTACGTAGTGTTTGAAACTCTACACCATATACCAAAGAAATCGATTTGTAGTTAAGTGCACTGACCCTCTTGTGCCGACCACAGGTTGGCTAGTGAGATCTACCCAGTGGAAGTTTATACGATTTGGAAACAAACACACAATTGTTGTTCAGGATATGTCCTTACATTATAGCCATTTATATAAATCCATTCATAGTTAGAATTAATGAAAACCTAGCCACAGTTAACATTCTATCTATCTATCTATTGACCATTCGAGCCGGAGCCGACCCATGAAGCATAGACCCAGATACTCATTCTCTTATCTACATTTTTATTGTAGCAGTTTTCAATCCTTGTAAAGATCTTTTATCAAATCTCGCCATTTGTCTCTGTTCTCTTCGGGTCTACGTTTCATTAACAAAAGCGTTTTTACAATAACGGTTTGTTCAACCTCTGATCAACGGTTCATTACCAAGCAGAAGAAAAAATCTATCTATCTATCTATTTTCTTTTCCAGCTGAAGATGGCACATAGGGCAGAGCCACAATCTCAAAAACAGAAACCTTGCGTGCCAGAATGTCACTTATTGCAGAGGTCGCTGCTTCTAAAATCTGTGGCTCTGTTTCCATAACAATACTTTTTTACAATGACAGCTTGTCAAGCCATCGATCAATCATCCCCTTAGTCGCCTCTTACGACATGCCTGAAAGGTCACAGTGTCACTATTCTTTACTCCCTTATAATGAGGCCCCGGTAACACACGGGAAAAATTGCAGTTAACCTTACTGCACCACTAATTATTCGTTTTACTACAGAACCACTCATTGTTAGTAATATAACACCCCTAATTGTTAACATTACTTCAGCGCCACTAGTTGTTAACATTGCTACAGCGCCAATTGATTGCTAACATTTCCTTCCTTTCTTCATTCCTTCCTTCATTCCTTCCTTCATTCCTTCCTTCCTTCCTTCTTTCATTCCTTCCTTCATTTCTTCCTTCTCCCTCCCTCCTCCCACCTTCACTTCTTCCTTTACTTCCTTCCTTACTTCCTAAATATTCTTCCTTCCTGCCTTCCTTCATTGGTCCCACGCGTCAATGTAGTCAGCGGCTGGCACACGAACAAATTTCCTCCACTTCAGACGGCCCATTGTCATCCTTCTCAAGATATGATGCAACTATTTATCCCTGCTTCCACCGTTCTCTGCCAGGTGTGATAACAACGAGCTCTCTGGACTTATGGACGGTCGCCGGTGGTACCGTATCTATCTTATGTGTTGAAATTCTTAATATGCAATTTTAAAAATACACATAGGAATGCTAACTGCTACTGTCGGAGCTCGGTGATTATGATCTACTACTATACGCAAGGGTAGGATCACACACAAAAAGTCATTAGAGTAAGAAGAGGGAGAAAATAGTTGAAGATAAATAATCACAGTACCACTGAAAGACCCTTCTCTGAATGCCGTTTACTGTAGCTCCGCCTCTGATTTGGTAATCGTTTAGAACATAAAAAAGATTGGTGGACTAAACCAATGTCATTCTAAGGCTGCATCTGATTTGTGGAGCTTAACTCGCGTGAATATTTAATGTTGTCTTCCAAGAAATAGCCACTAGGTTAAGATGGCAATAACATTTCTGAGAACAGCTATTCCTTATCTCTAGGGAGGTAGTAACGAGAATTGCTCAATTTTGTTTTCCCGTGCTCCCACAGATTTAATGAGAAGAAAGCTCGAAGGAAAAGAAAAAAAAGATTAATAACAAAATGATAAGAAAATGACCAAGATATCGGGTATCACTTGATTGGAGTAGTCAGCAACTGATAGCTGGTGGTCGGATTCTGTTATGTCCACCAAAACTGATCAACATCTATGCCACGGCGTTGGTCCTTGAAACAGACTAACTGTTTAATATAAACGAGTACAGATCAAGATGGAAAGGCAGCCCAGTACCCAAAATGTGATGATAAAGTCGGATGTGCCAAAAGGTACATAAATGTGAGATTGATGTAACTCACCCAACGACAAATTACACACAATTAATGCCCTGTATCTAAATGCCTGGTGAATAAGGGGAAATCGCTAGGAGAACGCAGAAGAAAAAATAATAAGCATTTTACAAAGTAGATGTAAGATGTTCTTTATTTCATTCAAAACGTAATGAACAAGCTCTTGTTCTGTTTTTTTTTTTTCATAAAACCATCATCTTTGTGCTTCAACAGTGTTCATTCGCGAATTCTTTCTCTTTTATGATTGTACGGAAACATTAAGCAGAGTCAATGGACTTTGCAGCATAGACAATGGTTTTACATGGTAATTTTTACATAAGCGTTATATATATATATATATATATATATATATATATATATATATATATATATATATATATATATATTATGGACTCTCAATACTTTAATATTAGAGAACTTTAATATTAGGAAGAAAATATAATCATTTTTTGGGGCCATGCAATGAGAAGAGAACAGCTGGAATATATTTTAACAATTTTGAAAATTGAGGGACGAAGAGATAGAGAGAAGCAAAGAGAACGATACCAGACAGCTTAAGAGAATGGTTTGGCAGCAGGTCAACAACAGAAATGATATATAACTATCGAGATCGAAAGTTATGGAGAGACATGATCACCTACGCCAGCAGGCATGGTACTTGATAATGATAATGATCAGAGAACAGATAGCCTGAATTATAAACAAACAACAAATTAAATGGTTCAGACACAATGGTAAGAATGATTCCAAACGAAACATCAAAAACTTTCTTCCTCAAAACATCAGGAAAGAAAACAAGAGGGAAACCAAGGAATAGAATGATAAACATAATAAAAGGCATATGAAAGAATAAAAAAATTTAAAACATTTAACCGCATGCAGATATACCCAGAAATGACACTTTATCTCAAAAAGGAAGTAATTAAAGTAACAAGCAATACATTTACAAACATTAGATTATAGTAAACATTCCTCCCTTTTCCAGTGACTCTTCAAGGCAGCGGCAGAGAGACAAAAGAAGACAGTCTCTTAGAATCAGTTAGATGTCGATCTTTATAAGTCGACATTATTCTCCTCTCTATTTTATTTTTTCTGGGAAAGTAAAGCGGCACGGGCGTAATACCGACCACATCACCCCAACAATCATGTGCCGAAAGTCTGTAAAATGTATGGTCACTAACACCATATTTCCTATACGTCACTTGGCGTGACGGGGGCACATTACTTTTTTTTTTTTTTTTTTTTTTACTTTCCTCTCTATTTTGGAGAACAGCTTCCCTCATGGTTCTTCTTTTTTTTTTCCTTCCTCATTTGCCTTTCAGCGTCGAGGGGAGATATAATTTACAATCTTTTGCTCTTCTGTTCGCTTCTGCTGCTGTTATGTTTCCTAGTGCTTCTAATATTCCATCCATTCATCTTTTTCGTGGCCGACCCTTGGGCTTTGTGTTCTCGCAACACTTATTAAAGGCTCGTTGTGTTATGTTTTGATCACTCCACCTTGTCACGTGGATAAACCATTTTATCTGTTGATTCTATATATATTCTATGACGGGGCTATTTCTAGCTTGTTTTCTACATTTCTGATCTTGTCTCTCAGGCTGTTTCCTGTCATACGTCTAACATATTTCATCTCAGTAAAGGTTATTTTTCTTATTGTTCTTACATCTAGGGTCCAGATCTGGCACTGGTAGCACAACCCTCATGGTTGATTTTGCAAATATTGGAAAGGAAGGTCCGTTGCAGAATGAACAGGGAACGGGCAAATAAATGCAGAGCTGTGGTAAAGCTGGTAGCAAGAAGCCAATAGTAGGGTGTAACGTACACTTCTACAAGGTATGTTGACAACTTTACAAATAAGGAACACAAGAAAATACTAATGTTTGGGACTACATGCGGCCTTCATCAGAGAACGAGTACAACGATAACAAACTATGAGGTACAGATAAATGCTACTACATCTAGGATGATAAGGACTGGTAAGTGAAGATGAAGTAGACAAAGGGATAGGAGATGATATTGTGATTGGAGAAAGAGATGTGTCACGTGTTGGAGGATAGGTGAAGTGGGATTATAAAAGTACAAGTAAACAAAAGATAATATATAAAAATCGACTTAGCTGGTAGAATCCGTCACGCTCACACTGAATGAATTTTGCAAATGCCAGCTAGACAGTCAGTCACGTACTGAGACGGGGGTCAGACGCGCAGTAATGCAGTCAAGCGAGACACAGGTAAGGAACTCAGAGTCATTGAGAGTGTGAACGAAAGCCGACTCGGCAGACAATCTCCGAGTACTATCTTCACAGGTATTGTAACACCTGTAGGACATCTACTGATAAGGAATACAGAGGAGTGTCAAAGCGAGCGAACAGGGCGAGACACACTGTAGAAAATGTAGCGATAAACAACTGAATGTACAGGATAGTTTCATGTTGACGGGTTTTCGCTTCTATTCGTTTGCATCTTTTTTCTTATAATTTTCACTTTACTTATTTTTTTTAATGTTATTTTACGCTTCCTATAATCTTTCTCAATGGGTATTTTTTTTATCTGCAAGTTTTCAGCAAACTATTCACAAATGAAGAATTCACTGAGGGATGGATGCCTGGCAGAAAACAATGTATCTCACTTCTGGCCTACCCATGTTGCTGATTTTGATCGAGCTGGTTAACATTTCAGTTATGGTGAGTATTCGCACTTTCAGTTTTAGCCCGGACAGCGGTATACTGCTCGCCATCATGTTTAATTGCCAACAGTATCTTGATCCTTCCCGCGGTCTTATAAGCGGCATAGAGGTTGTACTGTTTTTCGCCATCCATCTCTATTCTGGGCTAGATGTTAAATCTTATCTAATGAGTCTATGCCTGCCAACTTTGCTTCTCTTAAAATGATTCTTTTTAGTGCCTCTTTATGTAACCCTCTTTTTCTGTAACCTGATGTTTCTGATACAAGAACCTGTTTTGGAATTCTCTAGTTGTCTCTTCTCATCACATGTCCGATATATGTCCATCTTCTTTCATTAATTGGTGATGAGATCTTTGGTTGCATGACTATTTCTCTTATTTCAGTATTACTCTTGAATTGATTCCATTGTATACAGAGTATTTTTCTTGGCATTTGTCTTAACTCGTTTAGTTTTTTTCTCATTATCTTTTGATGTTTTCCAGCTTTCACATGGCACTTTAAGCAGTTTAATTACGCACAACAATCTAACACAAATATGGGTTGGGTGTCAGGAGTGGTAAAGACTGTGGAGGTAAGCTACAGACAGAAAATCCGGTGCGGAGACTCTTCGGCAGTTAGTGAATGGTGCACAGATCCATCTCGTAATCCCCTATAATAACTTGGTACAAAATATAGCAAAATTATGTCCCTTCGCATGAACCAGCGAGATCGAAAGAGGGTTACTGAGGCTTGAGCAACACAGAATCTCCATGAACGTAGTTGTACCCAATTGCTTATTATTCGGATCAATATGACAAATAATGACACCATTAAACTGATTTATTTGACGTCATTGAATACAGCGATAAACTAAGCATTGCATTTTCTTGCAAAATATACCTATATTATAGCATTGGTGTGAGATTGTAATGTTTCCAACATTGTATCTCCAGTTAGAACATTATTGCCACGATTCTAAACGGAGATCAAACAACTTATCGATGTATAGAGAAGGTTTCTTAAATTCAGGATGTGTCTTATTTGTGTTTAATAATAAAACTGAAGAGCTGAAAAGAAGCTAATTGGATGTTTAAAAGGAATGGAAGCCATAAATATATCGGAGAATTTGAAGATCGAACACGCAGATATAAGAACTGGTAATAAAGAAATGAATACCTCCACACCTGAAGAATGGATAAGGGGTATGTTGCTAGTGTCATTATTTTTCAATGACTAACTTCTTTTCATTTATCCATCTGCTGTAGTCTTCAAGCGGGAGAAAGGGTGAATACATAATAGAATCTAATAGTCGAAGCTGCTTTGTTTGCTCTTTCAGTCACTTCCCTTTCAGGTGAAGTGTCGTTCTTGAACATATCTATACACTGTTAGGATAGATATGTTTTGGTTCTTGCGGATGTTTCTATTTCGTCTGTCCATCTCTTCTTTGGTCTCATTCTTCCTCTCTGCCCTGATGACATGTAGTCAAGAGTGTTAAAATGGTGTGTAATTTAACATTACAGCCAAAACAAGTTGTCTTCTAGGAATTTGGCTTTACTTCCCAACACGACATTATTTCGGAATAGGCAAAACCTGACACAATTTTCACGTTTTTCCTCCGTTTTTCCGAAAAACGTGAAAATTGTGTCAGGTTTTGCCTCAACTCTCGGCCGTGCTTGTGGTTTCACCCAGTCTGCTACTTGAACTTGAGTCTAGTGCAACCTTTTCTGTCTAACTCCCCAACTGTCAGAGTTTTGTCAATACTAATTGTGTGATTATAAATCTCAATGGCGCCACACACACGGACATTCAAGTACACTCTCTCACACACTTGTCTCCAACGTCTAAATTACACTGCACTGTGCTCTTCTTCGTGTCTGGTATCCATCTCCCAAGTTCTAAAGAGGTCAGAAACTCATATATTATGTATTTACGCGGCTTTTCACACTCTTTTTTGTAGAAACTTTTTTAGAAATTGAGTGAAAACTGATAACAACTGATAGATTTGCTTTTAATGCAAAACTTGTTGCACTCAAGACACTCCAAAGGTGATAAGCCATTTTAAAATAAAACGTTTTCAAAAAATAAATTAGGAGCATTTTCTTTGTATCTCTCTCGATAATATTGTATTGTGTAAAGACTTATACTAATATTAGCACTGTCATTAAATGTTTTGTCTTTCTCATGACACTTTTGTTGTTGCTGGTTCTACCTGTTACCACTTTCGTCTATCTCACCGTCTGGCGCATATTGTAAAGTCAAGGAAAGTGTATTCTTTTATGATTTCCTCCCATCTTTTCTTTGGTCTTCTACGTTCTGTGATCCTGGTATGGAGAATTATTGTAATATATATGGCTCTTTTCGTCATGTCAGACGGTCTAGTGGAGGCTATTGTGTATTTTTTTGAGGTTTTGTTTTTGTTGAACAGCTTCTCTCGTGGCTAATTCTACCAATGTTTGACAAACACACGCGGTCACATAAAGAACAAGTCAGGCTCACTGATTCACAGGGTTTTCCATCCTTTTTCATGAGTCTTTTCTATTCTACGTTTTGCCTTAGAACAGATTCAAATGATGTTATACCGTTCCTTATACATGCTTACATATTGTAATATAACGATTAAAGGATTGGATGTGTTGATTAATGTTGGGACTCGAATGCGATTAAGTTTGATTCAATAATTCGATTACTAACCCAGAGGTTAAGTTATAGTATTTGGTAATCGGGGTAGTTTATTTCTTTACCACACCCTTTCTCTTTACTTTTGTGTTCACGCCATCATTCTTGGTATTTCAATCATTGTTTATGAGAATGCAACTTAGCCGTTAGTACATCACCCTTGATAGTTCAGTGACTCTTGGTTCGTTTAAGGTTGGACACACTTCCTTTAACTAATCTGTACAAAATTAGCGTCCCTGCGTCATCTATTTCATGTAGGTTATAATAACAAGAAAAGTGCCACAGCCATTAAAAACCATTAACAACGCTAGGCATTTCAAACTGCTACATCGTTGAGATTATCCCTGCTAGCCTCACTATGTTTACAATGTAACTGTCTATTACCCAAAATGCTACACATTTTTAGATTTTATTATGCGAGTGATTTAGTTACAGGACCGACGATCCTGACAATTTTAGGCAAAGATGCGCAAACGTCAGCTTCACACTCCAAGTTTCGCTCGATTCAGTGATATAAATGGGTACCGTGAAATGGCGCTTACGTTTTCAGTCTACAAAATAATCCAAATAAGAAAAATAACGATACCAAAAGTTAAACAAACCTTGTTAAAATTCCCATGTTTTGGTAGTGAGTGTGTAAAGAGATCAAATCTCTCATGCTGTTCACGTTTCTGGATACTAAATAAAAGCGTAATGGAAGCAAACAGTAAACAATGCATATTGTAGTACACAGGAAAAGGGAAAGAAAAACGAGCAAGAAACAAAGTTTAGAAAAAAATATTAACAGTAAGAAAGAAAGAAAGGAAGAAAGAAAGAAAGAATAAATGAATGAATGAAGAACAGAAAGAAAGAAATAATATATTCATGCCACATGGCGTGTAAGAAAATAGCATTAGTGCCCATATTTGGTTGCAATAGGCACATTATTGCAAGTTAATGTATTCAGAATGACGTCAGCCCCGTCATTCTGCTTCCAAAAAAATCCGGTACCATGAGAAAGCTGGATAACATATTAGTTTATGAGAAGTTTATGGTGTTTGAGCCAGACTTCTTGCTGTAAGTAGTTTCGTTCACTAACCTCGGCTGTAACTTGACTCTCTGTTAGCATTAAACTCAAGTCTATTAAAATAGTTCTCCCATTTCCTGTCTTTACATCTCAAGAATACACCTGTCTCTCCCTTAATATCTCATTCTGTCTATCTTTCCATCTGTACGTGTGTGGTTCTATCTAACTTTCTTTTGACGTATCGATTGTTTTGGTCTACCTATCGCATCGTCTACTTGTATGGCTATCTTATCCTTTTTTATACCAGTATATCTCTCTCTATCTGTCTCTCTATTTGTCTAATTTTTCTTTGCCTCTTCGTTTATGTCTATGTGATTGATTGTCCATTACTCTATCTTTCAATGAATATATGTACACCGGTCTCTATGTTTTTTTTTTGTAATCTGTCTGTTTTCATCCGCTGTAAAGTTGTCTTTCTGTCCATCTTTCTGCCAATCAGCTCATCTGTTTTTGTTTTTACATCTTCAATTAGAAAGCGATCAACAAAATAATCTGCCTTTTCTTAAGCGCCGGAATAAAAACAACGTCCGAGACATGTATAACGATCCAATCAATTAAACACCTTTAAAAAAAATACTCATTATTTTTGTTTGCACGGTGCTAATGAAAATTAAATGTTCACATCTTCAAAATGTTATTTTTAAAAGAAGCAACATACAGGTCTTGTCTGATTGTTTCGTTTAGACATAAAATGTGATAGTTTATGTTTTTGATTTTATAGAAATAAATTCGGAAGTTTGTCATTGTTATTTTAAAGACAAAAATATGACATTATTCGGTTGTTGTTTTTTTAGAAATATGAATATCCCAGTCTGTGGCTATTTATTTATTTTTGTAAATATGCATGTGGCAAAAAGACCAATGAGGGAATTCTTAAATAGACCAACACAAAATGAGATGACCTTAAAACATCGGGAAGAAACAAATGTCATTTTTCGGGCACATCATGAGAAGAGGAAAGTTGAAATACTTGGTTACAATCGAAGAAAAACATGTCAAGAGAGATCCCGGACTAAAAAGAGAAAGACACAAGACATTTTGGTGTCATGGACCGATAAACAGTCAACAAAACAAATGATACGATGCACTGTGCACCGAGAATTGTGGAAGGACATGTTGGCCGACACCAATAGGGTTGGCGCACGATAAAGATGAGATGGCAGTCTGAGGCTGCCTCTCTTTAACCAAAAAAAGAAAAAAGGTACATAGGACTTCTTTTTTCTTTAGAAAATAGGAAAATGGTAGTAGGTTGTTGTTTTCCTTAGAAATGGTAATAGGGGGATACAATACCAGTTCTTTAAAACAAAACTGCAGTGGGCTTACTTTGTGGTAACTGTTATGAACTGTATGAACAAATCTCTGTTCTTGTTTTCCGACCAAACACCTTCTAATTTTTGCGTGCTTATTATTTACTCATGTCTGATTAATTCAGAACAATTCTAGTCAGCACATACGATTCTCTTCTCATATATTTTCTTTACAAATCTCTTCATTACTGCTTTTTATCCGTTTTCAAATAATAGGCCAGGCTAAACGCAGACCACGCGACAGACTTTACCTAGTCTAGTTGATATCGGGTGGCAAACATTCCTGCCAAAATATTAGCACGGAAACATTGTATGTCTGTCTTTTTTATTTCTTTTTGTCTGTCAATCTCTCTGCAAAGCTGCCTGTCTGCCCAGCCAACCATTCATTTATCCATCTATGCTTTCATCGCTTAATATTTTCTTTATATGTCTGTACGTCATAGATGTCGGTCTATTTTCGCAGACTGGTTGTCAAGGACGCCTAATTTTATTTTCTTGTGCTTCTAAACGAAGGAAATCAAAAGCTCACGGTTTATCCACGTGCTGGAGAGATGACTACTTAGAGTTGGCCAGTCTGTAACGTGAAAACGGGTACCATCCACAGCGTCCACTTTCAGCGACAAAAGCAACAATGACAACAGTAACTATTCAGATGCAGTATTCAGATGCAGTATTCAGATGCAGTATTCATAAGCAGTACTCAAATGCAGTATTCAGATGCAGTATTCAGATGCAGTATTCAGATGCAGTATTCAGATGCAGTATTCAGATGAAGTATTCAGATGCAGTATTCAGATGCAGTATTCAGATGAAGTATTCAGATGCAGTATTCAGATGAAGTATTCAGATGAAGTATTCAGATGCAGTATTCAGATGCAGTATTCAGATGCAGTATTCATAAGCAGTACTCAGATGCAGTATTCAGATGCAGTATTCAGATGCAGTATTCATAAGCAGTATTCAGATGCAGTATTCAGATGCAGTATTCAGATGCAGTACTCAGATCCAAACGACAACATTGAAGAAGGAGAACAAGACAAGGTAAATGTGCTGGTATGAAACTGTCGAGGCGTGAGAGGCTAGGTCTAAAGTTTGTGCGCGTTACATAATGCAAATGTGTTTCCATAAATCACCGGCCACCTATTTTTGATATGCTACTGTGACGCCGATAGCTCAGTGGTTAGTGAACTGGACTAAAAAGACAAGAGGTAGGGTTCGATCCCAACTGACGGCTTCCGGGTTCACCCAGCCTTAAATGGGTTACGGATATTTTTCTGAGAATTTAAAGCGGCCGGGCGTAATGCCGACCACATTACCCAAAAAATCATGTGCCGAAGGTCTGTACAATTTATGGTCACTAACTCCATATTCGGTTGGCTTACCACGGCAACAGCCGGGGTTCGTAATCCTGGCGAGGACACCTGGGTTTTACTAATTCCCTAAAAATTATAGGAGCCGCGATAGCTCAGTGGTTAGTGAACTGGACTACTACGGACAAGGGTAGGGTTCGATCCCAACCGACGGCCGGGTTCACCCAGCCTTAATGGGTACCGGATTTTTTCTGGGAAAGTAAAAGCAGCACGGGCGTAATACGACCACATTACCCCAAAAATCATGTGCTGAAGGTCTGTAAAATATAGGGTCACTAACACCATATTTCCCTATACGCCACTTGGCGTGACGGGGTACTTTACTAACTCCATATTACCTATACGCCACTTGGCGTGATAGGGTTCTTTACTTACTTACTGTGACGAGCTGATATAATGATTCTGCAAGAAACACTTCTTGGTGATAGGGAGTTAGTGCCCCTGGATTTCATTGTTTCTACAATAGGCGACACCTTGGACAGACTATCCTTGCGCGAAACAATATGGTGGCTGCTGAGGTTTATATGTCTGCGTGGGACAGTGCAGAATTGAAGGTACATGCGGTTAGGGTGCAGACCCCAGTTCCTTTCATGGTTGTAAATGTTTATGCCTGTAATGGCAAGGTGGGCACACAACAATGGCAGAAAATCTTTGCGTTCCAGGAGGAGATCGGCATTTTGTGCGGAGACTTTAATACTAGAGGAAACCATTGGGGTAACGTCAAAACTAACAAGCAGGAAGAACACCTAGAAAACGTATTGATGTGTGTCGGTTTAAAGTGCTTTGAATGATGGAAGGGCAACCAGAATGGCCACTTGAACTGGCGATCTGAGAGTGTCATAGACCTTGCACTGGCGTCTTCCACCTTTGCACCGGTTTGCAGGTGGAGTGAGATTCCACGGAAGTGATCACTATCCATGTGTACTACTTATTGAGAAAGGCAGAAATAGAAGCCAGAAAAGAAAACTCCACATATTCCACTATGAGAACACAGACCAGGGCGTCATTATCAAAATTAGACATATGAAATAGGGCGCCCCTCACAGGAGGTAGGAGAGATGGACGCATACGCCCTGGTGGAACATAGAATTCGAGGAAGCTTGGCGGTACAAGAGATAAGTGGCCAAGACATGGCCGAAAGCCAGAAAGAATGGAGAATACAACCTGGGCTTATAAAGCATCTGAAAGAAGAGGTCAACAAAAAAATGGTGCACTGTAAGCTATGCACCAAGCAGGCTAAGGTTGCCAAGTGGGATGATTTATGTAAAAAAGTGTGCTCAAAAAAATCGCTAGCCATATTCTGGCGCCTCCATCAGAGTATGATGTCACAACACGATCCTGAGGCATACTAGACTTCCAGAGCACAGGCCAGATATGGCACAAATCTGATGAGAGCAAAGGGAAGGTCCTGCCTTGCCCGCTACATTGAGCAGACTGACCAAAGAAATGTGGCTGTAAGAATGAGGATACCGGGATCACTCTCAGAATTGTGTGAGGATGTAGCGCTGGGAGAAGATCTCACAATCAAAATCGATGCCGTTTTCACAACACTTAATAGTGTTTGGTATGTTGTCGACATTGGCGATTTAGCTAACGACTCGAAAAAAGTGGCCAGAGAGTTTAATGCCAGCATTCGGAGTGGCCAGATTAAGGTGGAATGTATTCGCAGCTACTTGCTACCGTTACCGAAGCCCAAAAAGGACAATTCTCAGATCAGTGCCTAAAGAATCATCACTATACAGAACACTGCGGGCAAGCTACTGAAGAAAATAGTTGCCCGTGTCATCACCTGTCACCTTGAACATATACACGTATTCCCTTCCACGCTTGGAGGTTATAGATATCACAAATAGACATTGCTCAATGCAGTTGTCTTCGCCTATGATGATTTTGAAGGCTTCCACAAACGAGAAGAGACATGTACTGCTGCTATAGATCTGGAGGCTGCATACAACAGAGTACCATTTGAATATCTCATACACATGCTCCTCAAACTGACAGCGCACTTGTTCCTCATTATATGGATCACTACAGAACCGTTTCAGATGAAGGTGACACTCATATGTGGAAGTTGGTCTTCCGAACCAACATCCATTTGTCCTGGGTTGCCATAAGGTTCACCATTGTCACCAGTTCTATTTAACGTGTACACAATAACGATCACGGAACAACAGCTGGATGGGAGGGGAAGAACTATAGCTTTTTGCTGATGATGTTCTGGTATATCGACAGAGAAGATATAGACGGGAAATCGCCTCCACATTGCAAAACGAACTCGGTCGCATTTCTTCCTGGTGTGGAGTATCAGGTGCATTGGTTAATTCAAATAAAGCATTAGTTGCATGGTTCTCCCTTAACAATCATATCGTTTCATGGAAACACCGCTGGCACGAATTGGAGCTGATGAGGTGACCAGGGACAGGGTGATGACATACATCTGAGTTAAGTCTGATCGCAGCCTTTGTTTTCGGGACCAAGTCGACCATGTAATAACAAAATCCCTGGTCAATAATAACAAAAGGATTAGCCGTCTTGAAGGTCATGGCAGCTGACAACAACAAACAGAGATTACTTACCCTTCTATTCCAGGGATTAGTCCTCGCACCAATCGAGTACGCTCTGGCAATTCTTACTGTCAGTAAGACGCAAATTGACAGGCTTGAGAAAATACAGAATGAATCTATGCGCATTATCTTGTACGAGGAACACTTCCTGTGTTGCAATGAGGTATCTTCTTGGCTTTCCAACCATATGAAGATCTGAAGGGCACGAATATACCTGGAGATAAGTACAGATAAGGAGCATCCATTGCACCACGAGCTCAACACAGAGAAAGGTACCAGGCTAAAAGGAGGCAAATCATGGGTGGGCCGAGCAGAATATGTGATCAAACCGGTCTGTGGGCTTACCAGTCGTTGTCAATGCGAAGGTCAACGGTCTCGTCTGGGATAACACCCCTGTTAAAGATGCAGTCATTTATACAGGCGGATCTGCAAAACAACACAAAAGGAGTACATGGGCATTTACAGCACGCTCCGCAGGCAGAATAGCCTAGGAAGACAGTGGTGCATATGTTATAACCGCGAATAGTAGGACGATAGAAGTGATGGCAGTGACCAGAGCATTCATATGGTTAGAGTCACAAGACTACACCTGCGCCAGGATATTGAGTGATTCGATGAGCATCATAAAAATGTGGAGGCCGGCTTTGTTCGCATGGGATGGGTAGAGTCATTGCAGCAGTTAAAAATACGTAGGGTCACCTTTGTCTACGTCACTGGACATGCGGGGGTACGGAAAAATGAAAGAGCGGACAGGTTGGCTAGCTGTGGTGTCATTGAAGACTGTCAACCAATGGATCGAATGGACATCATCAATGCCCTCCGAGATGTGGGAATGGCACAGGACTTCGACATGAAGTCCACGTCACTCCTTCGGATGAAAGAGATGAAAGTTAAGATGGGCACACCCAGAAACGAGAAACTTAGTGGACGTGTAAGAAAACTAATTAACCAACACAGAACTGGAGTCGCCATTCGCTGGACACTGCGGGACATGCTAAGAAGGGGATCTGAGCACCTATGGATATGTTCGGAGTGCAATAATGATGACCCGCAAATAACTCAATAACTCAATGTCTGTACTTTTGAGGATAAACATCACATTTTCAGTTGTATCTTTCGGTGCAAGAGTATTGATTCCTGCGATGACCATAAGCATAAAACAATATATAATAATAATAATAATAATAATAACAATAATAACAATAATAATCAAACTAGGATGACGTTCATCAGTATGGTTGTTAGCGCATTGAACTAGCACTGACGTAAGCGTGTGTTATATCCTAATCTGCATTGTTCCACTCAATCCAAATTCATCACGCTCACTGAGTTTGTAAAATCAGTAACGTGAAGACTATTCTGTTCTATTATCTACTTGGAATCAGTTTAATTGTAGTCAGGAATCCCCCATATCCGCTTCATCAGTTGACATAGCTTTTCTCAAAATGGATCGGTAATAATGAAGACAAAGTACTGATCCCTAAGAGAACTCCCATCTTTATTTTATGGCCGTCTAATGTACGGTATAATCCATTGATCCACGTTGCGGGATCTGCTTTATTATGTTTTATGTGATTGTTATTATTCTTCATCCTTAACTACTTTTACCTTCAATATTGCATGCTGTCACAAGATTTTACCATGTTACCATTTCTATTTATGCAGTTAATAGTAAGTAAAAAAGTAAAGTACCCCCATCACACCAAGTGGCGTATAGGGAAATATGGTTTTAGTGACCCTATATTTTACAGACCTTCAGCACATGATTTTTGGGGTAATGTGGTCGGTATTACGCCCGTGCTGCTTTACTTTCCCAGAAAAAAATCCGGTACCCATTTAAGGCTGGGTGAACCCGGAAGCCGTCGGTTGGGATCGAACCCTACCCCTTGTCCGTGGTAGTCCAGTTCACTAACCACTGAGCTATCGCGGCTTCCGCAGTTAATAGTAGTTGACCATTTTCTTGTTACTAAAGTTAATAACATCATCAAGAGGTTAATATAATATATAGTAATTATTTTCATGTATACTTTGTGTTGTTTTCTTCAAATAAAACACATCCTTGTTTTGAATAATATTTAGTCCCTAACCACACTCAAAGTTTAGAGGTGAGGCGCTTACGTGTCATTCATGACCGCCGTGGTTCGATTCCTATATAAATACACTGCGGTTTCTTAGCAGCAACACTCAGAATCCAGGACGGGATAAGATAAGGTGTCTAGTCCTATCAAAATGAGACGATACATATTTAAAGATCGCATGTTAATGTTACGTGCGTTGAAAACATTACTATTTGAAAATATTTTAAAATCTAGTTGTATGCGCCTGCTAGAGTATAGTACAAGTAAGTTGAAGATAATTTCCTAACGTTCAAAATTTGATCCATTTTTTTAAAAAATTACTCTGCGTTACCTTGCTTGTATTCTTACATTGTGTTGAGAACTTTCTCTTCCTATAAAGATGGGAACACAAGAGTACAATATCTCGGTTCATTTTTTTCAAATACCAGTTTTACATTGCACAGAAAGGAAACAACTGTTTATTCTAATGCAACATGTTTTTTTTTTCGTAAAATAAACAAATCAACCGACTCTCTTTTCTTTTATCTCTCTTTACCCTCTCTCACTCACTCACTATTTACTTATACGAGAGCGAGTGATAAAGAGAGGGAGAGCACAGTGATATGGAGCGAGAAGAGAGAGAGAGAGAGAGAGAGAGAGAGAGAATAATAAACTAAAGTTCGCTGAAACATCTATTTTCTCTTTTTCTTCTGTAGGTTACTAAGATCTCAAGTATATATTTTAATGAGTTTCCTGCCTAAATATCTCATTATATGTCTGTCTGGACAACCATCCTTCCATTTGTCCTATCTATATTTCTCTCTTTCTCTCTCTCTCTCTCTTTCTCTCTCTGTCTATCCATATATATATATATGTGTGTGTGTGTGTATACAGTATATAGTGGTTTATATACATATATAATTCGTGTTTTTTCTACAGTCTCTCAGTCAATATTTCAGTCGGTCTACATACTTATGCAAGTAGAACTATTTCATGAACGACAGTGTTTAAGTAGACATGTTCGATCTCATCGTCACAATATAATGTTGCGGCTGCATCTCATTCACAGCGCGTTTGCCTACGGATATTGCGAACAAAGAGCATAACTGCTTCACGATGAGGCACGAAATCCACCAGCAGATGAATGTTTGCCATGAAAATTGGAAGAAATGTTTGGCTTTGCCTACCAGGGAATGAGGGAAGAGATTATCTGATAAAATTGCGAACCAAATTACATGCAAACTCGGAGTATAGACGAAAGATTCATATTTTTTTTCTTGCTGATGTTTCCTTTGTTTCACAAAGTTATCCTCATTCTTTTGATGTCATAGCTCACATCACCTTTTGTTGTTAAAATTCTTTATTCACTTTCATATAATAATAATAATACAAATAATAGTAATAATAATACAAATAATTATAATAATAATAACCACTCATGTTTATTAAATGCAGTTTCCGGTTGTATCCAAGATGGAGGAATTATTTTTCTCCGGCTTGGTATAGAACCGTTGATCAGAGGTTTAACAAGCCGCTATCGTAAAAACGTGTTTGTTAATGAAACGTAGACCTGGTAAATACTTGGTATAGCGTGGAACGAATTCAAAATAAATGAGGAAATTAGAGAAATCGCCAATCAACCACTAATATTTCAGTAATCAAGAAAAGACGATGGTCATATGTTGGACATGTGATGAGAAGAGATAATAACCGAATAGCAAAGCAAGTCCTCATGTGGGAAACAACAGGTAAGAGGAAAAGAGGAAGACCCAGAGAGACACTGAGAAGAACATTAATGAGAGAGGCAAGAGCAGCAGGAATCGGCTCCCTCAATGAGATAGAGCTGCTTGCACAGAACAGAGACAAATGGTGAGATTTGATAAAATATCTTTAAAAGAATTGAAGACTGCTAGAACAAAAATTCAGATAAGAGAGGGAGTATCTTCGTCTACGCCCTATGGGTCGGCTACGACTCGAAAGGTCAATAGATAGATAGATAGACGTTTATTAAAAGCATTTCTATCTATATATTGACCTTTCGAGCCGTAGCCGGCCCATAGGGCGTAGACCAAGATACTCCCTCTCTTATCTGAATTTTTGTTCTAGCAGTTTTCAATTCTTTTAAAGATATTTATTTACAGAGACTTAATTACATAATTATCATTGCTATCCTGGTTTCAACATCCCGTGACTAGGTTTGTTACAAAAACTCATCGATACTGTTCGGTCAGCTCCAATGACCCATGCATACAACTCAGCGTATTGCAAACATTGAACATCATAGCACTGATGGCTAACAAGAAAGCAGTTTTACTCTCACCCGCCTTGGTTTCAGATTCTCATTGTCATAGCTTCAGTTGTTGCAGAAACGTATTCTATATCACCATATCGGTTGCGGAGGATAAAAAAAAACCCTGAGCTCTTGATTAAATTAATAAATTAAAAAAATAAAATAAAATACAAATCTTACTTTCACCGCATTTTTTTGTTACTTCCAGGAACTCTCATTCATCATTCACTAGATTGAAAGAGCTTATTCCCATCGATGGAAGTTCCATAACCGCAACTTCATCCATCATTCACCTTAGTTCTTAAATCCACTTTAATAGCGTCCATACGTTTGTCAGGGTAAATTAGTGAGAACAATTCCCTTTACAGATAAGCTAGCTGGTATTTTCAAATGAACTAAGAACTCCCATTTAATAGAGCCACTGTTTAGTAAACACTGATATTTAATGATGAAGTAAATGGCAATTTATAAAGCAGCGAAAATGAAAGGAAACTATTTATACCTTTGCAGCAGGGAACAGTTTGATCATCAAAAAGAGACCCCCTCTATGTAAGTAATTAAGCACTTCATGGCATTCATTGTAAGGGAAGCAGGTCAATCAAATCATGACTTTTAAGCGATGGTCTTCTGCTGCATTCCGATTCTGAAAGCCTGAAATAACGTGGTCACTGAATATATTTATCGGTATATACTACCAGACTACATTTTCTGAAATTGTAGCACGAATAAAGCGTGGTGAACCGGCATAATGTTTAACAGATAAATCACTAGAACACTAACGGTGGCCTACTACAGATATACAGACACAGATTGAACTTTCATTCAATGACTAAAGCCAGTCGTTTTACCCAAACTCAGCGATTATCTTGCTTACCTTTCAATGTCCTTCAAGAAAATTACAGAGTCGCGATTCCGACTAACGTATGAGCAGCATTCTCACTGAATCTCTCCAGTCGTCTAGAGAGGAGGGTTATATTCTCTCATTTAAGAACCACTGATGAAGATAGTATTCTGAAAGAAAAGAAAAGTTTATTTTTCAGAGAATGAGATTCATATGCTGACATGAAATGGAAAGTAATTTAATCAGAATAAAAATAAATCAGACAATGAAAATTTAATAATAGAGGTCATGCTCAGTCGGACAGGCAGACAGTAGGAGATGGTTGGTTAGTTATTTATTCAGCAATAATAGTGTCCCTAGTTCGTCTTTTATTGTTGCTTGGGTTGTCATCGCAAGCACTCTAGGCAAAAACTATCAGTGATCGGCTATTTTCAGTAGATTACTTGAGCATGAAGACCATCTCTCAAGTAGCTGGCTGATTATACACAAAACTAGATATCTATTCCTACCTGTCAGACGTTACATTTTATTTAAATCTCTGTATGAGATTATTTATATTTTTTTAGTTCAATACCACTTTGTTGGACACAAACCGTGGTGACTGAGTAATTGGTGGTTTGGATTAGACAAGATGAGACTGGGTTCAATTTCCAAATGTGACTAATTATGTTTCAAGCTGATCCGCATTTTGAGTACTGCAAATCTCAGAAAATGAGTGCAAGACTTTTCTTTGCAAGGAAACGTGGAAGACCTAACGCAATACCAACCACATGCCCACAAAAATATGTCGTTCTTAAGAACTAACACCTTATGCCACATCACCACCATCCTACTAGTTTTTATCTGCGTGTCGTTATGATCTTCACCAACGACAAATTATTATATCCATATGGTCTAGAAGGAACTACATACTTTAAACGATCCAGCTACTTACTTGATTTATTTTGTCTGATAAAATTATGAAAGATAACACCATTAAACTGATCCAGTAGTCTCTTCACAGATTGTCTGTCTTAGTTGTGTATGTTTGAACGTGCTCCATATCCCTGCAGCGTGTTCCGCTATTCAACTGTTTTTAATTTCCATTTTTAAAGAGTAATTATGAAGGGTGTAGTTCCGTTAAAGAAGGACATGACGAACTAGAGGAAGGTGGGTGCGCGATATCACAGACGAGCTGGGATTGACTGTTGCAAAAGCAACTATATATGTTTGCTGCCTTATGTTGATGGTAGACATCACAAAACAACTGGATGCTGCGGCCCAGTAGAAGCCTTTTGCGGAAGCACAAAGAGAAAACAAACAATATCTAGTGATATCAACTATATTTTGAACTATCATCTTTTTCGTCAGCTTTAGACAGTTCCACAGTTTATTGAGCTACTCTACTTTTGAGAAAGTTGGAGCAAGGAAGTAACTGTGCACTCTCTCTATTCAATGGAAGTCGTTTAGATCGTCGCCTGTGCGCCGAGATTAGAGCTGCACGGTAGTCGACCTTGTCAAGAAAATTTACACCCGCACTGTGGCGGCAGCTGTGACATGAGTGGAGCTGGTATGGGTAATTCACTACTGCAGTGATACAGATTCCATGAACCGAACAGAACAGAACAGAACAGAACTGAACAGAACAGAACAGAACTGAGCAGAACAGAACTGAACAGAACAAAACTGATCAGCTTCTCCTTACAACCATCCCCATTATTATAATTATGATGAATAAAAATAAATTCATAAACGTACGCTTGATCAGTTTAGTAGCATTCTTGTATAGAAATACATCAAGTAGAAAATAATTAAATAATTTTTTATATAAAAATGTAAGCTTCGCTCTTTAGACAAAAGAAATATAACACAAAACGAATTGACGTAGCGAAGAGAAAGGTCTTCACTGAGAACAAATGCCCATCTATTTATAGGGTCATTATAATTTATACTATAGTCTATGGAGACTTCCGATCAACATGGCGGATAGGTGGCAGAAACTGTTGGTCAATTGTCTGAAAAGTGTTCCTTGTTGCAGTTTCCTCATATTCCAAGTCCGGCTTGAAGCAGAACTACTGAGTTTAGTTCTCTGTGCACATCGTGAGATGTGTTTTTCATCCTGATTGTGTTTCGATATTCCGATTGCTTACGGTAAATGATGATATCGTACGACGAAGACATTTCAGCTGCGTTCACTTTCGGTGCTGATATGCCTTATGTCTTTAAACGTGTGTTGTGTTTGCTATAATCGGGACTGCAGCTGCCTTTCTTTGGATATTCGATGAGATGTTAATTCGGATGATTTCACTGGCACGGACGGTTGAGCAATTATGGATTTTAATTCGTTCGTAGTGATACCGGGGCCTTCGAATAACTATAACTGTAACTATAACTGTAACTATAACTGTAACTATTACTATAACTATAACTGTAACTATAACTGTAACTATTACTATAACTATAACTATAACTGTAACTATAACCATAGTCTATTTCCTGATGGTTACCAAGTCAGTTATTTTATCTGCGACTGTCTGCAGTATAAAGTACTGCCTGCATCCATCTTGCAAGTATGCGATGGAGAGCAAAAGGCCAAAAGAGGGAATCCTAAGATTAAAAAAAAAACAACTGGCATGTGGAGGAGACCCTTTAGTTAAAGGCTAGCGGAGTCAACCATAAACAAAACCAACGGAAGGCCAATGGAGAACAACTGTCCTAATTGCTTTGCATAGTCATGGGTTGTCACAACTTTAGATTATCAAACGTTAATAGAGATTCTAATGGAACATCCTCATTCTGATAGACATGATGTGCTACAGGTAATACCCGACCATCAACCAGCTACTGCAGCCAAACCAAAAACACGCAGTGAGAATAGAATCATGGAATATTAGAGCAATAATGGAAAGAGGAAGACTGTATAACATCAAAGCAGAAATGTAAAGGATGGATATGTGTTTATTGGGGCTAAACGAAATGAAATAACCTGAATCAAATGAGATATATTCTTATAAATGCCAAATATAATATTATTGAGTCGTTAAACTTAAGAAAATGTTAGGTATTGTCTTAGATGTAGAATGAGCAAGAACAGTGAAGAAATCAAGATGACACTTAGACAGATTGGGGGGGGGGGGAGAGAGGTGAGTAGACTAGAAGTACGATGTCAGCCTTCGGACAGGAAGGAAATTGGTTCAAAGCCCACCAGAGGCGGTGGTTAATTTTCAATGATAGGAAAAATTAATCCGATGTTTCTTTATGACGTTACCCTCCCCTGATCTCTTGGCTAGTGAGATCCGATGTTTCTTTATGACGTTACCCTCCTCTGATCTCTTGGCTAGTGAGATCCGATGTTTCTTTATGACGTTACCCTCCTCTGATCTCTTGGCTAGTGAGATCCGATGTTTCTTTATGACGTTACCCTCCTCTTATCTCTTGGCTAGTGAGATCCGATGTTTCTTTATGACGTTACCCTCCTCTTATCTCTTGGCTAGTGAGATCCGATGTTTCTTTATGACGTTACCCTCCTCTTATCTCTTGGCTAGTGAGATCCGATGTTTCTTTATGACGCTACCCTCCTCTTATCTCTTGGCTAGTGAGATCCGATGTTTCTTTATGACGCTACCCTCCTCTTATCTCTTGGCTAGTGAGATCCGATGTTTCTTTATGACGTTACCCTCCTCTGATCTCTTGGCTAGTGAGATCCGTTGTTTCTTTATGACGTTACCCTCCTCTTATCTCTTGGCTAGTGAGATCCGATGTTTCTTTATGACGTTACCCTCCTCTGATCTCTTGGCTAGTGAGATCCGATGTTTCTTTATGACGTTACCCTCTTCTGATCTCTTGGCTAGTGAGATCCGATGTTTCTTTATGACGTTACCCTCCTCTGATCTCTTGGCTAGTGAGATCCGATGTTTCTTTATGACGTTACCCTCCTCTTATCTCTTGGCTAGTGAGATCCGATGTTTCTTTATGACGTTACCCTCCTCTGATCTCTTGGCTATTGAGATCCGATGTTTCTTTATGACGTTACCCTCCTCTGATCTCTTGGCTAGTGAGATCCGATGTTTCTTTATGACGTTACCCTCCTCTTATCTCTTGGCTAGTGAGATCCGATGTTTCTTTATGACGTTACCCTCCTCTTATCTCTTGGCTAGTGAGATCCGATGTTTCTTTATGACGTTACCCTCCCCTGATCCTTTGGCTAGTGAGATCCGATGTTTCTTTATGACGTTACCCTCCCCTGATCCCTTGTCTAGTGAGATCCGATGTTTCTTTATGACGTTACCCTCCCCTGATCCCTTGGCTAGTGAGATCCGATGTTTCTTTATGACGTTACCCTCCCCTGATCCCTTGGCTAGTGAGATCCGATGTTTCTTTATGACGTTACCCTCCTCTGATCTCTTGGCTAGTGAGATCCGATGTTTCTTTATGACGTTACCCTCCCCTGATCCCTTGGCTAGTGAGATCCGATGTTTCTTTATGACGTTACCCTCCTCTGATCTCTTGGCTAGTGAGATCCGATGTTTCTTTATGACGTTACCCTCCTCTGATCTCTTGGCTAGTGAGATCCGATGTTTCTTTATGACGTTACCCTCCCCTGATCTCTTGGCTAGTGAGATCCGATGTCTAGTCTCTCGGAGGACGGCAATAAACAGGAAGTCTCGTGTGCACTCGCGCACGTTAACGAACCACTGGCAGGTACAATTAAAAAAAAAAGTGTAGGCTATGGATTCGGATAAAAAAGTTAGCAGAAACTGACAGGCATCGTGGATACCTGACTGTGATACGGAGATCATGTTCGTGGGTTGGGATACTTCTTGGATTTTCTCGAGATTCTCGAGGAGGATATTGGAGTTTGGTCATGGAACATACGATCCTATTATCCTGGGGTGAGCTTTGAATAAAATAATACGTAGCTTGGCTGAGTGACTAAATGACTTCTCGAACATTTCTCCTCGTTAATTCGAATAATTCTCACTCTTCTGGTACACTATTTTAGCCCTCTAAATTCCACAATTTGGTGCACACCTATGGATTCATCTGGTATGCAGTGATGGTGAACCTAAAACAAGAACAACAATAACTTAGAGCAAACCACACGAGTTCACCATAATTCAAGGTGATTAAATTGCTACAGTTTGATAAGTGGTTGATCTTCTACTTTTCTTCCTCTTTTCACTTTTCACTGATACCTGAAAGGTGTCGTGGTTTATATCATTTGTCGTTTTTGAGCTGCTCGAACTGTCTGAATTAGTGATTTCCCTCTGTTGTTACATGTCACTGTCACTGCATCTATCCATCTTCTTCTGGGTCTTCCTCTTGGTCTTTTCCCATGTATTCTTGAGAAGGACGCCCTTGATGGTGATTGGTAAGGATTCATTCTGACCAGGAGGCCAAACCATTTAAGCTGTTGTGGTTCTATATATTCTTGGCAGGGTTTTGTTCCTACCATTTTTCTTATGGTTTCATTTGGTATTCTATCTCTTCTTGTGTTGTTTGTTACTTTTCTCAAGCATCGCATCTCACATGTATTTATCTTTCTTAATTGTGATTTAGAAAGTGTCCATGTTTGACTTTCATAGCACAAAGTTGGTATGAAAATGCTATTTATCATTTGTTGTTTAATACACCTGTTTAAACTAGGCCAGGAGCAGATTGTAACAGTGACCATGTACCAGTTGTAGAAAAGCTCAAAATACAATTAATAACATCAAAAAGAACTGCAGTCAAGTTATGAAGTTCAACTTAAACCTACTTACATCCGACAGCAAAGTACATTGACAAATATAATATCTCAGTTCAGAGCGGTTTCTCTATGGAGAAAATACAAAGCAATAATGAGATATAGAAAATGCTGAAAGAATCAATACAACAGACAACAAAAGAGACCATTCCGCAAGTGAGAAACTGAAACGAAAGAAGTTGATAGTAGACGACAATTTACAGTTAAAGGGCATAAGAAGAAGAAATAAACACTAGATAGAAGATAAGCAAGAAAATTTAGAAAGATCGCAACTCTGATTAAAAAAAATGCAATCTTCAGAGTGAAATATATAGAAGCTGTGAGTGAAGAAAGAAAAATGAAAGAAGGAAAGAAGGAAAGAAAGAAAATAATATATTAAACTAATAAAGAAGAAACATTATCAATTAAACAACAAAAAAACTGGAAGAACGTATTAACTCCTCTCAATCCGCTTCACGGAAAATCGCGGAGGAATGACGAGGATTGTTGCCATCCTATCACATAAACCCCCAAAAATATAAATGCTTAAAATCATCTCACTGGTTTGAGGCTCAATCAATACAAACGATCTGGAAAAAGCGGCTGAAGTGTACTGGACAAACATTCAGAACGTACTGCGAGTTTAATTTCCTCGGTATAACAGATTTGACTCCTGCTAGAACCATGTCGCATTTACCGAGCTAGCTAGCGAGGGAGAAAACATGAGCAATATGGCGATCACTTTTGTAGATACACTTGATTCCTCGACGTCAAGGATAGAGGTATGTGGGGAAATAAAATGATGATAGGAAAAAGAGCTTGAAACGTGACATCAAATCATGTTCATTCTTGAACGAGTAGCGCATTAGCTATTTCACTACGGATGATTTTAGCTCTTCAGAATCAATACATTTGACATTTATAAATTTCAATTTAAGAGACGACCAAATTATCAATACACTTCCCGTATACATTTTTTTTTCACATTTTAAAGAATGTGTGCCGAACCAATCGGTTTATTTTAATGCCCACGTGCAACTCAATAAAAATGCCCTCGCGACGTTTGAAAAAAAAAAAAATTGCGCCATATATCTGGTTCTACAGAGTGAAATGTTAAAACCTTAAAATATATTTCTTTATTTTGTAAAAAAAACAATTGTTTTAATGGTATTCATATTTTGTGTTATTTCTTTTTGTAATCATCAAAACAAAGAATATCATACGGAAATAACTTTAAAGGTTTGTGGGACAGCTGCAAGATTCACATTTTAAATACACATATTGCTTTCAGTTGCATCAACATTACCAATAGGTACTTTCATGAAATTTAAAAACTCTTGAATATTTTCCTTCATAAATTTTTTTTTCTTTTTTTTTTTCGTCCGCCAGCTTTCACCTCTGACGAAGTCCCTAGTTTTGCGTGTTAATCCGTTTTTCTGTGGCGGCCTTGTGCACAGTGTTCCATCGCCACACAGGCAGATAACTCCGACTTCGAAGGTACTCAAATCTTTTTCCGTCGATGAGTAATTGACGTTTCAAGCCGGGCCTCGCTGCTGAGACCTTGGGTGGTTGCCGCAGAGAGAAATCATAAATAAAAATCCCAAACGGTGCAGGCGGGATTTGAACCCACAACCATACTGCCTCGAGACCAACCAGTCCCCCCTTTATGAATTAGACGTACAAATATAAAAAAAAGCTATAATGAAGATCGATCGAACTAAAATGCCCACGGTAAATGACAGATATGTACAGGAGAAAATTGTTTCCTAATCACTACAAGGTGTGACGAGCATCTTCAACTTTTACTCACAATAAATATGAATGTATATCAAAAGTAGTGTTTGTTTAAAGTAAGTTAAAAATTGTTGAAAGAAATATTGTCTTTTCAATGCGCATATAAAGAGATTTCGGAAGGCACTATACATTTTTAACTGTTTTGAGCAGCAGACGTTTTGTGATCAGCGATTATTTTTAGCAAAGTGAGATATCATTAGAACCAACATCTTAAAGATGTCTTCTTAAATGAAGAAATTACAAGCAGCCAATTATATGGATCAAGAACACTCTGAAATAGCAATGAGTGGAAAAGTTAGGAAATAATAGAAAGAAATCAAATTAGCACAAACGTGAAAGGTATAAATATGTGGAAAACAGACAAGAAGAAATGAAAGCAACCAATGCGTACGAAATATGAAAGAGGACAAATAGGTACATAAATAACGAGTTAAATAAATAATGAGAACACAAGAAAATAGAATTATGGTAAAAGACAGATACAATGTAAAAGTGAATGATGTAACAACAGAAAAAATAAAGAATGTTAAAGTTAGTGAGAATGAAAAAGAGTGAAAGAAATAAAACATGTAACTCAAAATGAAAAAAAATGAAAAAAAGTAACGCTAGCTAAATATAAAGCATTTTTTAAAAGAAGAAAGTATACATTAATTCCATAAAATTCGTCTCAACGCCAAGATGACTAGGATTGTGGACATCCTATCACGTAAAGAACAAAAATCATGCTTAAAATCATCTCATTGGTTTCAGGATTAATCAATATAAACGATCTGGGGGAGACATCTGAAGTATACAGGAGAAACAAGGTTGCAATTTATTTCCTGTTTAATTTCCTCTATATAACAGATTGAGTAATAGCTATGATATCACATGTACCGAGCCAGTAACCGAGGGAGAAAACGTTCGGTAACTATTTTGGTAAATAAACACAATTTTACAGTGTGAACTAAAGAGTGTGTTACAATGATTGACTTTAGATAAAATTGACAAGAGCTAAATATCCGTAAAGCGCTTTGATAAAGTATGGTTGCTGTCCATGTTTCTATGGAAGTGACTATAAGGTGACATTTGGACACAGAACGAGCTGGCGTTTTCTTGGACAGAAGCCTGGTATCACTACTTTACGTGCACTCATTAGAAAAAAATGATCTTCAGAATATATTAATTATAGTCGCGTAAATAAATATATGCTATATAGAACCAATTCTGACCTATGGAAGCGAATCATGGACAGTAGACAAACAAATGAAAAGACGATTAGAGGCCACAGCGATGGAATTTCTCAGAAGAATGTTGAAGGTTCTCTGGACAGCTAAAAAGACCAATGAGAAAGTTCTCAAAGAGGCCAACACAAAAAGGGAGCTCTTAAAAAATATCAGAAAGAAGCAATCAATATTTTTTGGGCACATCATGAGAAGAGGAAGTGTTAATACTTGGTTACAACTGGCAAAATAAAAGGAAAGAGAAATCGCGGACGACAAAGAGAGAAAATACTGGATAGCTTGGTGTCATGGCATGGAAAACAGTCAACAACAAAACTCATACGATGCACTGTGGATAGAAGATTGTGGAGGGACATGATCGCCAACGCCAACCGGTAAGGCACATGATGATGATGATGATGATGATGATGAAATAAATATAAGTTTAGGGACAACCACTTATCAATATAAAAAAGCTTGTAGTAAGACTGTAACATTTTGAAATTATTGTATGTGCAGAGCGAGTTGCTTTACTGCAATCCTTACATAAGAAATTATTTATATTAGAAAAAAATGTCACCTTTTGATAAAAGAAAACAAATTCAGACATTTGGTTAATATATTAATTTGACAATGTAATTAACCCATTCAGTTAAATATCGTCAACGTAAAAACATTCACAAATTTAAAGACTGGAACAATTGATGAATTTATTCCATCAATAAATATTTTGGGTTTACTTTTATAAAAGGACCCTTTTCATCTCCCAGATACTCTCTTCTCAAATGTTTAACCAGCAAATAGTTTCTTCAGCCAACTAATGTGGCTGTATTGAATAGATAGCTAGTACATTCAGTATAGGAAAGCTATTAGACACACAACACTCGTTTGATGAACGATTTAGTGTTGTCTATATAACGATACCGACTAGATGAAACACAACTTCATGGCAAATAATAGGTTATTTGGTATCAGCCATCCTATTTTATTTAATATTATTAAATCGGCTTATTGTACTTGTAAATTCAGTAATTATAGTAATAATACGGATTATAATCATACTACTATAAATTAATTAAAAAGTGACTATAATTAAAGTTGTTATAGAAAAACAATACATTTTATGAAGAAATGTAACAAATCCTGCTTACTTAATGTATATAACCCGTTACCAACGATGATAATAATAAATCATTTATCTGGGGAAAGACATTGCTCAAAACCGTAGCAGAATTCAGTGAACAATTGGACAACATGACATTCCTTACATAAATGTGAAGAAATTAATCTGACAGTGAAACGGCCGCTTGTCCAGTTAATTACATAATTGTGAAATAAGAAATTGAAAGGAAACAAAGATAAATGTAGGATGGCAATATCACATGATAGACCGCTCTTGGTTTCATAGATTCTAGAGCAGCTGCACAAGACAGGAACGGATGGAGTTAGATGCCTGCAGGCGTCTATGACCAAGCGACTTCCAGAGTTGAGAGAAAGAGAGAGAACTAGAGAAGTATAATGAACAGCGAGAGTGAGTGGAAGATAAAATTAATAGAAAAAAAGAGATATGGATCTAAAACGGTCGTGAGAGAGAAAGAGAAAGGAAAAAAGAAGAAAGAATTGGACAGGGAAGGAAAGGAGAAATTGAACATGATATGCCCATAACATAGCAATTGAAGAGTGACATGCCTTGTGTTAACCTCCGATTGGATGAAATGATGCATTCAGATGTAAGAGTTGAAGGTGAGGGGTGGGAGCAAGAAGAGGATGAGTGATTTTTCATGTCGATGTAACCCTTCAAGCAAAGTGGTAATTTTAATGCAACTAGGCCGAGGAAATAAAGAAACATGACGACATTTTGGTCTTGAAATAAATGCTCTACCAAACAACACCATTCCCAAATGCTGAAAAGATATGCTACAAAATATGATCAAAAAGAAGTAATACGATTTGTTATCGAATAACCTACAATATATAAAGAAAGAAGAATGGCTAGACTAGATATGGCATACACATGAAGACAGCAATTTAATAATGTAGCCAGACAGGAGAGTCATTGTAGCTAGCTATTATGATGAGCAGCGGGGAGACAAATGAAGGCTTGCAACTAGCGATACAAGGGAAGTGACCGCTCTAGGCAAGGTTGAAGAACAGTGACAAAAAGTCAATAAGACTTGAACGTTGGATAATCTGGTATCTCTGAGTGGTAAAAGAGCAACTCTCTGGGACATTGATTTTGAATAATTTGCAGAAACTACGAGCTGAAGGTGAATATGTGTAGGAAAGTGAAACATCTGTAGTACACTCTCTTTGCTGTTAGTAATAAGGTTATTTGAATCAATTATAGTTCATTTCTTTCATTACGCTTCCAATTTCTATGACGAATATAAGTGAAATAAGGGTCCTCCCCTTCTTTACTTGATATATGTGGTATATGGTGTTAGTTATCATCATTTTTCAATGAATCTCGGTACATTTTTCGGTGAAATAGTCCATATCGCATCAGACAGAGTTTACTTCCCAGAAAAATCTCTGGTACTCATTTTTAGATCCTGGTTAAACCCGAAGCCTTGTCGGTCAGAAAAAAATCCATCACTTCTTGGACTCGGAACATAGACCCGTTTGATCAGTGAGGGATGAAGACAAAAGGAAACAATTAATTCATAGTTTCCAACTAGAGCATCACACGTCGAGCAAGTGTTGCAGCTCTTCTAGCTCATTCACACTATGGGGAGATAAGATGATCAGAAAAGGGGCCAGATAGGTCATGCTAGTCAGGCCTTAGACTCCAGTTGCGTCTTGACTGAAAATTCTAGATATGTTTTAATAGAATATACCAGCAAAACATATCACCAGTCTGAATTAGTATATGGAGCCATTACCATCTACAGAGGTAAACCGCTGATGATTAAATGGAAAACCACAAAAACACCCATTATAGCGTTTTTATGTCTCTTTTCGTCTTGTCAGACTGTCTAGTGGAGACTATTGTGTATTTTTTGAGGTTTTGTTTTTGTCGAACAGCTTCTCTCGTGGCTAATTCTACCAATGTTTGACAAACACACACGGCCACAGAATGAACAAGTCAGGCCAACTGATCCACAGGGTTTTCCATCCCTTTTAATGAGTCTTTTCTTTTCTAAGTTTTGCCTTAGCACAGCCTCGAATGATGTTACACTATTCCTTATACATGCTCTCCATGATGTGGGATCACTTGCCAGATGTTCCCAGTCATTTTCATAGATGGAGAAGTCATTGAGAGATGATTTACAGATATCTCTATATCGTCGTTTAGGTCTGCAGATTTGTATTTTTCTGTGTGTTAGTTCACCATATAGGATGATAGTGTGACGTGTCAGTTAATGGAGCTGTAATCATTCAATCCACAACCGCCTTTGCTTGCAAAGCTGAAAACAAGAGGCTTGTTGCGGGTTTTCCTCCCTTCATCCCGTAGACTTACTTTCAAAGATGATTGAAGCTAGTCCTGGTAGTATAGTGTTTAGTAAACTTGTCTAGTCAGGATATGAGGCCAAATATGGTCTCGATCAACGACTTCCAAGCAAAGGCTCACACATCACTAAATGGACACTGTAATTTTCAGAAAAAGACAACTCTTACATAATGTTGACTATAATGATCACAAATGTGTAGATGGTATGTATAACATGTGAAGATAAAAAAAAAGTAAATTACCCCCCGTTACGCCAAGTGGCGTATAGGGAATATGGTGTTAGTGACCATAACTTTTACAGACCCGCGGATCATGATTTTTGGGGTAATGTGGTCAGTATTACGCCCGTGCCGCATTACTTTCCCAGAAAAAAATCCGGTACCCATTACAGGCTGGGTGAACCTGGCAGCCGTCGATTGGGATCGAACCCTACCTCTTGTCCTTTGTAGTCCAGTTCACGTACCACTGAGCTATCGCGGCTCAAATGTGTAGATGGTATGTATAAAAAAATATGTAGATGGTATGTGTACAAATGTGTAGAATGCCGACACTATTTCCAGAAACTATCTATCTATCTATTGACCTTTCGAGCCGTAACCGGCCCATAGGGCGTAGACCAAGATACACCTTCTCCTATATGAATTTTTGTTCTAGCAGTTTTATTTTAAAGATATTTTATCAAATCTCGCCATCTGTCTCTGTTCTGTGCAAGCAGTTCTATCTCATTGAGGGAGCCGATTCCTGCTGCTCTTGCCTCTCTCATCAATGTTCTTCTCAGTGTCTCCCTGGGTCTTCCTCTTTTTCTTTTACCTGTTGTTTCCCATATGAGGCTTGCTTTGCTATTCGATTATTATCTCTTCTCATCACATGTCCAACGTATGACCATCGTCTTTTCTTTATTACTGAAGATATTAGTGGTTGATTGGCGATTTCTCTAATTTCCTCGTTTGTTTTGAATTCGTTCCATTCTATACCAAGTATTTTCCTTAGACATTTATACTCTATGAAACTATACTCTATGGGAAATTATACATGTTATATATTGATGATGTCCATCCGATCCATTATATATATAGTCCTCCGGGAATTGGGAAGGACACAGGACTTCGACAAGCATGAGGCCTCGTCACTCCTTCGGATGAAAGAGATGGGATTTAAGATGGGCACGGCCAGAAACGAGGAACTTAGTGGGCGTATAAGAGGACTAATTAACCAACACAGAACTGGAGTCGTCAGTCGCTGGACAACTGTGGGAAGTGCCCAGAAGAGAATCTGAGTACCTTTGGACATGTTCGGAATGCAATGCTGATGACCCGCTAATAACTCAATTTATATATATAATATTACGAATAGAAGCTTGCGAGGCGAGGGACAAACTGACATTAAGGACAGTGGTAAGTTTACAGCACGTAAATTGTATGGATTTTATTGAGCGTCGTAAATTTACAAGCAAGCCCTCATGTGGGTAACAACAGGTAAGAGAAAAAGAGGAAGACCCAGAGAGACGCTGAGAAGAACATTGATGAGAGATGTAAGAGCAGCAGGAATCGGCTCCCTCAATGAGATAGAGCTGCTTGCACAGAACAGAGACAAATGGCGAGATTTGATAAAATATCTTTAAAAGAATTGAAAACTGCTAGAACAAAAATTCAGATGAATTAGTATCTTGGTCTACGCCATATGGGCCGGCTACGGCTCGAAAGGCCAATAGATAGATAGATAGAAATTTACAGTTGTCCTTAATTTGTTTTTTTTATACTCTGGAGGAGCCCGGGGGAAAGGGGTTGGATGGGTTGTGTTTCTTCCAAGCTCTAAATTAGTTTCAGCTGAGCCTGCACAAAACTTACTGATAATTAAAGTCCTCATAATCGTAGTGACGAAGTGGCTACTATACTAGCGTATAGTAGTTGCTCATCCAGTAACTCGTTTTTAATTTCCAGCTGCAGGTAATTCGTTTTCTGGTGTCAACATGACTTCGTAGTTTACTGTTGTACACGATCATATAATTCTATGAGCAAATATGGCGGTTTGTTGAGATGCTGACCACTCAAACTATGCATATCTGGGTCCTCATATATAATAAAATAAGGACACTAACATTATAAGAGCCAGAATTACAGACAACCTTTACTTTAACTTAAAAATAATACGTTAGAAATAATTAGTGTCTAAATGATGTCGTTAATATCCATATATATCTACATTAGCCGCCATACAATCATATACATTTCCTGGTATATTATCTATTAAATGAAGGTATGTATATATACATACACGAGTATATTACCCCTGGTGCACATGGGGAAGTATTTTCTTGGCTCGATTTGGCGGTATTTTTTTTCAACTTCACTGTGGCTGATTTTTCCCAGGTTTGCCAAGTGCGTATTCTCTTGGCTCGTAACGAACGCACTTTTCTTTGCCTCGCACACGCCAAGCACATTTCCTCTGGCTCGTCAAAGTTCGCACACTTTAGATTCAACCCAAGTATGATTATTGTGAATGACATCCGGAGTCAAATTCTTTGCACGACTTTCCATGAAAGATAAAAGTGAGGCTATAAAAGAGGGACTAGCGGTACATTCAGATCAGGTGAAGGCTTGATAGGCACGGAGTCTCATGAAACATTATTTACAGAAGTGGATGATTTTCTTTTCTTTTACGGCTTTACATATTAACATAACCACTGTGGAAAATGGTTAAAGCACTTGCTTGATGACCAGAAGAATCTAGACTCAATTTCCAGATGTGGTTTCGGACCAATACGGATTCGGGATTCACCCCGGCTCGATGAATTTTTTTCTTATAGATGGGCGGCCTGGTATGATACTGACCACATTATTATCGTGTGCATTACCGGTTTGGGTAGGCGATCATGTACTTTCCAAAATTATCCGTATACTATTCTACGACACCAAGTTATCTAGTATCTTTTCTCTTTGTCGTACGTGATCTCTCTTACTAATAACATCTCCAAAAAACGTGATATTGAAAAAGAAACATGGGAACTAATACCATGTTACCAAGATGAAATGGGGATAGAGAGAACATTTATCTACCTTTACTTTGCATATAGAGTTTGGAGGGGGAGACATGTGTGGTCTAGAGGTAAGACGACGGCTTCTGGACAGGAGGATAGGGTTTGAATCTTCTCACAGACCGCGTGAATTGTTCACTGAGAATCCGTGGTTTCATGGCTTCACCCTCCCCTAGTCTCTGGGTAGTGAGATTAAATGTCTAGGCCTCTCGGGTAAATGCGAAAAACAGGAGGTCCCGTTTGGTGAAAAACAGGAGGTCCCGTTTATGAAAAGCAGGAGGTCTCGTTTGGTGAAAAACAAGAGGTCCCTTTTGGTGAAAAACAGGAGGTCCCATTTGGTGAAAAGCAGGAGGTCCCGTTTGTTGAAAAGCAGGTGGTCCCGTTTGCACTCGCGCACGTTAAAGAACCCTTGGCATTTCAAAGTTGAAACGAGCAGGCTAAAAATGGAGCCTGCCATATTAATAACCGAACGGTGCAATTATTGCGACTTTGCCGTAAACTTGCGATTACGCATCCACGCCCACTTGACGACTGAAAGCCAAGAAATAACGTTACAGGATGGACCCGGTATTGGTTTAAGTTGCTTAGCTGGCAGTGTGTGTATGCAGGTCTCTCGTGCAAGGCGTTGTATTGATGAGTGCAGGTTCAATCCTACTTCAGAGTTGTCTTTTGTTCTTTGTGTTTAGTGTTGTTTATTTGCAGATTTTTCCCATTATGGTAAAAATATACCTGCCCCAACAGTTATTCACTGTTCTAAATAGTGTAGAGTAATATATCAAAAGTTAGTTCTGCCTTCGTGACATTCTCCATAGAAATGGACCTATTTTTTTGGATTATCGGGTGCCAACATTGATCTTGTTTGAAGAACGCAACAACAAAAGTGTCTTCTAACTCGTACCGTCCGATTGTGAATAATTTAACTGAAAGACGAAAGCGGAGCGAGAGTGGCAGGACGAGGCAGTCACCCAGTTCATAATATTGGGCCCTGTCTCAAGTCTGTCAAAAATGACGGTGACGTAATTAGAAATCAGATTTTGGAAACAAAACGTGTCTGCCCAGATTTATTAAATATTTGATATTGTGGTGCCATTTTTAAAGTCGGTCGTGTCAGTATTTTGTAAAGGAAATGTGTGCAGGCCTTTTGTGCAAGAGCTACTCTCATGATTTGGCTTCTGCATTATTGAGACGATTTAATTGTTGCAATAGCAACAACAATAATAATAGCGCTCAGATTAAAGAACTTCGCACTCCGCGAGTGTGTGTACATGGATTCGAGTGTTAGCAGTCGCGTGGTATGCTTAGTTCGTAATTTGGACTTTCTCATTCCAGCATTGTGTTTTAAGTTTAGATGGGAAAACATGCGGCACTTCATCATTGAATCGTTCGATATTGTTTGCTGTATTGTAACGCCACATAAACTGCTTCGAAATGTTAAACTATGATCCGGTATCAATTAGATCAAAATAAATAAACCATGAAATGGTCCAAATTATTGCAAACGTGTCCAGCTGTTTTTTTTTTTAGATTTAACGTTAGCCAAGGGTATTTTGTTCAGTTCATCACCATCATCATGTGCCATACCGGTTTGGGATAATTTCCTTTCACAATTTTCTATCTACAGTGTATCGTATCAATTCTGTAGTTGACTGTTTCCATGCCATGACACCAAGCTGTCTAATATTTTTTTTTCTCTTTGTCGTCTTCGATTTCTCTTTCCCGATATTTTGCCAGTTATAACCAAGGTTTCCAACTTTCCTCTTCTTATGATGTGCCCGAAAAATGTTGATTGTTTCTTTCTGATGTTTCTTAGGAGCACTCTTTTTGTGTTGACCCTTTGTTTTTACATATTTGAAAATAGTAGACAGAATGAGAGAGAGAGAGAGAGAGAGAGAGAGAGAGAGAGAGGGTTGATATCACTTCACTGCATTAACTTCTGTTTTCCAAAGACACTGAAAGGTTCAACCACATTGCTATAAGTGTCCATGTTTGACTGTGGTAGCAAAATATTGCCTGAATGATTGTGTTGTATTGCTCTTTCTAATGTTGATTGTTCTTTGTGATTTTTTTTTATGAGCTCACTTTTTTGTGGTGGCTTTTGATATTTTTCTCATTGGTCTTTTTTGCTGTCCAGGGAACTTTCAACATTCTTCTGAGAAATCCCATCTCTATGACCTGTAATCGTCTTTTTTATAATTTGTCTTCTCTCCATGGTTCGCTTCTGTTGGTCAGAATTGGCTCTGTATAGCACAAAGGAACTCTCTTTCTCACTTATACTGACAAAGAATTGTTGCGCAAGCTTTTTTCATTTTCTGAAATGATATTTTGTCTTGTGCTATCCTGCTGTTTATTTCTGTACTACATCTTTTATCTGATGTTCATATTTTGCACAAGTATTTGACACATTACACTTGTTTCTGATTTGTCCTGTATATTTGTATGCTGCATGATGGTTATTATTGTTTCTTCGATATGACCATTATTTCTGTTTTCTTACTATTCAAACTGAATTTCTTGGTACTTTCTTTTACTATTATGCCTATCATTTCTTATAGTTCATTCTTTGTCTCTGCTATTAAGGTTGTGTCATTCGCACCAAACCAAATATACACTAAACCACATAACCAAATTGTTTAGTTACCGTTGTTAAAACATCTGCCATCGTCTCTTCATCTTCATTTTAATAAATAGAAGGAATGGTTAAGGATAAATGTTCTCACAATTGGAAGCTTATCTTCATGCGGATGCCAGGCAAATGTGTCGTTTCCAGTTCATTAATTATTTCGTCAATTAAAATTTATTACTCATTATACACAGAAAAAAAACATTACTATCACAGAGCCGCAACCACAATAACAGAAGCATGTCAAATGTGTAAACAAAATCTTCCAATTCCGATATCAATGCTAGCTCCACAGAACATAACTGAAACACTAAGCTAGTTGGCTAATGAGCACGGACTATATGTCCTACGAAAGTCATCTACTGTTGCCATAGCAACGTCACAGCTAGCCGATCGCCAAGTCTTCTCAAGTTTCGGGCGAGGTACGCACAACTAAGTGTTGAGTTGCTTATATTAAAAGCTTCATTTCTCTTATTGAAGTGAACAAGCTTATGTATTTTTTATTATTACTCTTCTGTATTTGATTCATTAGTCCGCCGCGAATCGTAGCCAGCCAAGCTAGTCTAGAATAGTTGGAGTTAAAGCTAGCCTGGAATAGTTGGAGTTAAAGCTAGCCTGGAATAGTTGGAGTTAAAGCTAGCCTGGAATAGTCGGAGTTAAAGCTAGCCTGGAATAGTTGGAGTTAAAGCTAGCCTGGAATAGATCTGTAAATCAGCAGCAAAAGCTGTCTTAAAACGTATATTGGCCAACCAAGCCGACGTTTGGAGTGTAGAGTGAAAACTTATACAACATTGAATGCGATTAAGACACTCAGATCTTCTCGCAATTCACATCTCCAGACCTTGATGACTCTGAGGACATCCGGGTTACTGGAATCATTTCTTGCTCCTCTGATGCCCACCGCCTTTTCATATTTGGAGAACCGACTCATAGCCCGTTTTGGTGTTCTCAATCTGACAGAGTCAAACTCCTTTCGCTCCTTCCTTTTCTTAATCACTGGCCTTCTCAGGGTGTCCGGTTAGCGCAATCGATAGGCGGTTGGCTTACCACGGCAACAGCCGGGGTTCGTACCCTGGCGAGGACACCTGGGTTTTACTAATTCCCTAAAATTAGTACCTCTGAAGTCGGAGTAAATCTGCCTGCATGGCGAGGGGCATCCTGTAATGGGATAAAACAGACTTTACACGCAAAATTCAGTCCCACAAAATTGAGTGGGTGGGACTTCGTCACAGGTCAAAGCTGACGAAAGCGAACGAACGAACTGGCCTTCTCGTACACTCTCCTGTGTGGCTTACCTTTATTACTCTCTTCGTTATCGTTATCGTCTCTCCTACTCTTTTTCCACCTTGTCACCTATGCTATGGGACCAGTCCTCGCATCCATCCTCAGGGGATCCTGACGGTAGACAAAATAAAACAGAAAATTGAAGGTTTTAAATTGTGGATTTATAGAAGAATAGAAATAAATGGATGGAAAGAAAATAAAACGAATGATGAAATCTTAAAACAACTAAAGATGAAAAGAAAACTACTAAACACAAATTCAAACAAGACAAAAGAGATTTTGGGGCATATTAAAAGCCACAGCAGCCTACTAAAAGTAATCTTGGAAAAGAAAATGCAAGGTAAAGGAGGCAGAGGCAGACCAAGAATAACATGGACGAGCAACACACATCAAAAGATGGATATGTCAGCCTATGACAACCTTCACTATCAAAGCAAGAGACAGAACGAAATGGCGCTCCATGGTAGCCAACCTTCGATGCGGAGACGGCACTCAATGATGATGACGATTGAAAGTGCGCATTAAAATGTAATTATAATCTTTGTCCTGCGACAGGATGCGTGATCTGTGTTCCATTGGACATTTACCACCACCTGGACTGTGGTCGGATCGAGCGTTTCACTGAAGTGGAGGCCTGATTTAATTTCTTAAGACAGCGGTTTTGGGGCACGCCTACTGATCATGAAGTCTATATCGAGATTAACGTGGGTGCATGGAGATTTTGCTGCCCGTGACGACCATTACAGCGACCCGGAAGTGTCCATTATAATCATTATTATGAAGTACTGTGCTCCTGGTTTGTCATTTCAGCTGTTAACCAAATCATTCTCATAAACTGTTTAGTATCTTTTCTCTTTATTTTCGTCTATCTCTTCTTTCCTCAATTTGCTCCACAAAATGTTCCAGCTGTTTTATCCTCATTACACGATCAGAAATATGCTTGTTTCTTTCTGATGCTGGAAATGAATTGTCTTTTAACTTTGGACCCCTCCAATATCGTTATTTATAATTCTTCTGAAAAATAACAATTATGTGACTACAAACACATTTTCTTGCCCAGTGTCTAATGATGAAGGATTTACTTTCACTTATCAAGAACTAGCTCTACGTTACACCCAAGGCCAATTTCTATCACTAATGTTCAAATAAAGTGTTGCATAATAACTCGTTTAGAATGTAGTCTTCATTCTCTTGATTATAATTAAACCGCTTTGGTGAACCTCGTTTGATTTCGACTTAACTTTGCATCCGATTTAAGATAAAGATGAACTCAAAACATGATTGTTAAGCCGCAGTTTTTCTTAAGTGACCACAAGAGTCGCACTGGCAGGATGCTTTCATTATGACAGACTTCAAATATACCAAAACATATATTTAAAGTAAAGGCAGACGTACGTTTGTTCAGGCTATATCAAGACATTGACAGTGGAAGAGACGCAATGATATCACTAGCTCCGTGATAACAACTAGCCAGATGGATTGGACATTTTTGGTGAAAAAAAAACCAACAGTGTGGTAATTTAATATTTACTTTCACAGATTTATGAATAATAATACGAATATTAGACTGAACTCTAAACATTCTTACCTAGAATAGAGATATATAATTTGGAAATAGATCCAGGTATTGTAGTTTGTATGATAGTTACACTGCGGATAGTATGTGAGTAACTGTAACATTTGCCATGAAGAATAATTCATGTTGTGTTATATGTTCCCGAAAATATCTACTTATATTGAATTTGTAAAGCTTTCATCGGGGCATTTTTTCTCCGTGATTCTCACTTCACATTTTACATACTTTTTATTGCTGCCTAATATTTTCTTCTCTCGTTCTCAACAAGATAAGACCACTCGTATTATATATCTATCTCGCATATTAATATCATTATATCAATTGACTCATTAGTTTCATTACATCATCAACTTACATATTACATCGTGTTACAATTGTCTATGTTTCTGATACATACATAAATTAAGAAGCAAGTGTTTCCTCCACGTCTTACACTGAGACTTGCTTTAATCACCAAGTGGCATATCAATCATAATCATAAAAATGTTCATACATATAATAAGAATGACGATGTCCTGAGGAAAACTACATTTCATTCATTCTAGAGATTGATATTTTATTGGAGGGGTTCATATTTGTGACACTGTAAAAAACAGGAATATTCTAAAATTTGTTAATTTGTAAGCTATTGATACTAAAACCAATAACGTTAATGAGAACACATTTTTCATTTTGACAAACATGGCCCTTTCTGATGTATATAAAATTATTTTACCTCAGATATTGTAAAATATCTACGTTATGGCGCGAGCGTCTCCTGCCATCCTTTTTAATTTACCATAGGAGAATTATACTCATGTCATATTTCAGAACTGAACACATTTATAAACATTACTAAAACACCATTTACAAACAGCTGTACTTAAGGAATATAGTTAATATATTGTGTTTTTTTTCTTTTCAACCAACGATGCATTTTATCAGTGGTGTGGTCAGTATCACGTCAGGTCGCTCTAATTTCTCTGAAAAATCCAGTATCATTTTAGCAACAGTAGACCTACGAGCTAACGATCAGGATAGAACAGGACTACTTGTTTTTGACTGCCCAGTTCCCTAACCATCGCTTTGCCTCTCTGATCTACAAAACCGTCATCATTTATGAGCAGCTTATGTAGTGACAAAACTACCCACATATTGTTAGGAAAAATAACAGCTGATGCAAACAATAAAGGATGCTTGTCATACTCCAGGTTTCTGATTCACTGATTCTGGTAAATAGTTGTTCAAGATGTGTCTGGGAAAATGAGGCGGTCTTGAGTGATGCTTATCACATACTATACCAACTATAAATGTGCGTATGGGCAATGGGAAAAAACAGCAAGACAAACAACATAAAATCAGTAATGCGCTCATCGTCATAGTCCACAAAGCATAGCTTTGTACAATTCACATAGATATATGTCGCCATTTCACATAGATATATGTCGCCATTTCGCATAGATATATGTCGCCATTTCACAGAGATATATGTCGCCATTTCGCATAGAAATATGTCGCCATTTCGCAGAGATATATGTCCCCGTTTCGCATAGATATATGTCGCCATTTCACATAGATATATGTCGCCATTTCACATAGATATATGTCGCCATTTTGCATAGATATATGTCGCCATTTCACATAGATATATGTCGCCATTTCACATAGATATATGTCGCCATTTCACATAGATATTTGTCGCCATTTCACAGAGATATATGTCGCCATTTCACAGAGATATATGTCGCCATTTCACATAGATATATGTCGCCGTTTCACATAGATATATGTCGCCATTTCACATATATATATGTCGCCCTTTCACAGAGATATATGTCGCCATTTCGCATAGATATATGTCGCCATTTCACATAGATATATGTCGCTATTTCACATAGATATATGTCGCCATTTTGCATAGATATATATCGCCATTTCACATAGATACATGTCGCGATTTCACATAGATATATGTCGCCATTTCGCATAGATATATGTCGCCATTTCACATAGATATATGTCGCCATTTCACATAGATAAATGTCGCCATTTCACATAGATATATGTCGCCATTTCACAGAGATATATGTCGCCATTTCACAGAGATATATGTCGCCATTTCACATAGATATATGTCGCCGTTTCACATAGATATTTGTTGCCATTTCGCACAGATATATGTCGCCATTTCACATAGATATATGTCACCATTTCACATAGATATATGTCGCCATTTCACAGAGATATATGTCGCCATTTCGCATAGATATATGTCGCCATTTCACATAGATATATGTCGCCATTTCACAGAGATATATGTCGCCATTTCACATAGATATATGTCGCCATTTCACATAGATATATGTCGCCATTTCACATAGATATATGTCGCCATTTCGCATAGATATATGTCGCCATTTCACATAGATATATGTCGCCATTTCGCATAGATATATGTCGCCATTTCACATAGATATATGTCGCCATTTCACATAGATATATGTCGCCATTTCACATAGATATATGTCGCCATTTCGCATAGATATATGTCGCCATTTCACATAGATATATGTCGCCATTTCACATAGATATATGTCGCCATTTCACAGAGATATATGTCGCCATTTCACATAGATATATGTCGCCATTTCACATAGATATATGTCGCCATTTCGCATAGATATATGTCGCCATTTCACATAGATATATGTCGCCATTTCACATAGATATATGTCGCCATTTCACAGAGATATATGTCGCCATTTCACACACACACACATATATATATATATATATATATATATATATATATATATATATATATATCTTCGTTCAATTACTGCCGACTAGCGTTGCCCCGTACAGCATACGCCGGTTTCCAATTCGGTCCCCAACATACGTCGATCTCCAACGTACATTGATCTGCAACATACGTCGATCTCCAGCATACGTCTGTCTCTAGCATACGTCGATCTCTAGCAACCATAGATCTTCAGCGTACGTCAGTCTCTATCATACGTCGATCTCCAACATATGTCGATCTCCAGCATACGTCAGTCTCTATCATACGTCGATCTCCAACATATGTCGGTCTCCAGCATACGCCAGTCTCTATCATACGTCGATCTCCAACATATGTCGGTCTCCAGCATACGTCAGTCTCTATCATACATCGATCTCCAACACATATCGATCTCCAGCAGACGTCAATCTGTAGCATACGTCAGTCTCTACCATACATCGATCTCCAACATATGTCGGTCTCCAGCATACGTCAGTCTCTAGCATACGTCCGTCTCTAGCATACTTCGGTTTCCAGCATACATCGATCTTCAACATACATTGGTCTCCAAAACACATCAGTCTCCAGCACACGTTTGGCTAGGAATGCTGCTTGATTACTTCGACCCTATTAGAAAATTGTAGTTTTTTTTTTTCCAGTCAGAATTGTCAACTAATTATTTACAAAACAATCTATTTATGCCATTTATAAATAAATAAATATATATATATATATATATATATATGGGAGTCGCGATAGCTCAGTTGTTAGTGAACTGGTCTACAAATTACAAGAAGTAGGGTTCGATCCCAACCGATGGGTCCGGTTCACCCAGCCCTTAATGGGCACCGGATTGTTTTCTGGGAAAGTAAAGCGGCACGGGCTTAATACCGACCACATTACTCCAAAAATCATGTGCCGTGGGTCTGTAAAATTTATGGTCACTAATACCATATTCCCCATACGTCACTTGGCGTGACGTGGGTACCTTACATTATATATATATATATATATATATATATATATATATATATATATATACATATATATATATATATATATACAAACGTATTCACTTTTCACTGAATGAAAATCCCAGCGATAACTAATAGAACATATCACTGAACGATTTCAATTTACGATGCAATGATTTATTTGACTGGTAAGCGACTGGTACAACGGTCGTTCAAGAATTTACGACTCCTGAAGACTAAACTCTCTGGGAAAATTGAATTCTGTTCTTGCCGACATTCTAAGGATTGCCTTCTCTGGGACACGTCAGACACTGGATTGGATTTTGGTGTAGCATGATCGAGGTTAGTGCATTTTCGGTGGGTGCGCGAGCGATGTGTTACGTCATGGAAAGCGTCGTATTTTTACCGGCAGTTAACAGTTTAAAAATCTTCCTGCTGACGGTTATTATTGTAGAAATGTTAACTTTATCGTCTTCAGGATGAAGCAGATTCATTGTAATATGGCACTTCTGTAAAGCTGAATCTATCAATATGCCACTTCTGTAAAGCTGAATCTATCTACTTTTAAAATATTTTGGTTTATCACATCTCCTTTCAGCGTCGAGCGAAGATGGAATGCTCAGGTCAGTTCTCTGTAGTTTCTCCAGTAAGATCATATCTACTGTTTCAGTAATCCATCGCATTTAGGTCTACGTTTTCCCCTCTTCCAGTTTCTTCTGAGTGGTCACATTCTCTGAGGGATGTTCTTCGGCTATGATAGATGTCTGAGCCATTTAAGATGCTCGTTCTTTACGATTACGTGATAAAAGTCACCGAAAGAAGTGTTTCTAACGGATACATAGGTTTTTTTAAAAAAATGTTGTATAACGTGTTCTATTCAAGGACGTATACAAGATCAGATAAGTACTTTTAAAGTGTAACCATCTAAAGATGTTTAGTCAGACCGTAACAGATAGCTTGTGACAATTAGCGATCTAGAACGTGGGGGAAGCATCTCTGGACTAAACCCAACGTGTGTTTTTAAGTTAAGCCCTAAACTTACAACACACTCAGCAGGTCGGTAAGGGATAAACGTTTTATGGTTATAAAAAAAATCATAGAAAAATGGAGATAGACCACAAATGTAAAGTAGCAACCATCAATACATGTGGATTGAAAAGCAAAAAAGTTGAATTTATAGAAGAAATGACAAAGTGGGATGTTAAAATAAAAGGATTAGCGGGCACAAGAGTAAAAGGACAACAGATAAAGTAAACACACATGAACTACACGATAATATTCTCAGCAGTCGATAACACAAAGTGCAAAACGCAGAGCTTTAACACTGACCACTGACTCAAAACACGCATTGAATATTCTAGAAATAAAATACAACTCAGAAAGAATAATCACAACCAGACTACTAGAAGACGGCCAAAAAACAACTTACATGTAGATGTATGCACCATGTAACAACAATGATAAAGACAGCCAAAAATTTCTATGAGACACTAAATTAAATTGTCAACAAGACAGATGAAAGCAACGACATGTTGGTGATGGGAAATTTTAATGGAATGTTTGGGAAAAGCAACAGCAAAACAGAGATATCCTGGTACTTTTTGGCGAAAAGACAGCTCAAATAAATGAAAATGGAAGGCAGACTGCTGGAATAATATAATCAAAATGATTTGTTTATCACCAACATTCTTCAAACACAGTCTCAATTATCTGTAACAGTGTATGAGGCGAAATAGAACTAATCCCATAACTGAGATGTGAAAAGAAGAAATAGCAGTTACGGAGTTGTAAACATGCTGAGTTGTAAACATATTGAGTTGTAAACATGCTGAGTTGTAAACATACTGAGTTGTAAACATGCTGAGTTGTAAACATGCTGAGTTGTAAACATGCTGAGTTGTAAACATGCTGAGTTGTAAACCTACTGAATTGTAAACACTTCAGACTCCTCAGAAATATAACATAGGCGATGGAAATTTCCTAGCTGTTATTGGGAAAGGTGTGGGGATGGACAACATATAGGCACAACATAAAACATGAAAATCATCAACAAAACAAACGTCACGAATATCGCAAAAGAGAAACAGAACATCAACATAACTATAGACAACACACAACTAAAACAAGTAGAGGAATTTAAATACCTAGGAAGTTCAGTGATAAACGACAATTCAGACAACAGCACTTTTCTCACGATACGACAAAGCTTGTCAAATCATTGGACAACTATCACCACTGTTGTCCAACAAAGAAATGAATAGAGGAAAAACAGGCACTAAACAATACAACGTTCATCCTAACGTTGTGCTACCAACGCCAGTCCTGGACCCTAGATGCAAGAATAATAAGAAAAATAACCTTTACTGAGACGAAATGTATTAGACGAATGACAGGAAACTGATAGAAAGATAGGATCAGAAATAAAGAACTGAGGAAAAAGCTAGGAATAATTCCCGCCCTAGAAAATATAAAGAAACAACAGATAAAATGGTTTGGCCACGTTATTAGTCAGACATATCAAAACACAACACAACGAGCGTTCAATAATCGTTCCGAGAACAATAGACCACGAAACAGATGGATTGATGGAATATTAGAAAAACTAGGAAACATAACAATAGCAGAGGCGAAGAGAAGAGCAAAAGACCGCAATGTATATCTCCTCTCGACAGTGAACGGCAAATGGGGAAGGCAAGAAGAAGTTCTTAACAATGTCATTTTGTACTTATCTTAACTCTTTTCCTAACAGCGTCAAATTCTGTTGTGTCTGTTACATCAAGCGTTGTGGATAATATATCGTGACATAAAAAGTTCGATGTCGACTGCCAAAGTTATGAAAAAATAATTAGACATCGTAGATGGGCCGCCTCTGTTGACCCGTTTTTGGTTATTTTGAGAACATAAGAATGTAGACATATTTACAGTAAAATGCAATGAAGCAAATGAAGCATGTCTAAAAGAGAGATGCAAAAAGATTGAAATGCAACAAAATGGAGATGCTAAAGCACTATACAAACAAAATGAGGAATTAACAGGAAGAAAAACGCAATCACTGGATGTTTAAGATCAAAGGAATGAGAACTGTTGATTGATCAAGAAAACATAAGGTAACGATGGACAGAATACATTAAAGATCTTTATAATGATGAACGAATGGAAGTAAATATTAAGGATAATGGAGAAGGACCAGAAATACTCAGAGAAGAAGTGGAAGACGCCTTGCGCAATATGAAAGCAGGCAAAGCTCGAGGACCAGATAATATAACTAAAGAAGAGATTGAAGCTATGGGTGATTTTGGATTAGAAATAATAACAAAAATATTGAATATCTACAACAGTGGATATATACCAGACGACATGCTCAAATCAATATTCATAGCACTACCAACGAAATCGGGTGCGATTAAATGTGATGAACATTGCACAATAAGCCTTATGAGTCACATGACTAAGATATTACTAAGAATCATCATGCTAAGAGTGCGAAACAAAATCAGTCCAGAAATTAGCGATGAACAGTGTGGTTTTGTTAGACATAAAGGAACAAATAATCCCATTTATATCATAAGATCTTTAGTAGAAAGACCAATAGATGTGAAAACAGATCTATACCTATGTTTCATAGATTACACCAAGGCATTTGACAAAGTAAAGCACCAAGAAATAATTAAAATTTTAGAAAGCATAAACGTAGACAGCAAAGATATAAGAATAATAAAGAACATGTACTGGCAACAAACAGCGGCCATAAGAACTGGAAACCAATTGGGAATGTTTCAACAAATAAAACAGGGTGTTAGACAAGGTTGTGTGCTGTCACCAGATTTGTTTAATATTTATAGTGAGATTATTTTAAGATCCACAAGGGACATGCCTGGAATAACAATTGGAGATCATAATATAAATAATCTAAGGTATGCTGATGATACAGTCTTAATCGATAAGAGTGAAAATGAGTTACAAGAAATGTTGGACATTATCGTGAAAGAAAGCAAAAATAAAGGACTCAGCCTTAACAGCAAAAATACAGAGGTAATGGTAACAACAAAGAAAAAGACATCACCTCAGTGCAAAATAAAGACAAGTGGAAATATATTAAAACAGGTAAATGAATTTAAATATTTGGAAACTTTGTTAACCTCGGACGGAAGATGTACAAAAGAGGTGAGATGTAGAATGGCTCAGGAAAAAGCAGCTTTCCAAAAAACGAGGAAGATACTATGGAATCCATTTTTGACAATAGAAACAAGAAAAAGAGTTCTTAATTGTTACGTACAGCCAGTCTTAACATACGGATGCGAATCATAGACAATAGGACAACAGACAAGAAAATCACTGGAGTCTGTAGAAATGTGGTTTTACGGAAAAATGTTGAGAGTACCATGGACAGCTAAGAAGAGTAATGAAGATGTTCTGAGAAAGGTCAAAGCAAAAAGAGAGCTGATTTCCAATATTAGGAAGAAACAATCATCATTTTTTTGGCCATGTAATGAGAATAGAACAACTGGAATATATTGTAACAACTGGAAAAATTGAGGGACGAAGAGATAGAGGAAGGAAAGAGAAAACATAACAGACAGCTTAAGAGAATGGCTTGGGTGAAGGTCAACAACAGAAATGATAAATAGCTGCCGAGATCAAAAGTTGTGGAGAGACATGACTACCTACGCCAGCAGGCCCGGTACTTGATGATGATGATGAATAATGTAGAAGTGTTTACTAGAACCTTAAATTAGGCATGTTTTTATTTTTAACACAAACAGAACACGTCTCAGCGCCCCAAAACAAAATTGCTGCTGCAGACCAGCATGTGGCGGTAACTTTGTAATTAAAAGCACACTTACAGAGCAGTAAATTCCAATGTGATAGTGGATATGAAGATAAAAACTACAACTGTTAACATCACCTTTTTGATAAAACATTGAGTAGAATATTTATCGTGCAGGCATCCCAAGTCATGCTTTTAAAATCTCATTTAAAAAAGCACACATCAACAATCGGACGCGTCATGAGCAGAATGAAGATATTGACAACTTTGTCTTTGAGTGTTTGTTTCTATCACCTCCAACAACACAATTATTCTATTTCAGCTTCTCACTCTCTTGATTCTGTCTGTGAGCTAACCAGGGACATTCCTATAAAACCCCTATTGTCATTCTTAATCTGTTTCTGTTGTTTTCGCATTATGCGTCTTTAACAATTCCTTGTAAGATGGTGTCAGCCTGCTCACTGACATTGGCTATATTTGTTTCGTTTGTTTTTACGTTCGTGAGGAGATCAACATCCTGGCCAGTTTAATTTAAGATTCCCTTATAAATCACTCAATTTGTAATATGGTTTAAATACACCAAGCCCATAATTTCTCAGTCCATAGAATTAGTTTCTTCGTTGCAATATTGCCATTGTCCTCGTTGGGCATGTAAAAAGTAGAATTAGCACAATGAAGAAATAAGGAGTGATTGACAATATGGAGATATAGATATACTCGTATTTAGTCAGCGATGTAGGAAAACCGTATAATGTGCATGAAGTGTAATGATGTCGGGTGTGCTAAATATTGAACTAACTAAAGTGATATTAGTTAAATCCAGTGTGTTAATTCATTGTTTTCAAATGATAAGGTAAATACCAGCAAATAAGTGATAACTCAAGTGCTAACCAAGCCTGAAGCAAAACATGCATATCTATTGAATAATAAGAATCTATTGGATTCATAAAACAGGGACATAAGAGATATAACATACATGATAATGGTTACCCGTGTCCACAATATATTATTTTGCCATCATGTAGTCATGCAATCGAGAATAAAATGCATACAGTGATAAAGACAAAGACTGCTCTGATTTCTAATTTAATGTCAACGTTTCTGCACCATACAGGAATGTTCAGTAAATATAACATTATACAATTCGTAGTTTTAATTCCCATGTTATCTGCTGTGATGGGGTTATATGTTTCAAAAGGACGCGTAATTCATTTAATTTGTAAAGGCTCACAGTGTATCCGTGTGCTGTAGAGCTATTTACTGGAGTTGGCCAGTTTATAACGTGGAAACGGGTTCTAGACCATGCGACTGAGTAAGTGCACGTGAGTCTAGACCACCCACAGCGTAGACGTTCAGCGTATGATACTATGACGACGGTAAGTATTCAGATGCAGCCCAAACGACAACATCGAAGAAGGAAACACGACAAGGTAAACGTGGTGGCGTTAAACTATCGAAGTGTGAGAGGCTAGGCCTAAAGTATGTGCGCGTTACATATTGGAATTGTGACTTTTCTTAAAAAGTGTGCTCAGAAAAATCGCTAGCCACATTCTGGCGCCTTCATCAATGCATGAATGGCACAATAAGACACAGAGGCATACCAGACTTTCAGAGGCCGGATATGGCACAAATATGATGAGAGCAAAGGGAAGGCTCTGCTTGCCCGCTACATTGGGCAGACGGACCAAGGAAATGTGGCTGTAAGAATGAGGATACTGGGATCGCTGTCAAAATTGTTTAAGTGCTGGAAGAAGGTCTCACAATCACGACCGATACCATTCGCACGACACTTAACAGGTCACACAACACTGCTCCTGGTCCAGATGGTGTTCGGTACGATGACATAGGCGATTTAGCTGACGACGACTTGACAAAACTGGCCAATGAGTTTAATGCCAGTATTTGGAGTGGCCCGATTAAGGAGGAGTGGCTACACAGCTACTTACTACAGCTACCGAAGCCAAACAATGACCATTCTCAGATCACGGCGTACAGAATCATCGCAATGCAGAACACTGCGGGCAAGCTGCTGGAGAAAATAGTTGCCAGTGTCCTCACCTGTCACCTTGAACAGAACGCACATTCCCACCCACACTCGGAGGTTATAGATATAACAAAGAGACATGGCTCAATGCCGCAGTCTTTGCCTTTGTCTTCGAAGGCTTCCACAGACGAGAGGAGACATGTGCTGCTGCTATAGATCTGGAGGATGCATACAACAAGGTACCACTTTAATATCTCATGCATATGCTCCTCAAACTGGCGGTGCACACTTCCTCATTAGATGGATCACTGCGGCACTGTTTCAGAGGAAGGTGATACTCAGATGTAGAAGTTGGTCTTCCGAGCCAACATCCATTTTTCCAGGGCTGCCACAAGGCTCACCATTGTCACCAGTTCTATTTAACATGTACACAATAACAATCACGGAACAACAGCTGGATGGGAGGGGAAGAACTATGACTTTTGCTGATAATGTTCTGGTATATCGACATGGAAGAGACAGACGGAGAATCGCCTCCACAATGCGAGTCGAATTCGATCGCATTTCTTCCTGGTGTGGGGTTTCAGGTGCCTTGGTTAATCCTAATAAAGCATCAGTTACATGGTTCTTCCTTAACAATCATATCGTTAATACGACCACACCGGTAGTACGAATGGGAGCTGATGAGGTGACCAGGGACAAGTTGATGATACGAGATACGTATACCTCGGAGTTAAGTTTGATCGCAGCCTGTGTTTTCGGGACCACGTCGACCATGTGATAACAAAATCCAACAAAGGATTAGCCACCTTGAAGGTCATGGCAACATCGAGCAGAGGCTACTTACTCTTCTGTTCCAGGTATTAGTCCTCGCACCAATCGAGTATGCCCTGGTAATTCTTACTGTCAGTACAACTCAAATTGATAAGCTGGAGAAAATACAAAATGAAGCCATGCGCATTATCTTGGGATGTACAAGGGACACTCCCTGTGTAGCAATGAGGTATCTTCTTGACTTTCCAACCATGGATGACAGAATCAAGACCTGGAGAGCACGAGCATACCTGAAGATTAGTACAGATAAAGAGCATCCATTGCACCATGTGCTCAACACAGGGAAAGGTGCCAGGCTAAAAAGAGGCAAATCATGGGTGGGCCGAGCAGAAGATGTCATCAAACAGGTTTGTGGGCTTACCAATTTAATCGTTGGTGAGGAGTGGTTACCGGTACCTACGTCATTCAAGGCGACTTTCTCGTGTATTGTCACACTCGACAGGAAAAGTTGGGAACAGAACCCGGTCGTGGTTAATGGTGAGGTCGACGGTCTCACCTGCGACAACACCGATGAGAAAGATATAGGCATGTATACAGACGGATCTGTAAGACGACACCAAAGAAGTGCATGGGCATTTACAGCACGCTCGGCAAGCAGAATAGTCTACGAAGACAGTGGTGCATACGTCATGACCACGAGTTGCATGACAATGGAGGTGATGGCAGTGACCAAGGCATTCAAATGGTTAGAGTCACAAGACCACTCCCACGTATGTATACTGAGTGATTCGATGAGCATGATACAAAAAGTGGATGCGGGCTCCGTACGCATGCAATGGGTAGAGTCGTTGCAGAAATCCAAAATACGTAAGGTCACTTATGTCTATGTCCTTGGACATGCAGGAGTACGAGGAAATGAAAGAGTGGACAGGTTGGCTAGCTGCGCTGTCGTTGAGGACGGGCAACCAATGGATCGGGCGGACATCATCAATGTCCTCCGAGATGTGGGAAGAGCACAGGACTTCGACAAGCACAGATCCACGTCACTTCTTCGGATGATGGAAATGGGAGTTAAGATGGGCACAGTCAGAAATGAGAAACTTAGTGGCCGTGTAAGAAGACTTATCAACCAACATAGAACTGGAGTCGTCAGTCGCTGGACGCTGCGGGAATTGTTGAGTAGGAGATCTGAGCACCTATGGACATGTTCGAAGTGCAATGAATATGACCCCCAAATAACTCAATAACTCAATAACTCAATAACTCAATATATGTTTCATGTTAAAATTTCTTTTTGTCATTCATTTTCTTTCGTTTATTTCTGTCTTACAATTTTAATCACTTGTTGCAGCATGCCTACAATAAGTATATTCTTGAAATCTTCCTAGTTCTTTCCATCTAGGGAATAATAGAACAAATAAGTATGTGTTAGCACTCGGAAATTCCATCTACTTTGACATCGACTTGCACATTTTGTATGATTTCTCTGATTAGAATCATAGTTTTAGTCTTTTAAATACTTATTTCCAAGCCATATTCTTTCAAGTGAAGAACAATAAGAATAATCTATACTGAGAAGAAATTGTGTTAGACGAAGTACAGAAAAGAGCCTGAGAGATACGATCAGAAATGAAGAACTGAGCTAAAAGCTAGGAATAACCCCCGATATAGAATATATAAAGCAACAAGAGATACAATGGTTTGGCCACGTGACAAGGCAGAAAGATCAAAACACAACACAACAAGCCTTCAATAGACATTGCGATAACACCAGACCCAAGTGCCGACCATGAAAAAGAAGGATTGACGGAATATTAGAAACGTTAATAAGTATAACAGCAGCAGAGGCGAACAGAAAAACAAAAGACTGCAAATTATATCTCCCCTCGACGCTGGAAGACAAATGAGGAAGGAAAGCATATTCTTTGCTTGCCCTGTTTATTTTATGATGAAGTTGTAGTTATTCTGGATTCTCTGCCATTAAAACTGTATCATCAGCATCTATTAGATTATCCATAAAATGTTTAGGCCTGGCATTCCCATGAAATCATTAAATCTGTTTAGTGTATACACTGAATATGGTGAGAGAATGCAGCCCTGCCTTACTCCTCTTTTTATGTCTATGAGTGTAGAGTTTGATTTGTATTTTGTCATAGCTGTTTGTTTCCCTCACTAGATGTGACATATCCAATATTTCAATATTTTTAAAGTCTCTTTTTTATTTCTATATTTAGGGGACTAGAGAATTGAAGCCTTTGAAATGTGGATATATAGAAAATAGGTAGAATTGGATGGAAGAAAAAGAAAACTACTAAGCACAATTCAAAGAAGACAAATGCGATTTTTGGACCATGATAAAAGACACAACAGCCTACTAAAAGTAATCCTGGAGGGAAAATACAAGATAAAAGATGCAGAGGCAGACCAAGACTAACATGGTCGAGTAACATCAAACGATGGACAAATCAGCCTATGGCAACTGCACCATCAAAGCAAGAGAAAGAGCAAAAGGCGCTCCATGGTAGCCAAACTTTGATGCGGAGATGGCACTCGATGATGATGATGCTTTAGGGGACTGGTTTGTCTCAAGGCAAGAAGCGGGCCTAGAGACAGAGAGGTTGTGAGTTCAAATCCCGGCTGCACCAATTGAGATTTGTATGCGTGATTTCCCTCTGCGACAACCGCTCCTGGTCTCAGCAGCGAGACCTGGCTTGAAATGTCAAGTGCTCATCGACAAAATATGAGTACATCCGAAGACGGAGTTATATGCATGTGCGGCGAGGGACCTCTGTATACATGGCTGCCAGGGATAAAACGGATTACCACGCAAAATTCAGATACTACTCTCTAGAGACTTCATCAGAAGTTAAAGCGCTGAGAACGGAAAAAAATTATATCTATTTTTTTTAAATCTCTGTAATTTTCTAAATTTTTATATTTGCAAAATCTATGTGTTGTTTTCTAAATCTCAATAATTTGTTTTCTATCTGCCATGATACTGATTCGCATGTTGTTTATTACAGTATTTAATAATAATAAAAATAATAAAATCAACTTTCAAACGATTAATTTGAGGACATTTTACTTTTTGTTTCAAAGGATAATCTTCCTGATTAAAATAATCAAACTGTTGCACATTAAAAAAGACATAAACAAAACAAAACAAAAAATACAAAACTCTGTGACCGAGCTCTTAAAACTGTATAACTAACCACACTTCTAACCACAATTTTTTTCCGTACTTTCCTTTTTGGGTAACATTTGCCACAAGTTCACTGATATTTAAACGGAATAACAGGCATATTTTTCTTCATTAAACGTTAACATATTTTCAAAGCATCTAAACTTTAACGAGACCTCTGAGCGGAGAGACCGAATACCGAGATTCTTCTATATCTTGTCCTGTCTTCCTTCTTTTACTGACGACAGAAGAAACACAGTCACTGACTGGTTTATCTTGTTGGTCTTGCAGGTGAACAAATGTCTCCCACTTCGTGCGTTCTGCGGATCTTCCCCAGGATGCCTCGTGTCTGGCCCACAATATTAATCTATATTTCAACTGCCATCCAACAAATTACCTTTGGACTTCTTTCGCCTTTCCCTTCCTTTCTCATCACTACAGATCCGATACATTAAAGGGACTTTCCTGTCAAATTGTAACTTAAACTGGCCAGGTTTTAGTGGGCGCTGAGACTAAATGGGTTCCAATATCGCGCCTAAAAGTACAATTGTTATAGAGACATTAACTTTCTTGAAAATAATTAAAACACTATCACTTAATTTTAATTTATATATTAATTAAAACAATCTATTTACTACTAAATGTTTTGCTCAATGTATCATTTCTGAACAGATTACACACGATAAGATTTCGAATTAAGCTGTGACGAAATGGTTGTACCGAAACAAACCGCAGCATTGAAATAATTTAGCATAACAATTCTTCATTCCTGAATGATTTTACACTTTTGGACAGAGTTATATGAGTGAAACTCGTCATCTGCCTAATGTGTTCAAGGGTGAAAATGAAAAAAATAAAAATGTGCTATTATTACATCAATAGATATGTGATTAGTATACCAGCGTCAATTTGACTCGCATTTGGCACGTAAATTCATCATCATTGAGTGCCCTCTTCGCATCGAAGGTTGGCTACCATGGAGCGCCATTCCACTGTGTCTCTTGCTTTGATGGTGCAGATTGCCATAGGCTGAATTGTCCATCTTTTGATGTTACTCGTCCATGTTAGTCTTGGTCTGCCTCTGCCTCTTTTACCTTGTATTTTCCCTTCTAATATTATTTTTATTATTACTTCACGAAAGAGGAGTAGGCATCATGTTAGATAGAGAAAGAAACAAAACAGTGAAAGGATTTTGGCCAGTATCAGACAGAATTCTGCTAGTAAAATTTAGAGGAAGACCAATGGATATCAACATAATTCAAGTCTATGCACCAACAAGTAAATTCGAAGAAAAAGTCATTGACACTTTTTACGAGGAGCTAGAGGCGACCATGGAACATTGTAAATCCCAAGAAATAACTATTATATTAGGGAATTTCAATGTAAAGGTAGTAACAGCTAAAGTGCAAAATGTGACTGGGGGGCATGGCCTTGGAGAGACGAATGACAGAGGGGATAGATTGATAGATTGGGCAAAGACACATGAAATGATTATAGGTAACACCTGGTTCAAGCAACACCCTAGACGACTATGGACATGGCAAAGCCCTGACAAAAAAGTACACTATCAAATTGATCTTATACTGGTACAGAGAAGATTCAGGAATGGGCTAACATCGGTTAAAACAAGGCCAGGAGCAGATTGCAATAGTGACCATATACCAGTAGTTGGAAAGATAAGAATAAAACTGCGGAAGGCACAGAAATCACCAAGAAATATAAAATTAGATCTAGATATGCTAAGAGTAGATAAACAGATAAGTGATAACTACAGCACGGTAGTACAAAATAAATATAATGCTATTGAGAAAATACAGGACATCCAGGAGCAGTGGGAAATGCTCAAACAATCGATTCAACAAACATCAAAAGAAGTAATACCAGTGACTAAAAGAATCAACAAAAAGAAATGGATGACAGAAGAAATATTACAACTAATGGACGAAAGAAGAAAACATAAGAAAGAAGAACGGACATACAAAATATTGCACAAAGAGATCAAAACAAGTGCAGTGAAGCAAAGGAAGGATGGTTAAAACAGAAATGTGAAGAAATGGAAAAACAACAACAGAAAGACTCAAAATTTATGCACAATCAGATAAATGAATTAACAGGAAAAAAGAAGTCAAAGTTTCAGAATGTGTGAAATCAAAGGAAGGAAATATAATAATGGGACAGAAAAAGACAATGGAAAGATGGACAGAACATATCAATCAACTCTATGATGATGAAAGACCAGAATTAAACAATTCAAATGAAGACACAGGACCACCAATAATGCAGAGTGAAGTGGAGGACGCAATTCAACACATGAAAAGAGACAATATAACAATTGAAGAGATAAATGCATTAGGAGAGCTAGGAGTACAAGTCATAAGAAAATTACTCAATGACATATACAACACTGGACTCATACCAGAGGATCTACTAAAATCTATCTTTGTAGCCATACCGAAGAAGTCAGGAGCCACTGATTGTGAAGACCACCGCACTATTAGTCTTACGAGCCATATGACTAAAATATTACTAAGAATAATCATGAGACGTGTAAGGAACAAAATAAAACCAAAAATAAGTGAGGAACAATGTGGATTTGTGGAAAGAAAGGGCACCAATAATGCAATATACATCTTAAGAACATTGATAGAAAGATCTATAGAGGTGAAGAAAGATCTATATATGTGCTTTATAGACTACACGAAAGCATTTGACAAAGTAAAGCATGTGGAAATAATCAATATGCTGGAGAAATTAAACATTGATGGCAAGGATCTGCGATTCATAAAAAACATGTACTGGCAACAAACAGCAGCTATACGAATTAACAACCAAACAGGACAATTCCAATATATAAAACAAGGAGTCAGACAAGGCTGTGTTCTGTCACCGGATTTGTTTTCACTTTACAGCGAAGATATTATGAGATCAATAATAGACAAAAAAAGGAATCAACGGTCAACGGTCACAACATAAATAATTTGCGATATGCGGATGACACAGTCTTAATAGCAGAGACAGAGAACGAACTACAAGAAATGATAGACATAATAGTAAAAGAAAGCAACAAGAAAGGCCTCAGTCTGAATAGCAAGAAAACAGAAGTAATTGTCATATCGAAGAAACAATCATCACCATCGTGCAGCATAAAAATAAACGAGACAAATCTGAAACAAGTGCAACGTTTCAAATACTTAGGCACAATAATAACATCAGATGGGAGATGCACCACATAAATAAAGAGCAGAATAGCTCAGGCCAAAATAGCATTTCAGAAAATGAAAAATATCTTATGCAACAAATCTATGTCAATAAAAATGAGAAACAGAGTTCATCGGTGCTATATAGAACCAATTATGATCTATGGAAGCGAATCATGGATAGTAGACAAACAAATGTAAAGACGATTAGAGGCCACAGAGATGGGATTTCTCAGAAGAATGTTGAAAGTTCCCTGGACAGCTAAAAAGACCAATGAGGAAGTTCTCAAAGAGTCCAACACAAAAAGCGAACTCTTAAAAAACATCAGAAAGAAGCAATCAACATTTTTCGTGCACATCATGAGAAGAGGAAAGTTAGAATACTTGGTTACAACTGGCAAAATAAAAGGAAAGAGAGATCACGGACGACAAAGAGAGAAAATACTGGATAGCTTGGTGTCATGGCATGGAAAACAGTCAACAACAGAACTGATACGATGCACTATAGATAGAAGATTGTGGATGGACATGATCACCTACGCCAACCGGTAAGGCACATGATGATGATGATGCGTCTTTTAACATGACCAAAAAATTTCATGTGTCTTGCACTAATTGTGTTTAGTAGTTCTTTTTTTCATTTTTAGTTGTTTTAAAATGTCTTCGTTTGTTTTCTTTTCTTTCCATCCAATTCTACCTATTCTTCTATAAATCAACATTTCAAAGGCTACAATTTTCTGTTCTGTTTTCTGGTCTAATGACCATGTTTCTGCACCATACAGGAATATTGAGAAGATTATTTAAGTTATTTGTTTTGATGTTGGTATATTTTTCATGGCATTGAAATTACTTTTTGCCATTCCTATTCTTTTATTTATTTCAGTTGTACATTTTCCATCACCAGGTGAATTTTACCAGGGACCGAATCGATTTAAAGTAACTCATGCGTTAGTCTCGACAGCACTTCAAGTGGATAATGAGGTCAGTTGTCACGATAAGAGTAATCCTCTTCTCCGATTAGTTAATCTAGAAGTCAGTCATTTCGTTGGTGGGTGTTCGATAGAAATCCTCTTCTCTGATTGTTAACTTAGATGTTAGTCGAGGGTGGAATAGTGTCGCCCAACTTTTATTTACCAGATTATATTTAAACTAGTCGCATGTGAGACTTCGTGTTTTAAGCGCGACTGATTCACTGAAGCTTATTTTCATAATACTGTTCAGTCTAGCGGCCTGTGTTGTTGGTATATTTTACACTGTAAGTTGAATATTTGTTTCTGTTTTTCTCTTAAACATAACGATGTGGTAGGTTATCAATAAAAGGATATTCAATTGTATTAATGGTAATGTGTATAAAGTACGTTTGCTAAGCCTTGTTGAGTGTATTATTCCTTCGTTTTTCATATATTTATCTTATTGGTTGTTTAAAAAGTAGATATTTTAAGTCTTGCTGTAATTGTTATTCAATGTTATTAATGTGTTACACTTTCAGGAAGTTAAAAATACGAATGAGGTATAGAAAGAGCGAGAGAGATATAGTGATAAGGATAGGAGAAAGGAAGGCGAGATGATAGGCCTAAAAGACGAGAATAATTAAGTGTTACAATAGGAGGGACGCTAAAAATATGAGGGAGGGTGGAACAATGCGGAAGAGGTGAAGGTAGAGGAGGGAGGGTAGACTGATAGGTTATAAGTCTAAGAGAAGATAGGCGAGAAGAAGAGAGAGAGATGGAAGGCGAGATGATAGGCATAAATGGAGAGAATGAGTAAGTGTTACAATGGAAGAAATCTAGGCGGGAATAGGAGTGGGAGAGAGAGAAGAGTGAGAGATATAGAGAGAAATCTAGGGAGCTAATGAGGGCTAATGGGTTTAAATGGAGAGAATGAGTAAATGTTACAATGGAGGGAAGTCTATGACGGAAGCTAAAAATACGATGGAAGGCGGAATGGTAGGAGAGAGAGGAGGGAAGATGGAATGGTAGGAGAGACGTCTATGAGTGAGAGAGAAGTCTAGGGAAGGAGAGATAATGGGCTTAAATAGAGAGAATTAGTAAGTGTTACAATAGATGGAAGTCTAGGAGGGAATAGGAGAGAGAGAGAGAGAGAGAGAGAGAGAGAGAGAAGTCTAGGAAGAAGGAGAAAGTATAGGTGTAAATGGAGAGAATGAGTAAGTGTTACAATAGATGGAAGTCTAGGAGTGAATGGAGAGAGAGAGAGAGAGAGAGAAAGAGAGAGAGAGAGAAGTCTAGGAAGAAGGAGAAAGTGTAGGTGTAAATGGAGAGAATGAGTAAGTGTTGCAATGGAGGGAAGTCTACGAAGGAAGCTAAAATAAGGTCACACCTTACGGTCACCGAGATAACAAGGTCACCTGGCCGCCTTATCAGCATTGATGTTGTATAATCAACTAAACTATCACTATCGAACCAGTACATCAAGAACTCCAAGGTCAGCACACACCAGACATAAACAGGTCACTTCCGGGTCACCGAAACGAGTGGTCAACACCCAGATACGAGAGATCATGGTTAACTCCCCCTGAGCCTAGAGTACATTAGGCGCTAAATGCGCCTACTATATATCTCTGTTAATTTATCAACAGGTCACCCCATTCCTCAAAAATTTCCCCCATCTACGATGAGAGGTCAACGAGCGGTCACTCCGGCACGAGAGGTCACGGTTAACTCCCCCAGCGCCTTGAGTACATTAGGCGCGAAATGCGCCTACTATATATCTTTGTTAATTTACGGGCCAAATGCGAGTGAAATGGACTCTGGTATACTACTTATGTGAGGGACAATATACAACCAAAATGACTTTTTAATTTCGGCCAATACGGCGCATAGCTTGTATGAACCTTTGAGGCATGACTGAAAAGTGTTCCTTGTATTATATTCCAATATCCTTATATTCCAAGTCCGGCTTGCTGCCGGAGCTACTGAGTTTAGTGCTCTGTGCACACCGCGAGCTGTGTTTTCATCCTAATCGTGTTTCGATATTCCGATTGCTTACAATGAAAGATGATATCGTACTACGAAGGACATTTCGGTTGCGTTCACTTTCGGTGCGGCTACGACTTGTCTTTTGGCACGTGCTGTGTCTGCTGTGATGGAGACTGCACCTGCCTTTCTCTTTTTGGATCCTTCAAATAGATGAGATGTTAAGTCGTATGAATACACCGTCACGGCCGGCTGAGCTATTATAACACACTCGGGAGTATAACAGCAGAATAGGTCAACAGAAGAGGAAAAACCCGCGAATAATATCATTTGCCGAAAAGCAAATTAGGAAGAAAAAAAATAGATAAATAATTTATATTTATACATTTCATTATCATTTGCCATACCGGTTGGTGTAGGCGATCATGTCCTTCCACAATATTCTATCAACAGTGCATCGTATCAATTCTAGTTTACTGTCCATGCCACGACAGCAAGCGCATATATACATATTACCAAATAAAATTATATAGCGACTATACGTCTGATTATCTGAGAGGGGAAGTATGTTAAAGTGACTTCTCTACGACTTATGCATTTTCAAAACTTAACCCCTAATATGAAGATAAACTTCTGTATTAATAAAGTTTATAATTATAACCTAGGAAATAAAGTTCATTCAAAGAAAGTTCGCTGCGCTGCGTGAAAATACTAGAGAAAGAGAATATTTCCTAGGGAACACAAACCTTACAAGGTGACAGTAGCAGTGATCAATATTATAGATTTACGTGGTAACACATTCATACACCTTAAATGTTAGAAAAACAATTACACAATTCAAGTACGTTCCCTGATATAATAGTACTATTTTTATTTCATGTAAATTTCCTTATACATTTCTGAATGTTTATTTTGGCCGTTTTATAAAGCAGTTTGAAATTATTGTGTCACCCACCTGAAACCAGAAATCGCATGCTCGTAGGGGTAGCTGTTCAGGTTGAAGAACGCTGTTCTATACACATCAATTTACATTGAATCAATCTTATCGACATATATGGTTTACACCTTAAACCCCAACAGCGATCAACTCACACTTAGTTAATTCTAAAAATACGTCCAGTTAGGGTCATCTACGTGAAACTTAGAGTTTAATAATAGATACGGTAACGATGCTCAGTGTTAATTCTAGTTTAGAATTGATGTAAATAGTTTAGTATATTCAGACAAATATTATTTCCATTGTGTGTAATATTACATCTTTAACCTCAAATTATATAATGCGCTTTATTTACAAACTTAATTTTGCAGAATGCTTACATCACTGACATCGCTATTCACAAAACTAAGTCAAATAAATCAATTCAAACCAGCAAAATTATTGGGATGAGAAAGAGTTAACTGGTTATGACCTTGGTGGGGGTACACACAAGAATTACCTCCCTGTATTAAAACAATATTCTGTAAAATATCATCATCATCATTGAGTGCCGTTTCCGCATCGAAGGTTGGCTACCACGGAGCGCCATTCCACTCTGTCGCTTGCTTTGATGGTGCAGATTATCATAGGCTGACTTGTCCATCTTTTGATGTTACCCGTCTATGTTAATCTTGGTCTGCCTCTGTCTCTTTTACCTTGTAATTTCCCCTCCAATATTAATTTTATTATGTTGTTGTGTCTTTTAACATACTCCCAAAGTTTCATTTGTCTTGTTCTAATTGTGTTTAGTAGTTCTCTTTTCATTTTTATTTGTTTCAAAACTTCATCGTTTGTTTTCTTTTCTTTCCATCCAATTCTACCTATTCTTCTATAGATCCACATTTCAAAGGCTTCAATTTTCTGTTCTGTTTTCTAGTCTAATGTCCATGTTTCTGCACCATACAGGAATATTTAGAAGATGTAACATTTTGCAATTATTAGTTTTAGCCCTGTTGCTATTTGTCTTGAAGTTAGTATATTTTTCATGGCATTAAAATTATAATTGTAACTGTAAAATATAAATAATCCCAAATATATTTAATCAAGAGATGATGGAGGTCATATGTTGGTACGTAATGAGAAAAGACAAGAAGAGAACCTCAAAGCAGGCCATTATATGGGAATGAAATAATACATGAAAAAGAGTCCAACCTAAAGAAACACAGAAACGAACACAGAGGTGGGAGGCTACTACAAAAAGCATCAGGTTATTAGCCAAAATTGAACTACTCGCCCAAAACAAGGTTGTGTGGCGATATACAACGAAGGTCCTGTCCAATATCTGACACTTGATAACACTGATCGTCGGACATACAGAGAAAAGTTTCTGACTATACGTCGATTGAAAGACAGACAGATATATAGATAATTTGACAGACAGCTAGACAAACAGGCAGCTAGACAGACAGCTACACAGACAGGCAGGCAGACAGGTAGTCAGGTAGGTAGGCAGACAGGCAGCTAGATTAAGATAAGATAAGATAAGATAAGATAAGATAAGATAAGACAGACAGACATACAGACAGACAGACATACAGACAGACAGATAGACAGATAGATAGACAGACAGACAGACAGAGAGACAGACAGACAGACAGACAGACAGAAAGACAGACAGACAGACAGACAGACAGACAGACAGACAGACAGACAGATAGATAGATAGATAGATAGATAGATAGATAGATAGACAGACAGACAGACAGACAGACAGATAGATAGATAGATAGATAGATAGATAGATAGATAGATAGATAGATAGATAGATAGATAGATAGATAGATAGATAGATAGATAGATAGATAGATAGATAGATAGATAGATAGATAGATAGATAGATAGATAGATAGATAGATAGATAGATAGATAGATAGATAGATAGATAGATAGATAGATAGATAGATAGATAGATAGATAGATAGATAGATAGATAGATTCGCTACAAGTCAAATAAACAGCTATCAAAACTGGGTGTGGCGAAACGAAAGGTGCAATTATCCCAGCCATGATGAAAACTGTGTCATAGCGCTACAGAACGTTCTTTGCTTCCGGAGAGAAAGAAGAAGGAGAAGAGTAAAGACTGAACTAAATCAAGATTTTAGCAAAACCTTGCTCCTGTTACTGAGTCTGCAGTGATGGATGCTTCTCGATGATTTATTCTCCATGTAGATGGATTGAGGGAAGAGAGCCAACATGCTGGCAAGTTAGTTCTCAGCTTTGTCTTTATTAGACGTCCCCTTGTGTTGGCTTGCGTAAATTGCTGTTTGCTTTCCAACCCCGCATCTTGTCAAACTCTCTCTGTACATGGCATTTGCTATGCTTAGGAAATTGCAATTTTATTATCTTTGGATATCAGAGAGTTTGTACAATTTTTAAACCATTAGTTACGTTTATTTATTTTTGTTTCTTTCATTTGTTAAATCAAACGGACGAAAATCAGAACTTTATATTTCCCTGGACACCCAAACGGGTACAAGAGAAAGTGAACAAATAAAGACATTTAAAAAAATATATTTTCACTTCTACACTACATGGCGGCTGCAGCGGGCATGCGACCTTTATTTTCCGGCCACGTAGTAATCTTCTTAATCACAAAAGCAAAAATAAGAAAAACCCAACAGAAATAAAACGCCTTCTTGGTGACACCAGAAATTCTTCCCTTCTGGCATTCAAACAATGACTACTAAAGTAATTGATAACTCTCTTCGTTGTTCATCGTTGAAAGGACGCCAAGTGAGCGTTATGTGTTATGTTGAGGTTTATTTGCGTCTTTCGGCCCAAAGCAAACAACCAAACGACATTTTTGAATATCGGGTTGACTTCCCTCTTCGATCCCTAATCACTTGAAACGACTAGACTGGTTATTCTGTTTCTATAGGCACTGCGAAGAGATGGAGTAGGGACAGAATAGGTTCTGGTTCACCGATCTTAACGCAAGCCATTAGTTATGGGTAAGATAAGAGATTGCAGCTCTGTTTTTGTCCAACACTTTGCCCGCAGCGAGGAAATGAAATAAATGTTTTTATGATTGTTCTTTCATTATTTACTTTAAAAACCCTTCTCTTGCTTATTCTCTTCTTTCTTATTTGCCTTTCAGCGTCGAGGGAAATAAAAGTTTGTGCTTCCGTATTCTCTTTGTCTGCCTTTGCATGCTATCAAATGCTTTATAATCTTCCGTTTATCCATCTCTCTCTTTTCGTTCTTTACATCTCTCTTTTAGGTCTTTTGTTACCTTGTCATTTGTTGACAGCTCAGTGAATCGTATTGAGTTGTATGAGCAAAGTCGCCAGACCGTTCAATGTGTTGTTTAACATTCAGCAACCGTGAGTACACATTATATTCATAATTGTCTCTGAAATTTGCAGAATAATAGTTGATGGTTATAATACACTGAGCTGTATTTCATGTCTGTTTTATAGACGGCAGGATGAACGACTTAATGTCAAGGTCGAAGAATTTTGTTGCACTATTAAAATATAACATTAGTTTCAGACTTAATATTAGTCTTAAAACGTATATTATGTTGTTGTTGTTGGTTGTATATATATATATGAATTTATTTATGAATAAGCATTATGGAAAGCACTGTACATTCCTAATTATATATATATATATATATATATATATATATATATATATGTTTCATGGATTATACAAAAGTATTTGCCAAAGTAAAGCACCAAGAAATAATCAAAATATTATAAAATACATAAACGTTGACAGCAAAGATCTAAGAATAATAAAAAACATGTACTCGCAACAAATAGCGGCATAAGAGCTGGAAATCAATTGGGAATGTTTTTTAAACAAATAAAACAGGGTGTTAGGCAAGTTTGTGTGCTGTCACCAGATTTATTTAATATGTATAGTGAGTTTATTTTAAGATCCATAAGGGGCACGCCTGGAATAACAGTTAGAGGTCATAATATAAATAATCTTATGTATGCTGATGATACAGTCTTAATGGCTAAGAGTCAAATTGAGTTACAAGAAATGTTAAACATTATAGTGAAAAAAAAAATGAAGTACCCCCGTCATGTCAAGTGGCGTATTGGGAAATATGGTGTTAGTGATCAAATATTTTACAGACCTTCATCACATGATTTTTGGGTAATGTGGTCGGTATTACGCCCGTGCTGCTTTACTTTCCAAGAAAAACATCCGGTACCCATTTAAGGTTGGGTGAACCCGGAAGCCGTCGGTTGGGATCGAACCCTACCCCTTGTCCTTTGTAGTCCAGTTCACTAACCACTGAGCTATCGCGGCTCCCATTATAGTGAAGGAAAACAACAATTAAGGACCAGCCTCAAAAGCAAAATGACAATATAAATGTTAGCAACAACAAAAAGAAGACAAAACCGCAATGCACAATAAAGACAAAAGTACAAATATTAAAACAGGTAAATGAATTTAAATATCTGGGAACAATGTTAGCCCAGGTGGTAAATGTACAACAGAGGTGAGATGCAGAATGGCTCGGCAAAAGTAGCTTTTCTAAAAATGAGGAAGATACTGTTCAATCCATTTTTAACAATCATCATCATATGCCATACCGGTTGGCGTAGGCGATCATGTCCCTCCACAATCTTCTATCTACAGTGCATCGTATCAATTCTGTTGTTGACTGTTTTCCATGCCATGACATTAAGCAATCCAGTATTTTCTCTCTTTGTCGTCCGCGATCTCTCTTTCCTTTTATTTTGCCAGTTGTAACCAAGTATTCCAACTTTCCTCTTCTCATGATGTGCCCAAAAAATGTTGATTGCTTCTTTCTGATGTTTTTTAAGAGCTTCCTTTTTGTATTGGCCTCTTTGAGAACTTCCTCATTGGTCCTTTTAGGTGTCCATGGAACTTTCAACATTCTTCTGAGAAATCCCATATCTGTGGCCTCTAATCGTCTTTTCATTTGTTTGTCTATTGTCCATTATTCGCTTCCATAGGTCAGAATTTTTTCTATATAGCACCGATGAACTCTCTTTCTCCTTTTTATTGACATAGATTTGTTGCATAAGATATTTTTTCATTTTCTGAAATGCTATTTTGGCCTGAGCTATTCTGATTTTTATTTCTGTGGTTAAGATCTCCCATCTGATGTTATTATTGTGCCCAAGTATCTATCTATCTATCTATCTATCTATCTATCTATCTATCTATCTATCTATCTATCTATCTATCTATCTATCTATCTATCTATCTATCTATCTATCTATCTATCTATCTATCTATCTATCTATCTATCTGTCTGTCTGTCTGTCTGTCTGTCTGTCTGTCTGTCTGTCTGTCTGTCTGTCTGTCTGTCTGTCTGTCTGTCTGTCTGTCTGTCTGTCTGTCTGTCTGTCTGTCTGTCTGTCTGTCTGTCTGTCTGTCTGTCTGTCTGTCTGTCTGTCTGTCTGTCTGTCTGTCTGTCTGTCTGTCTGTCTGTCTGTCTGTCTGTCTGTCTGTCTGTCTGTCTGTCTGTCTGTCTGTCTGTCTGTCTGTCTGTCTATATAATTTAATGCAATAATTATGGGGGAGGGAGGGAGAGAGAGAGAGAGAAAGAGAAGTAAGCAGAAGACAACCAAAAGTGATAGTTAAAAGAAAATTAAGAAGAAATATTAGTAAAGAGATGAAGATCTAAGAGAACAAGCGATATAACAAAAGCAATGTGTAAGAAAAGACAATAATACAAACGTAATTTTCTATTTCCTCTGTTTTTTTGTCTTTATATCTCATCTTTATATATATATTTATATATGGTTAGGAGGAGATAGAGAGAGAGAAAACGAACAAACAAAATTACAAGAAGGAAAGACTGCAAGAAATATATGACGTGCGTGCGTCAGTAGAACAAAAGGTACAGTTGAAAGGTTAGATGGAAGAAGTAAATAGAGAGTTATGAGGAAAGGAAGAACAAATGAGAGAAAGAAAAAAAATACATATTTTTGTCCGCAGTATCGATCGTACTTGCAGCGCTTGATATAAATTAGAAGCAATTTTCTTTGTTCTCTTTTCTGTGATCGGTGAAAGAATCATTAAATGTAACAAACTGTGCTGTCTTGCGGTGTTACGATAATTCTCTTCTCTTTTCTTGGCCTGTGGCCTTATTTGAATGGCTTCCACCGGCCAAATTCATGAAACAGACTACAAATATCAACTTATTAGGAGCTCTTTACAAAACCATGATGAAAATTAACTACCTGTATGAGACTGAAATAAAACAACAATAAAGGCCCTCCTTTCTAAATATCCAACAAAGTCATAAATACTTTAATTATAATATTATTATTACTTTTTTACTTGTACTTTCAAATATGAGAAATCTATATTAAGGTAGTAATTTTAATTAAGTTAAATTTGTATTTAAAAAAATAATTGTGTATATATCTCGTTATCTCGAGTATGGTTGGTTATAAGCAATCAATTCGTACAATTCATTAAACATTTCGCAAAACCAAAACTTATTGAACTTAATCTTAAACAATTAAAATTCATGTTTGTAAATGAGCCATATACATATATATTTTATAACATAACATGATCTTTTGAAGATGAGCAATAGCTCTCAAAATAAAACGACATGAAGTAACATGCTCTACAATACCAGCAAGGCAGTAAAATTAAAATTACTATGGACATGTATCTTACCTATAGCAAAATATAGTTACGAATCATGGACAATCTAGCAAACAACAAGGAATAAAATTAGATTTATTCGAAACAAAATGCTGCAGAAAAATTGTTAAGATACCATGAACAATGAAACAGACCAATGAAGACATTAAAAGATTTAGACATAAAAAAAAAACTGGCGTATGAAGACCTTTCTTCAGAGGAAATTTAAATACTATGGTCACGTCAAAAGACATAGGCTGGAAAGAACAATAATGGAAGGCATGATTCCTGGTCTACGCATCAGAGGCAGACCAAGAAAAAAGATGGTTTCAAGACTTTAAGGTGATCTTTAACATGACAACAGAAAAAGTGAGAGATCTGGCTAGAGGCAGATATTCTTTCAGACGAACTGTGGTGAATGCACCTTTATGCGAAGAACATGCGACTTAATGATGATGATGATCTTTTGAAATCAGATATTATTAATTAAGAAGGCAAATTAAAAGCGCAAAAAGAAAGCAAAATACTTATCCATTAAAATGAATATCGAAAAGAAATGTCTTTACTGTAAAACAAGTATGGTGTTTCTCATTCTTTGTTGATATTTATTACAAAACGTATGGAAACAAAAGAAACAGATAATTTAAAATGGAGATGCCTAAATTTAAAAACATCTCATAGATGCCAGGCCTAAACATTAATGGAAAGATAATCAATAACCTAAGATATGCTGATGATACTGTTCTACTATCAGAAAATCCTAAAGACCTACAACAATTGCTTAATGTGATAAACATAACAAGCAAAAAATATGGACTAGATTTGAATATCAAAAAGACTAAAACTATGATCATAAACAAAGACAATTCTCAAGACCTACAATTAAATATCACAGTTAAAATAATACATCTGGAGACAGTTCAGAGCCACAACTACCTTGGACATACTATAACCAATGATGGAAAATGTAAATTTGAAATAAACAAAAGAATAGGTATGGCAAAAAGTAATTTAAATGCCATAAAAAATATGCTAACAACAAAACAAATAACAGTAGGGCTGAAACTAAAAATAGCAAAACGTTACATCTTCTCAATATTCCTGTATGGTGCACAAACAAGGACATTAGACAAGAAAACAGAACAGAAAATTGAAGCATTTTAAATGTGGATTTACAGAAGAATAGGTAGAATTGGATGGAAAGAAAAGAGAACAAACGATGACGTTTTAAAACAACTAAAAATAAAAAGAGAACTACTGGATACAATTAAGACAAGACAAATGAAATTTTGGGGCACGTTAAAAGACATAACAGCCTACTAAAAGTAATATTGGAAGGCAAAATACAAGGTAAAAGAGGCAGAGGCAGGCCAAGACTAACATGGACGAGAAACATCAAACGATGGACAAGTCAATTTATAACAACCTGCACCATCAAAGCAAGAAACAGAGTGGAATGGGTTCACCCAGGCTTTAATGGGTACCGGATTTTTTTCTTGGAAAGTGAAGCGGCACGGGTGTAATACTGACCACATTACCACAAAAATCATGTGCTGAAGGTCTGTAAATTTGATGTTCACTAACACCATATTCCCTATACGCCACTTTGCGTGACGGGGGTACTTTACTTTTTTGTGTGTTCATATCTGCCAGATCGGATTCATCATGAGAGCTGATAAAAGTCAACGGTCCATAGCTACCCGTGGCACCATTGTTAACAAAACTAGAGCAGATGAAACTCTTAATGCCCAACATCTTACCAGCACATTATCCTGGTGGCTACAACAAGTGATTCTTGAGCCTAACCGATTGACTAAGGACGTGAGAATAGAAACTGCGTCCCAACAATCTGTTATAACAAAACCAAATGTAACGAAAACAAAGTTGGTCATTTTGAAGTTATGCTGTAAATTGTCACTCAATTACAAAGAAACGTGTCTGTCAGAGCGACAATTGAGTAGAAAACAGAAATAGATGAAGTAGTTCTGTCTTTAAATCCTACACGATTGTCTCAGCTATGCAGAGTTGAGGAGGGAAATGTGGCTGACATCCACTACATTGGAGGGGAAACAGTGGAATAAATACTATCCTGAAACAGACAATAGACTTCATAAGAGAATCCAAAATTGCAATCGAAATGAGTCATGATAGAGGAGGAAGAATATTTCCAACTACTACTTTACCAGAAAGAACTAATCTTGTATGCAAACATGTTCCCTGGTGAGTTTCACGTTTCATAACACTATATAGTGTTTCTTAATGTGTCCCAAAACCTCCTATGTCAACTGTTTACCTATTTCAATACTTCTGATTTAATTATTTGTTATTCTGTAACTACTGTATTTCAATGTATACTGTAGACATACAGACAGAAACTAATTTTAAAAAAAAACCTATATTTTTTAACATTCATGGTAACCTTTTCTCTCCAGAAAATTGACAAGTCTTTATGCTATTATTATCCATGTTATGTAATGAAAATATGAGTTTTATTGTTGATAATATTATCTGATTATTCACCAATTACGAATTACATCTTTCAGACTTTGTTTATAAAATTGAACTGTATTCCAACATTCCGCACAAGTGTAGTGAAAGCTGGTACGAGTAATTGCAGCCTTGACGTTCTTTCTAACGTCGTCATCGAATCGTTTGCCTACATTTGGATGCTCTCAAGTTTTACCATAACAACTTTAAAATAGTTTGTTATTAACTACAATCGTGCATTCTTTTCTAATAGCAGTTACTATAGTGTATTAGGGAGCCACGATAGCTCAGTGGTTAGTGAACTGGACTACAAAGGACAAGGGGTAGGGTTCGATCCTGGAAGATGGCTTTCAGGTTCACCCAGCCTTAAATGGGTACCGGATTTTTTCTGGGAAAGTAAAGCGGCACGGGCGTAATACCGACCACATTACCCCAAATATCGTGTGCTGGAGGTCTGTAAAATGTATGGTCACTAACACCATATTCCCTATACGCCACTAGGCGTGACGGGGCTCTTTACTACTTATAGTGTAATCATCGATACAATTATTTTTTTCTTCTGCCATCTTTATAATAAAACTTAATAATAATAATTTCAAATTGAGATTGTTTTAGTTTTGTTTAGGTTGTAGTAACTCCTATATAGTGACACTGTGACCTTCCATGCATGTCGTAAGAGGCGACTAAGGAGGTTGATCGATGGCTTGACAAGCTGTCATTGTAAAAAGTATTGTTATGGAAACAACGCCATAGATTTTAGAGCAGTGATAATATGTGCCATTTTGGCACACAAAGTTTCTGTTTTTGAGATTGTGGTTCTGCCCTATGTTCCGTCTTCGGCTCGAAAGGACAATAGATAGATAGATAGATAGAACTCCTATGATGGTTTCCAAATTGCTTCTTGTTTTTGCTTGTCATTGACATAGTTTTAAAAGTACACGTCTATTGTGTTTTTGTTTTTCATTTCCTTTGTAACTAAAATATGTAGACGACACTGCATGACTAATATAAAGCTCAGACCTGTAACAACTTCAAATAGACAAGAACACAAAGAAAACAATAAAACAAAGACGACAACAATAATGATAATAAACAGTGATAACACACACAATGTATAAATGTATATTAAAGTACATGGAAACAGTCTAGATAGAGAAAGCTGAAGAATATTGCTATCTTAGACATGTCATAACATGTGATGGAGAAAGCAGGAAAAAAGTTAACACAAAAAGAATATGAATGATAAAAATGACTGTTAGCAGGGTGAAAATTATATTTACCTCAAAACAAATAACACCAGAGCTATAACTGATAATAACCTGTTTTATCTACTCAATACTCCTATGTGGTGCAGAAACACGGCCACCAAATAAGAAAACAGATTTTATAAAACCAACATCTTTAAATTTGGATTGATAGAATAAGAAAAATTAGATTGAAGGAGAAGAAAACAAATAATGGAGTTCTGAAACAGCTGAAGATGAAGAGTGAATAATTTAACATAATTAAAAAAAACGAATGCTATTTTTGGAACACATCCATAAAGAGACAACATAACCAACATAAATTTGGCACTGGAGGGTAAATACATAATAAAAAAAAACAAGGCAGGGGCATTCAAATGTTACAGTGAACTGGTAACATCAAGAGGTAAACAGGAAAACATATGACAGTGTACACCAACAATGTTGTAGAAAATGTGAAGTGCCGCTCCATGGATGCCAATTTTCGATTTGGAGACGGCACAAGAATGATGATTTGTTAATATGTGTATTTTTGGTGAGAATGTAAGCAGAAAGGTGGTACGAGTGATGAAAAGTGTGACACACTATCTTACTCCCCCTCCCCAACTGCCACCTAAACTGGTGTTAAAGTAGACAAGAAGCTCGTTAAGAAAATGTAGAAAAAGACAAACCTCTCTTGGGTATAAAGATCACAATTAGGCTGTGAGTTGGTTCTCAAGAGACATAACGCTAGTTGTAAAAGACAAATTATAATATAAAAGCTCGTTTGTTATGGTTCTTTTTACATAACACCAACTTATATACGTATACACGTCCTTATAAAATGTTCTAATATGGTTTACGTCTTCTTATTCATGAAAGAAAGGACCTAACTATTTACCTCATTTACCCAGAGATTATAGCTGAAACGTCATTTTTTGGTCGGAATCGAAATGCAGACTTTGGAGCTGAAGAGCGAGACGATAAAAAAATGTGGCTCTCAGTGAATATGTTGATTCTAACATAATGTTTATTTTGTGTCTCTATAACCCTGTCTGCTCGGCATCTCAAAAAAGATACTATAACAGACACGTCATGGACGTTTAAGATTCGCCACGTTACAAGAGCATTGTGTTAGACATCTAGTCATGAATAAAATTGAAGACGCAAACTCTGCTGAAGTTCAAGTCCCTAGTGGCAAGTGGCTGTGTCGAGCAGCAGGGGATCAAAATTTGTGTTCGCGCTGCCTATTGCTGTGTTTTCTGTTGTATTTTTAATGTGTGGATTTATAATGTGTGGATTTATAATGTGTGGATTTATAATGTGTGGATGTATTCAAGACTTGTAAAATCATCTTTTTTCCTTAGGTAATTTATGTTTCTATTATTTTTATGTTAATAAGTTATGTATATTAAATAATAATTTATGTTAATATGGGTACAATTGGATGGGAAGAAAAGAAAACAAATGATGAAGTTTTAAAAACAACTAAAAATTGAAACGAGAAATACTAAATGCAATTAGAACAAGACAAATGAAATTTTTTGGGCATGTTAAAAGACACAACAGCCTAATAAAAGTAATATTGGAAGGGAAAACACAAGGTAAAAGAGGCAGAGGCAGACTAAGACAAACATGGACTATGGACGTGTAACATCAAAAGATGGACAAGTCAACCTATGACAATCTGCACCACCAAAGAAAGAGACAGGGTAGAATGGCCCTCCATGGTAGCCAACTTTCGATGCGGAGACGGCGCTCAATGATGATGATAATGATGAATTTATGTTTCTCTCGAGCCTTACCATCATTCTATAAGAAACATCTTGTTATTTAATTTTGTGTGTGCACATAGAAGTGAGAGAGTTCATCAGTGCTATATGGAGCCAATGCTGACACATTGAAGTGAATAGTCGACAGCAGACAAACAAATGAAAAGACCATTAGAGGCCACAGAGATGGCATTTCTCAGAGGATTGTTCAGAGTTTGTTGGACAGCTAAAAAAACCAACCAGGACATTCTCAAAGTGGCCAACACAAAAAGGGAACTCCTACGAAACATCAGAAAGTAACAATCAACATTTTTCGGGCACATCATGAGAAGAGGAAAGCTAAAAAAAACTGGCAAAATAGAGGGAAAGAGAGATTGTGGAAGACAAAGAGAAAAGATACAGGATAGCTTGGTGCCATGGAAAACAGTCAACAACAGAATTTATACGATGCACTCTGTATAGAGAATGGAATGACATGAGATCGCCTATGCCAACCGGTTTGGCACATGATGATGATCTTTTCCCTGTTTAACCACTGGGAACTACTTCTGGTATTGCTAGTACCTTGCTGTGTGTAAACAAGGCAAGTATTTCAGCATATGTGTGTGTTTGTAGTACATACTTGATAATATGATTCTCAGAACACGAGTGTGTCAATAAATTAATTCCCTTATTGGCTTTGTAACTCAATACCCTAGTTAGTTGCGGAACATGCATGCATGACCAGCCAGCAATTGCACTTTTGAGAGAAAAGTGGGGTGAGGAAGTATACTGAGCTGGTTGCGGTGTGCTTTAGTGCATGTCTCTAGTAGCCAGTCGATGTGTCCTGGAGCGCGGGTTTAAACCCTAATTCAGGCAGTAAATTTCTCCTGTGACCCCTATGGTTGTATCTATAAGCACTGTTCTGTGAGGTGTACATATATAAATCTCTGTCTATATTTAAGTTATGTTCGTCTCTTGTCTTGGATTTTCCATCACCATAATCTAGGTGTTTGCTCCTGTTTGAACGTGGGTCCTAACAAAAGCCATTCTGAAGTTACAATCTTCTATCGTTTGATTGTATTTGGTGGAGTTTCAATCCAAAACAATTATTTAAATTATATATATATATATATATATATATATATATATATATATATATATATATATACGCACACAATTATTGACTATTTCATCTGTGTCTTTATGATTCTTTGAACATTTCAACGGAAAAAAGCATGTTAATACATGTGATTTATGTCTTCTCAACGAGGTCAGGTTGGTCTCGAGGCAAGACACCGGTCTCAAAATTAAGAGGTTGAGAGTTCAAATCCCGGCTGCACAAGCTGGGTTCGGCTTGAAAGATCAATTACTCATCGGCGAAAAAAATATGAGTACCTCCATAGACGGAAGTATCTGCCCGTACGGCGAAGGAATCCTGTGCACACGGCTGCCAGGGAAAAAAAACGGATTAACAGTCAGTTCCTAGACCAGAGACTTCACCAGAGGTGAAAGTTGCGAACGCAAAAAATGTCTTCTCAAACCTTTGTATGGAAACGTTCTGCATATGTAGCTTCTTAACTTGTCAGCATATATGTTCGTTAGCATCGTATGTGCATGCTTGTGTTTACGTGTGTATAATATGTGGAAGCGTGTTCGGGTCAGAAAGAGAAGCTGTTTAGTAAAACAACATCAAGCCTAAGACAATAACATTTGACCAAACTACTGACTTATCATATTTGTTTGCTACCAACCAAAGGCCATATATATTTGTATTTTACAACCCATTAACGCAAATAGAATTACTAAAACTATATGGCCCTATTCGTCTTGTCGGACGGTTTAGTGGAGGCTATTGTGTACTTTCATTTTAGGTTTTGTTTCTGTCAAAATTTATGCAGGAGCAGATATTAACTATCCTGTCACCATCCTGTAATGATTAAAACGAAAGTCGAACTGAAGAGAAACAAACAAAAGACTAATTCATCAACAATACCACTAAACATAATAGCTTTAAATCAAAAAGACGTTAAAGATACTTATATAATAAAAGTAAAGAACACATATCAGAAGCTGCTAGAAGCAGAAGAGTACAAAAAAGAACATCCCTGATGAAAAAGTTACAAAACATTGGCAATGCATATAGAAAATCATATACGAAACTTGCGACATCTTACTCAAAATGGAAAAGATAAAACAAAAATGGATAACTGACGCTATCTTGGAAAAAAATGAAAGAAAGAAGACAAACGAAGAACACCCGATACAACAAAACGGGTAATGAAATAAGCAAAATTTGCAAAACGGCAAAAGAAGACTGGCTGAGCCAAAGATTTCTAGATATCGAAATTATGGAAAATAAACAAGATTTAAAAGGGATGCACACACAAATAAAAAGAATGACTTGTACAAAAAAAAAAAAACACAGAAAGTGAATGGATTGCAAACAAGAAAGGAAAATGTGTTAACAGACAACAAAATTATAATCAATAGATGATAGGAATATATAATATAATTATTTTATGACGAATGGGAAAAGAAACCAATTATAAAATTTACGTCAGGCTATACTATCTTAACATTGGGATTGGAAAAAAAACTATACAAACAATGAAAAAGAACAAAATCTGCAGAATCTGACAACATATACATAAAAATTATTAAGGCACTAAAGATGTTTGTATTGAAGTGATCACAGACATATGTAACGACATATACCATACAGGATATATAAAAAATAAACTAATAACATCAACTTTCACTGCTTTACTTAAAAGAATCGTGCAGTTGAATGCAGTGATTTTAGAACAATAAGCCTGATGAGACATGCAGCAACAAATCTTGCTTAATGTTATACAAGGAAGGTTTCAGAAAATAAAATCAATATGGAATTAGAAGTACAACAATTTGGATTTAGGATAAACAGTGAGACAAAAGAAGCCATATTATGCATGAGGGCATTAATCAAAAAGTGCACAGAAGAAAGCAAATAAATTTATGCCTGTTTCATAGACTACACTAGTTTTTGATATAATACACTATAAATAACTTGTAGACTGCCTAAAAGATATACATCTAGATGATACAGACATACAACTAATATGTAATTTATACTGGGAGCAAACAGCAATAATAAAATATAACAAAAGGAATTCTACGCCTATTGATATAAAAAGAGGAGTAAGACTGGTATGCATTCTACTATCAAGCTTGTTCAATCTAAACACTGAGCAAAACTTTAAAAACATCATAGAGATGCCAGGCCTAAACACTAATGGAAAGATAATCAATAACTTAAGATATACTGATGATACTGTATTACTAGCAGAAAATCCTAAAGATCTACAACAATTAATTAATAAAGTAAACATGACAAGCAAAAAATATGGATTAAATATAAATATAAAAAGACTAAAACTATGATCATAAACAAAGTTAACACTAAGAACGTACAAGTGGATATCAAAGTTGAATGACTAGATGTAGATGCCGTACGGAGCTAAAACTATCTTGGACATACTATAACCAGGGATGGAAAATGGAAAACTGTAATAAACAAAAGAATAGGAATGGCAAAAATATTATTTTAATGAAATGAAAAATATACTAACATCAAAACAAATAACACCAGAGCTAAAACTAAGAATAGTAAAATATTACATCTTCTCAACATTCCTATATGGTGCAGAGACATGGACGTTAGACAAGAAAACAGAACAAAAACTGAAGCCTTTGAAATTTGGATTTTTAGAAGAATTTGATGGAAAAAAAAAGAAAACAGACGATTAAGTCTTAAAAAACTTACACTAAAAATGAAAAAAAGAACTACTAAACACAATTCAAACATGACAAAGGAGACTTCGTTTCAAGAATTTCCAAAAGATGACGAGGTTCATGCGTTCGGGATAAAATACTGGTCAAAATACTGGATTGGAAACATAAGTGGATTATAATTAACTTCGCATTTTAAAAAATGAAAGAAAGAAACCAAGAAAAAGAAAGAAAGAAAGAACAACGTCACGTCTCGAGTGTGAATATAATAATTGTGTCAACAGTCTGAGCGATAAGATCAGAAATGAAGAACTGAGAAAAAAGCGAGGAATAGCCACCGCCATAGAATATATAAGGAAACAACAGATAAGATGGTTTAGCCACGTGACAAGGCAGAAAGAACAAAACACAATACAACGAGCCTTCAACAAACGTTGTGAGAACACCAGACCCAAGGGTCGACCACGAGAAAGATGGGTCGACGGAATATTAGAAGCACTAGGAAACATAACAGCAGCAGAGGCGAACAGAAGAGCAAAAGACCGCAAATTATATCTCCCCTCGACGCTGAAAGGCAGATGAGGAAAGAAAGAAGAAGAAGACGTCCATTGCTTTACAATCAGCATATTTTTAGGTAAAATAACAAACACTCCACCAGCGCGATCTTTCCCCCTGAAAGATGCACAGTTTTAGGTTTGGGAGTTTCCAAGTTCATGAGATTAATGCCAATCCCTTGTCTACTGTAAATCCATTCGCTATAGCTCGTTTCAAATCACTTGCCCAACTTCAAAACGCTATTGCTCAGAAACCGTTTGTTAAATACTGTTGAAATTTTCCAAATGTTATTAGAATGCAAAAGACCCTTTAAATGCATATTTAACAAATATCTTGCAGCTGCAGTTTTCTTAAAGCGGCGAATTTCTTTGATGTTTGTCAAAATTGTAAATTGTGAACCCCTAAATAATAGAAATTACCGTAGTTGCTGGTCTATGATTAATTTTCACTAGGTAAAGGCGTGGACGTAATGGGGAAATAACTGAATAAGGAAAAACACCAGGAGAATTATTGTCTTCTCAGTTCGAGGACGGACGATAATATCAAGGTATACCTGTATGTCCAATTTTCATAGTTGTGTGGTCCTGAAAAGGACCGTTTGTTGAACTAATTTAAGGTAATATAGGGGCCAACATTGTGGGGGCTATATACTTTCATTCTGAATCAGACGAGTCTAAAAGATTATTAACTGTTTGGGGTTGAACATTCCACAAACCATCATTTTTCCAATATTCCTCTTCCTGTTTTAAGACGTGGTCTTCACATTTAGCCCAATAATCTTTGTCTTTATTTAATAACGCGAGATTAGCAAGAGTCTTTACATCGCATATTTTGAATGTTGTATTTTCATCTGCCACTTGTCCTTTTAATTTTGCCCAGATTAGTTCTATTGGATTTAAATGAGCATGGTAAGGTGGCAGCCTCAAACTTATATGACCGTGCTCTTGGATAATCTTATCTATTTGAAAAGTCTTTGTCCTTTGTTTTTGCTTTACTAGAGATAGTAATTCAGGTTTTAAGTACATGTTATTAAATTGTATGTGCTCCTTTGTGAGCCATATCTTAATAGCATCTTTTGTACTGGATGACGTCGGGACTTTATCTTCAAGTGCAACAATGTTGTGGTACGCTGCATTGTCCATTATTAGGCAAGATGGTCGATCTAGTGATGGGAGAACAGAATTTTCAATCCAATGTCTAAATATGTGACCATTCATCTCAGAGTGATAATCACGATTGTCTATGGATTTTGAAAGAAAAATGAGCTCTGCATTCTGTATTAGTCCATGTTGTCGACTACCTGCATGAGCAATTATCAAGCGCTGTCCTTTGCTGCTAGGTATTAATCTCTTAATCTTTCCATCTGATGACTGCCATTCCCTTTGATTAGTGTGGTGAACATTGATCCATGTTTCATCCAAGTACACAATATCATAACCTTGCTTGCGCACCTCTTTTACTTCACGTAAGTACTTGCTTCTCATGACTACTATATGTGGCTTCTCACAGATGATGTTTCGTCCATTGGAATACTTTCTGAATGTAAAGCCTGCAGCTCTCACATTCCTCCATAATGTAGACTTTGATATTTCAATACTGTTGTTCTTTTTCAGCGATACTTTTAATTTTCTTATTGTAACAGTTTCATTCATACCCAACATTTTGCGAATTTCACTTCTAATAAGTTCACTGTCGAAATTATCCAACATTTTTGCTCTTCCTTGTGATTTTGTATATTTTGAACATTGACGGTCACGTGCTTGAATCCAGCGATTAAATGACCGTTTAGATAAATCCAAAATGTGTCTTGTCCTATTCTCAGGGTTTTCTAAAGAATGAAATAATCTTCCTCGTTTAGCCTCTTTGCAAAAATAGTCATACATTTTTATTGCGATGTTTTGTAAACTGCAGAATTTCATTTTAAGACTCATGATAAATGTTATTGTTCCACGTCTACACCTATGAATGAACGGAAATGGAACACACAATTTCTCAAGTGTCTAATTGTTTCAAAAAAACCACGGGGAAAGCGTGCAAATACGTCAATTCTACCGTGTATGGATTTGTACTCGCTATTTTTAGTTTAAAATACTGTAAACATTAAGTTTTGACTACATCAATGGGTCGTTATAAATTTATATAAATCAAATAAGCAACAATAATAACCAAATGTTTTTTTTAATTAAATTAATTCCCTGTTGGGTTCTAATCATTATAACTTTACATGCAAATTTTGCATATCTTACAACAAGCGGTTAAAAAGCTATCGATTTTTAAAGTTGGGCACGAGTTATGAAACAAGCTATAACCACTTTTGTACCGCACACATTTCCAAGCCACACACGCACACGAACACACACACACACATCTATTTAAAAAGCATAGCAAAATAAAACCACATTTACACTAATTAATGATTAAGGTCCAATCCAACCTTGTGGTTGCAAATTTTTATTTTTTGTTCTTTTCCATTTCATTTCCAAGATAGCGTCAGTTATCCATTTTTATTTTGTGTTTTTTTCCAATCCCCGCCTTGTGAGATTCAGTCATATCTTAGCTTGTGTGTGTGTGTGTGTGCTAGCCATGACTCATATCTTGGTGTGTGTCATGTTAGTCATATCTCATATCTTGGTGTGTGTCCGTGTTAATCATGTCTCATATCTTTGTGTGTGTCTGTGTTTAGTCATATCTCATATCTTAGTGTGTATCTGAGTTAGTCATATGCCATATGTTTGAGCGTGCATGTCTGTGTTAGTCATATCTCATATCTTTGTGTGCATGTTCATGTTAGTCACATCTCATATCCTTGTGTGCATGTTTATATTAGTCATATCTCATACCTTTGTGTGTGCATGTCTATGTTAGTCATGTCTCATATATTTGTGTTTTTGTATTTAGTCATATATCATATCTTTGTGGTTGCATGTCTATGTTAGTCACATCTCCTATCTGTGTGAGTGCATGTTTATGTTAGTCATGTCTCATATCTTTGTGTGTGCATGACTGTGTTTAGTCATATCTCATATCTTAGTGTGTGTATCTGTGTTAGTCATATCTCATATTTTAGAGTGTGTCTGTGTTAGTCACATCGCATATCTTAGTGTGTGTGTGTGTCTGTGTTAATCATATCTCATATTTTGGTGTGTGTCAGTGTTAGTCATGCCTCATATCGTTGTGTGCATGTTAGTAGTAGTCACATCTCATATCTTTGTGTGTGCATGTCTGTGTTAGTCACCTCTAGTGACTCGGGCAGATGGTGCTCGTCAACCTGGGAGGGCCGACCATCTAAGGGCAGAATCCCCCTACAGAAAAGACAATCTGCTGCCCTGCAGGAAGATTGGGGACAATCAAAGGCTAAGGAAAGCAAACCTGAATAAAATTCTGGCTGAAATCGGATGCACTGGGCCACTGGCGCAGAACACAGTGCAACGTTTTAACAGGTATTCAATCAGAGTGGATCTAACAGACTCTAATTATGATGTTCTATCTGTGGGGTCGATCAATTCACTTAAACAGAAAGCTGTCTTCATATGAGAGTCTGGAATACTACTCTGATTGAGTCTTGATCGCAGACAGAGAGAGAAACCACATTTTTAGACCCGAAAAAAAATCGACATTTTAAAATCTCTTCAACTTTATTGGGGTTTTTATTCGCACCATCTATAAATAAGTAAATACATTTTAACATCACATTCACACCTTTTCGGATTTATAATTTCAGGTTCATTACATTTTCACATCAAACCCGCCCATTCCTTTATTTATATTTCATGAAAGGAGATTCAGTCAAGTATACCCCCTTTTGGATCTTAAGTTTCACAAAAAATGTTAGATATTAAAATCAACTTAGTATCTTTCTGGATTTATCTTTCACAGAAAAGATTAATATATGAAGTAAAACTCCGCCTTGTGAGATATATATAGTTCTGGATAGAGAGATTAAAATATAAAATCGGTCATCCCTCTTGGAAAGTTCACCTGTATAAAATTTATTAAAGCAAAGCAGGTAAAGTTAAGGTAAATATATCTGATACTTGAATCGGCGTCGTAGCACGGGAATTTTCCCAGTGTTCGGAGACTTCTGGATAGTGTCGTCTCTAGCATCGAAATTCACGATGAGGCATTCCTCACCTTCCCAGAGTACTACCCTGGTACACACATTTTGCCAGAGGATGGGTCGACTCGGGTGACACTGCTTCCAGCGGGAATCGAAAACGGGTTGTCCAAACGTCGATAGCCCAGTCGGGTGGTTTTCCCAGCTAGTTCCGAGACCCCCTATATTAAAGTATAGCATCTAGCGAATCAATTTGTGAATTCTTAATTCCACCAATAGAATAGTGCATAATCAAGTTCATTTATTTTGGGTTTGTCTAAGCGCCTTTAAATATGACACGTAAAATAAAACATACAATTATGTAAAGCAGCTAAACTAATAGAAAGACAAGACACAACTTCGACGTTTCTATAAAAAAGCTTTCATCAGGTATAACATACAAAATATTATAACTAAACAAATAAATTCAAACGCAAAAACAAAAACAGAGTTGGAAGTGTGCCTGTAAGGGAGTATAAACGCTTACTCCAAACCACTATGGTGCCGTCTTTATCAGCAAGTTTGATAATGATATCTTCACGCAGCCTGAGTTTAGTAAGTCCTAAGAAATCAGTGTGGGGAGAGATGAGAGCGTTGTAGTCTCTGGGGACGCAGACGTTTGATCTCCTGGAAGGTGCTGGGAATATATTCTAAAAATATGACACTCATCACGTGAAAAGATTGAGGCTCCGATCATTTATTTTGCGGTTGTTCTTTAAGAATGGACAACAACTTTTCACCAGCACAGACACTTACAAGAATGTCTATTACATTATTACTATAAGGCTATATATCCATATTCAGTAAACTCTGGGATCATCATAAACATCATGTGCCATACCGGTTGGATTGGTTTCCACAATCTTCTATCAATCGTGCATCGTATCAATTCTGTTGTTAAATGTTTTTCATGCCATGACATCAAGCTGTAAGTATTTTCTCTCTTTGTCGTCAGCGATTTTTCTTTCCTTTGTGTTTTGCTAGTTGGAACCAATTATTCCAACTTTCCTCTTCTCATGATGTGCCCAAAAAATGTTGATTGTTTCTTTCTGGTGTTTTTAGGAGCTCCCTCTTCGTGTTGGCCTCTTTGAGAATTTCCTTGTTGGTCATTTAACTGTCCAGGAAACTTGCAACATTTCTTTGACAAATCCAACCTCTGTGGCCTCTTATTGTCTTTCTATTTGTTTATTTACCGTCCATGATTCGTTTCCATAGGTCATAATTGACTCTATATAGCACCGATGACCTCTCTTTCTCACTTCTATGGACATATAGTTGTTGTATAAGACGTTTTTCATTTTCTGAAAAGCTATTTTGGCCGGAGCTATACTTCTTTTTATTTCTGTGTTGCATCTTTCATCTGATGTTATTATTGTGCCCAAGTATGTGACAAGTTGCACTTGTTTCAGATTTATCCTGGTTATTTTTATGCTGTATGATGTTGACGATTGTTTCTTCGATATGACCATTACTTCTGCTTTGTTACTATTCAGACTGAGACCTTTCTTGTTGCTTTCTGAGATCATATCTGGAGTAAAATATCAAACATTTTATCATTGTTCATTTTAATTCATTATTTGTCCCCTTGGGCCAAGGACGACTCATATGCTGAAGACAAAAGTTCTCCACATTTGTTGACAATTTTCTGCTAGTTCTTGTAGGTCGTAGATATTTCTTAATCCAATGTTTGAGCCTTCCCTAGTAATTTGTATACATTGTTTAACTCTCGGTTTTTATTGCTTTTTTTTAGGTAAAGGTAAAGTACGAGACATGAACCGGCGTCTTAGCACGCGAGTTTACACCCATATGTGCTCGGCCGACTATCCAGAAATGTTCGGAGATTTGCTGTATAGTGTCGCCTCAAGAATCGAAACTCAGATGCGAAGCGACATTCCTCACCTTCCCAGGGTAATACCCTGGTACTCATTTTTGCCAACGACTGGGTCGACCGTGGGGGTATTTTTTTTTTCTAACCACGACTACAATTCACATTGCTACCAGCGGAAATTCTCTCTCTTTCTCTCTCTCTGCGATCAGGACTCAATCAGAGTAGGATTCCAGACTCTCACATGAAGTCAGCTGTCAGGCTAAGGGTGTTGATCGCCCCCACAGACAGAACATCACAATTAGAGTCTGCCAGATCCACTCTGATTGAACACCTGTTAAAACGTTGCACTGTGTTCTGCGCCAGTGGCCCAGTGCATCCGATTTCAGCCAGCATTTTATTCAGGTTGCTTTCCTTAGCCTTTGATTGTCCCCAATCTTCCTGCAAGGCAGCAGATTGTCTTTTCTGTAGGGGGAGTCGGCCCTCCCAGGTTGACGAGCACCGTCTGCCCGAGTCACTAGAGATGACTAACACAGACATGCACACATTCCAGCGGGAATTGAACACGCGTTGTCCGAACATCGGTAGTCCAGTCGGGTGGTATGGGGACATTTTTCTTCATTTACTCACAGTAATGTCTCACACTATTTCCAACGCCTTCTTCTTATTAATCTCGACACGCATTCTTCTTTCATTTCGTCTCTTTATCAGTCCGTTTGAAATTATTCTCTCCAGCTTATGTTTGAGATTCTTCATTGTACGTGAGATATATCTTGTATTCTTGTGCAATGCACCTCGTGCCAAGATGTATCGACTTTTTGATCCACAGATATAACGAGTGGTAGGAGGGGGTAGGGAGGTATACGGATAACAAAGGTCCTCAAAACTAGATTAATCTGCCCTGGTAACAAATAAAATAGGAGGTATAAGTATTTCCAAATGATTAATAGTTTCATATTGTTCAAACATCAACACTCGATGGGTCACGGCGTGCATTCATGTAAGACATACACAATAACATAAAAACAAATACATATCTCATAAAATTCCTGATTAATAATAAATAAATGGAATGAACATTGAAGGGAAACCCTGGAAGTGGTGATACAATTGTACTAATTTATATAAAATGTACATTGCTAAAACGCTTTTATATGAATCTGAAAACTGGGAAATTACATGGAGATACAAAAAGGCTGCGATAGCTCAGTGGTTAGTGAGCTGGACTACAAAGGACAAGAGGTCGGGTTCGATCCTGAAAGACAGCTTCCAGGTTCATCCAACCTTAAATGGGTACCGGATTTTTTTCTGGGAAAGTAAAGCGTCACGGACGTGCTGCCGATCACATTACCCCCAAAATCATGTGCCGAAGGTCTGTAAAAATTATGGTCACTAACACCATATCCCTATACGCCACTTGGCGTGGCGGACTCTTTACTTTTTTTACTTACAAGAAACGACTAAACAGTTGCCTTAGAAAAACATCGTAGAATTGTGAATATAGACTGGCAGGACAAAAATGAAGCACCTACACTAGCATACAGGGACCAACGATCTTAACTATTATGACAACACTCAGCAACGTAAGACTAGAGTAGCTGGGCACGCTAGAAATACGGAGAGCAACCTCGAGCGCAAATAAATATTGCATGGTGATTTCATGAACAGAAAGCGGTCTTAGCATAAACTAAAATTGAGTTTCATGATTGTCTGTATAACAGACAAAACACTACCTTTTTTGTTTGGGGATGGGGAAAGGAGGGGAATACATATACTTGGATAATATGGGAGCAGATTGAATCAAATGCAGAATGAAGATAATGTATGGTATAACATGTTATGGTGAACCGAAGATAAAATTTTAAAAAAAAGATTCAAGAGAAAAGATGTGTGACTCTACGCCATAATTTGAACACGTCTATTCTGCTCTCATACCTGCAAACCACTTATTGGTACAACCAGCTATACAAGAAGTTGCTTACAACGAGACTGCTTTATTCTGCTCTCATACCTGCAAACCACTTATTGGTACAACCAGCTATACAAGAAGTTGCTCACAACGAGACTGCTTGTCAGAAACCACCGGCAATTTACGACAGAGTGCTCAATACTATCTTTAAGAACGATCAAGACCACATCTTACTTGGGGACATTGTGCATGAAATTACATTAGAGAACGAAGAAATACGTTAACAGATGACGTGACAAAAGTGGAAAAAATAATTGAAGAGCAACATTAATAAAGGTGCATACAGGAGGTCTGAATGGACCTATGGGGCAAAATAAACGAGCCCTTTAAATGAGGAGAAGGTATGTAGAATGTTGTGAAGCTCTCTCTCTCTCTCTCTCTCTCTCTATCTTTCACTCTCTCTCTCTCTCTCTCTCTCTCTCTCTCTCGTGTTTCTAATGTTAGAGCGAGTAAACAGAATTGACAAACATCTTCACTATTTTGGAACTTTAGTAACACAACGGTTACCGCTGTGACACGTTGCCGCATGTTCCTGGATTCAATTCACAAATTTGGCGATTACTTTTTTTCAGGCTAACAAACAGCTACGGGATAACCTTCAATCTTGGGCGCCGCCACAGCTGTTCTATCGACACTTATTTCTCGTGCCACGCCATTAAAATGTCCATAATCTTTTCCCTCTGTATACCTCTATCTCTTCACACTTTAATTTTTACTTCTGTTACTAAGTATTCCAATTTGCCTCTTCTCCAAACATGACGTACAATCTGGACTGCCTTTTCCTAATTTGTTTCATTAACTCTCTCTCTCTCTCCCTCTTTCTCTCTCCTCACCTGCCACTTTTATACCTTTGATTTGTTGGCCGTATGCCTTACCTTAAACATTCTTGTGAAACGGCCATATCACAGTCTACTCAATACGAGGGTTTATCTCTTTTTTTATTGTCAATTATTCGCAACTGTACAAAAAGTTAGAAAAAAGAGTTCTACAGCATTGGTTTTATGTAGCGCTGTAGAACTCTTTCTCTAACATTCAAAGACAAGACTCATCAACACAGGCAGAAAATACAACATGAAAATCAACGTAAAAAAACAGAAGCCATGCATATCGTAAATGAGAGACATAACACATCAACATAATGATATACAGTAGACAACTAAAACAAGTAGAGGAATTTAAATACCTAGGAAGTCTAGTGTCAAACAAGAATTCACTAAAATCAGAAATAGAATCAACATCAACAAAGCTTGTCAAATCACTAGACAGCTATCACCACTATTGTCCAACACGGAAATAACTATCACCACTATTGTCCAACACGGAAATAACTCTAGAGGCAAAGCGGGTACTCTAAAATACATCTCCATCCTACCGTAGTGCTACCAATGCCATCCTGGATCCTAGATGCAAGAACAATAAGAAAACAAAAATTATCGAGATGAAATGTGTTAGACGAATGATAGGAATATGATGGATAAGATAAAAAAATGAAGAACTGAGGAAAAGGCTTGGAATAACCCACTCCATAGAAAATATAAAGAAACAACAGAATAAAATAGCTTGGCCACGTGACAAGGCAGAAAAATCAAAACACAATACAACGAACCTTCAATAAAGGTTGTTTCAATAAACAGATCCAAGGGTCGACCACGAAATAGATGGGTTGATGGAATATTGGATACACTAGAAAATATAACAGCAGCAGAGGGCAACAGAAGAGCAAAAACCCGCAAACTATATATCCACTCTGAAATTTGCTGAACGGCAAATAAGGAAGGAAAGAAGAAAAGGTAATAGAAAGACAATAACATTCAGGGAAAGAAATGTCCCCTTATCTAAATAAAACATGCGGTCTAGATGATGATGCTTAAAACGATCAGTAATGTATGTGGTCGGATCGTTGTTTTTCAATCACAAAAATGGATGTTAGCGGAACTCACAGACTGATAGCACTAAACAATCTATCAATAGTTTCTGGTATTAAGTTTTGAAAACCCTAGAGAATCAAGACACTAGCCCACCTGTACAAAGCTATGAAAGAAAAAGTGGCTCTAACATTTAACCTGCCAATATAGATTAAATAGAGAAGGCAGACGCGATTCGATGTATAAATGATGACATCGAGTCAGACAGAAAGACTCAAAATATTGCATCATTGCTGCAGACTAAAAACACAACGTTGCCAACGCTTTTTATTTGGCGAAAAAAACCAAAGCAAAGGAAAATATCATTGGACACTCATTATGCGACTTGATTGGTTTAGCCAACTCCAGTTGTTTTCATTTACTGGTGCGATAATCCATCTGTATATATTAAAGATAAAACAAACACTAAAGATAGGTACTTGGAATGTGAGAACACTCATGCAGAAGGGTAAACTAGAAAACATCATACAAGAAATGAAAAGATTGGATTTACAATTACTGGGACTTTGCGAGATGAGATACACCAGATCAGAGGAGATGTATTCTGATAAATATAACATAATCTATTCTGGAGGTACTGAGCACCAAAGAGGAGTAGGTATCATCTTGGATGCAGAAAGAGCAAAAACAGTGAAAGGCTTTTACCCAATACTCGACAGAGTCCTCTTAGTTCGTTCGTTCGCTTTCGTCAGCTTTGACCTCTGACGAAGTCCCACCCACTCAATTTTGTGGGACTGAATTTTGCGTGTAAAGTCTGTTTTATCCCAATACAGTCCTCTTAGTGAAATTGAATGGAAAGCCAATAGACATAAATCTTATACAAGTTTATGCACCAACAGTAGACAGTCTAGATGAAACAAATGATACATTTAAAAACGAGTTAAATGAGGCCTTTCATAAATGCAAATCACATGAAAACACCATAGTTCTAGGGGATTTTAACACAAAAGTAGGAAAGGAAAGAGATGAGGAAGTAGTTGGTCATTATGGCTTAGGCGAGAGGAATGAAAGAGGTGAGAAACTTATTGACTGGGCAAGAACACACAACATGATGATAGGAAACACCTGGTTTAAGCAACATCCAAGACGTCTGTGGACATAGAAAAGCCCAGGGGACAACGCACGTAATGAAATTGATTATATAATGATATAAAATAGATTTAGAAACAGTCTGGTGTGTGTGAATACTAGACCAAAGGCAGATGGCAATAGTGATCATGTACCAGTTGTGGAAAAGCTTAGAGTAAAATTAAAAACAACAAAAGGAGCCTCAGTTAACATCAAGTTAAATTTAAATTTACTAAAATTAGACAAGATGATGCAAAAGAAATATAAAATCACAATTCAGAACCGGTACAATACAATAGAGAAGATACAAAGCATTGATGAACAGTGGGAAATGCTAAAAGAATCAATGCAACAAACATCAAAAGATTTCATGCCACTAGTGAGGACAAATTCAAGAAAGAAATGGATGACAGATGACATTTTGCAGCTAATGGATACAAGAAGAATAAATAAAGAAAATAAAGATGAGTATAAGAGATTAAATAAAGAGATTGTAGTAAAATGCAATGAAGCAAAAGAAGCATGGCTAAACGAGAGATGCAAAGAGATTGAAATGCAACAAAAAGGAGATGCTAAAGCTATATACAAACAAATTGAGGAATTAACAGGAAGAAAAATGCAGTAAAAAAATAGATGTCTAAGATCAAAGGAAGAAGAACTGTTGATTGATCAAGAAAACATAAGGGAACTATGGACACAATATAATAAAGATCTTTATAATGATGAACGAACGGAAGTAAATATTAAGGATAATGGAGAAGGACCAGAAATGCTCAGAGAAGAAGTGGAAGACGCCTTGCGCAATATGAAAGCAGGCAAAGCTCCTGGACCAGATAATACAACTAAAGAAGAGATTGAAGCCATGGGTGATTTTGGAATAGCAAATAATAACAAAATATTAAATGATATCTACAACATCGGATATATACCAGACGACATGCTCAAATCAATATTCATAGCCCTGCCAAAGAAATCGGGTGCGATTGAATGCGATGATCATCGCACAATAAGCCTTATGAGTCATATGACTAAGATATTACTAAGAATCATCATGCGAAGAGTGCAAAACAAAATCAGTCCAGAAATTAGCGATGAACAGTGTCGTTTTGTTAGAGATAAAGGAACAAGCAATGCCATTTATATCATAAGATCTTTAGTTGAAAGAGCCATAGAGGTGAACACAGATCTATACCTATGTTTCATAGATTACACCATGGCATTTGACAAAGTAAAGCACCAAGAAATAATCAAAATTTTAGAAAGCATAAACGTAGACAGCAAAGATCTAAGAATAATAAAGAACATGTACTGGCAACAAACAGCGGCCATAAGAACTGGAAACCAATTGGCAATGTTTCAACAAATAAAACAGGGTGTTAGACAAGGTTGTGTGGTGTCACCAGATTTGTTTAATATTTATAGTGAGATTATTTTAAGATCCATAAGGGACATGCCTGGAATAACAATCGGAGGTCATAATATAAATAATCTAAGGTATGCTGATGATACAGTCTTAATCGCTAAGAGTGAAAATGAGTTATAAGAAATGTTGAACATTATAGTGAAAGAAAGAAAAAAGAAAGGACTCAGCCTTAATAGCAAAAAGACAGAGGTAATGGTAACAAAAAAGAAAAAGACATCACCTCAGTGCAGAATAAAGACAAGTGGAACAATATTAAAACAGGTAAATGAATTTAAATATTTGGGAACTTTGTTAACCTCACACAGAAGATGTACAAAAGAGGTGAGATGCAGATTGGCTCAGGCAAAAGCAGCTTTCCAAAAAATGAGGACGATACTCTGCAATCCATTTTTGACAATAGAAACAAGAAAAAGAGTTCTTGAATGTTACGTAGAGCCAGTCTTAACATATGGATGCGAATCATGGACAATGGGACAACAGACAAGAAAATCACTCGCGTCTGTAGAAATGTGGTTTTAAAAAAGAATGTTGAGAGTACCATGGACAGCTAAGACGAGTAATGAAGATGTTCTGAGAGAGGTCAAAGCAAAAAGAGAGCTAATTTCCAATATTAGGAAGAAACAATCATCATTTTTTGGCAATGTAATGAGAAGAGAACAACTGGAATATACTGTAACAAATGGAAAAATTGAGGGACGAAGAGATAGAGGGAAGCAAAACGAAAAATAACAGACAGCTTAAGAGAATGGCTTGGCAGAAGGTCAACAACAGAAATGATAAATAGCTGCCGGGATCAAATGTTGTGGAGAGACATGATCACCTACGCCAGTAGGCCCGGTACTTGATGATGATGATGATGATGATGATGATATATTAAAGCTCCTTATTTCCCTTTAGTAGGCTGTTGTGATGAACAAAACGACCATACGCCACGACGATAGCCACAAGTGGTCTCCTATGAAGCATGTTTTTCCTTTCTACATCCCAAATTCCTTAAGTTTAGGGGGAATTAATGAGCCCACTTGGGCTTGATTCCCAATTGTCTTCCCCTAGTTACATTTCTGACCTTGAATGAGATGAGAGTAAAGTAATTTAAAGACCATCATCACGCCACTTGGCGTATAGGGAATATGGTGTTAGTGACCATAATTTTTTATAGATCTTCGGCACATGATTTTTGGGGTAATGTGGTTGGTGTTACGCCCGTGCCGCTTTACTTTCCCAGGAAAAAAAATCCCGTACCTATTTAAGACTGGGTGAACCTGGAAGCCGTCGATCAGGATCGAACCCGCTCTTGTCCTTTGTAGTCCAGTTCACTAACCACTGAGCCATCGCGGCTCTTTGAATTAGAGTACTTGATATACATATTTAAAGTGGTCAAAAATATTTGAAGGTTTGTTGTTTAATTTCTATTATTTATAATTTTCATTTTCGCTGGGTCGAAGTTTAATATATAAAAACATATGTTTATTTTTTGCTGGGGAAAAGAGTGAATGTGTTATGAAGAAAGAGATTATTTTATAAGTCTGTCTTGGTAAGACTTCAAAAACAGAACAGATGAACTATGAACTTTACATATATATATATATATATATATATATATATCTTTTCCACATTTTCAACAAGACTGATTAAGTGGATTTTTCATTTCATACTTTAGCACACAAACACAAAAAAACGTTTAGATATTCCTAATTTCTATCTTTCAACACAATCAAAGTGTATTTTCAATAAGTGAGCCTGCTTCCGTTTTGCGAAAACTGTTTCCCTTAAATTTATGTAAGAGTCAACCATTAATAAAAAAAAGCTAACTCATAAATGAACAATTTTATATAAAAATATTCTAGAAACAAATTATTTGTATACGTCTGGAGCAGAAGACTGAATAAGAACGTCAGGGTATAATCATATAGCGAGGTAAGAAATATGAAAGAACTTGGAGACTAGGTCATAATTTGTATTCTAATTTGTGATTTGGGGAACGGGGAGAGAATTTAAAAATGAATTATCATATACATATGGGAAACACAAGCTCGGAGATGTTGGAGGGCAGACATGTTGGCTTCTGAGACGAGGTTGATGACGAAGCAATGAGGAAGTGACGTGAAACTGCCATCACGGGGTGAGAAATCCTGAACTGAGACTATAGCGAGGGAATTCCTCTCTCTCGTCCAGGAAACTGCTCTAGTCTTTTTCTTTCAGTGTCTAAAGATCGGAGACACGTGTTCTTATTCTGGTTATAGACGAGATCTGCATTGGCTTTTACAGGATGTCTAAGATTTCGGTCGCTATTTTTATCTATTACTATTTTTATTCTTGGCGTGGGTGGAGAAATAGGAAAACCCCTTTTCGTGCTCAACATCTAGATTGAAAACACGTTTCCGATCAACTCAAATGGGAAGAAAAATAGGTACATGACAGGAAAAGAGAAGCTTTCAAAATAAGAGCACTGGGTCTCATTCCATCAACAAGTGTGCCCAAACGAAGTAGCGGTTCAACATTCCATTTTTCAAGACAGTGTTTAGCTTATTGACACCAATTCTTGATGTTTTCATACACGGTACTTGCTTGGCTACTATTACGTGTCTGTGCTTAATCTTCGCACATTCCTTTGTTTTCCACATCTTGCCTTTCACTATGAAACTATGAGTACCTCTTATTCGTGTCAAATTTGATTTGCTTGTGTGCTATCTGTTTTTTTATTTTTTCTGTAAAAATATTTTGCAAAGGTCTCTTGTTCATGTGTGATATATTATTATTATTATTATTTTTATTTGTAATACAATTGTTAAAGAATAATAATTGACGCACAACAGAGTTAGGTTTATTTAACACAAACTGATTATCTTTATAGTTTGTGTAGACATACAATTAATGCATGCATTGTTCTTAATGTTGCAGAAGGATTTTAATTTGTATCCGGCCCTACACAATTCATATTTCTGAGTTATTTTAATCTAATGCTGCAAATAATGAGTTGGATGAATGGTGGGGAGATCAGAAAAATCTAATAGCGGATTTCAAACCGACGAATTTGCAACGATTTCTAGATGTCTGGGATTCTTTATGATAATATTCATTACTAATAATATCATAGTAAAAAGTAAAGAGCCCCTGTCACGGCTAGTGGCGTATAGGGAATATGTTGTTAGTGACTAGAATTTGTAAAGACCTTCATGATTTTTAGGGGTAATGTGGTCAGTATTACGCCAGTGCCGCTTTACTTTCCCAGAAAAAATCCGGTACCCATTTAAGGCTGGGTAAACCCGGAAGCCATCGGTTGGGATGGAACTCTACCTCTTGTCCTTTGTAGTCCAGTTCACTAACCACTGAGCTATCGCGGCTCCCAATTATATCATAAGAATAATTAATTCTTCTCGTTTTGAAAGTAAAGAATTAGAATATTTCGTATACTGTCTACAAAATTAATTTATCTCATTCCTTAATAATAGGCTGCGAAGATCTTTATAAATGGTTTGTCACCATCACTATAGATCAGCAGCATAGGATTTCCGGTCAATATTGCGGATAGGCGACAGGGATCCGTTGAGGCACTGTCTGAAAAGTGTTTGTTTTTGCAGTTTCCTCATATTCCAAGTCCGGCTTGATGCCGGTGCTACTGAGCAGTGTTCTGTGCACACTGTGTTCTGTGTGTTTCATCCGAATGGTGTTTCTATATTCAGATTGCTTAAGATAAATAACGATATCGTATGACGAAGGACAGTTCAGATGTGTTCACTGTCTGTACTATAATACGCCCTCTTTTGACGTGTGCTGGGTTTGCTACGATGGAGACTGCAATTGTTATTCTTTGTTTGGAAGTTCGATGAAGTGTTAATTCCGATGATTCCACTGGCACGGGCGGATAAGCAACAATGGATTGCCATTCGTTTGCAGTGATACCGGGGCCTTCGAATAACTATAACCATAACCATATCAGCATAACAATAAGAAGAGTTATTCCAATCAGATAGTGAAATTGTTTAACCATTTCTTGGGAATGTTACCGTCATCGACAGCTCTCTTTTAGATTTGAAATTAGTGTAGGGATTTACCTGCTACAAAGACAAGAAAAATCATCATAGAACAAAGCGCAGCGTATATATGAACTATCACCAACATAACAATAGCCGGCTACTTCCGTTCCCCTTTGCTTTTATAAGATGTCTTTTAGTAGAACATTTTTTCTTTTGTATTCGCCAGCTTTCACCTCTGACGAAGTCCCCTAGAGACTAGGAACTGAATTTTGCGTGTTAATCCGTTTTCCCTGACAGTCGTGTGCACTTGGGTCCCTCGCCGCACAGGCAGGTAACTCTGTCTTCGGAGGTACTCATATTTTTTCCCTCCATGAGTAATTGACGTTTCAAGCTGGGCCTCGTTGCTGAGACCAGGGGTGGTTGCCGCAGAGAGAAATCACACATAACAATCCCAACTGGTGCAGCCGGGATTTGAACCCGCAACCTCTTTGTCTCGAGGCCGGCGTCTTGCATTGAGAATAACCAATCCCCGGTAGAACGTTTGTTGTGACTGCTTCTCAATCATTGATCTGTACAGTCCAGGTCACTTCGGCATGAAGAGAATGAACATCAAAGTCTCAGACCGTAAACTGATTAAGTGGATCTACTGTACTGGTCAAGCAGGAGTACATGGGAGCGATAAGAGATTGCTTTGAAGATATAATAAATGGGGAAGTTGAGGTTTAACAAGTAGAACATAATGGAATGATTGCCATTTTATTGAGAGAGCCACAGTGCGGAGTGTGAAGGTTTGATACTCTAGAAATCGAAAGCAAGACTGAGTAGGAGACGGATGGGATTATTTAAAAGACTAAAAGAATTACCAACAAGAAGTGTTGAAGTTTTAGGGTAGGCTGATTTAAAGGAAGAAATAGAATTACCATTGTGTTGAAATTTTAAGGTGGGATAATTTAACGGATGAAATAGAATTACGATTGTGTTGAAGTTTTAGGGTAGGATGATTTAAAGGAATAAATAGAATTACCATTGTGTTGAAAATTTAAGGTGGGATAATTTAAAGGAATAAATAGAATTACCATTGTGTTGAAAATTTAAGGTGGCATAATTTAAAGGAAGAAATATAATTAACATTGTGTTGAAAATTTAAAGTGGGATAATTTAAAGGATGAAATACAATGACCATTGTATTGAAATTTTAAGATGGGATAATTTAAATGAAGAAATAGAATTACCATTATGTTGAAGTATTAAGGTTGGATGATTTAAATGATGAAATAGAAGCATCCACGAGCTACAGTAACTATCATTATGAATATTTTGTAGAGGTCTTCCTAGGCAGTAAGATAGACTACAATAAACAATGATCTTATATAGTTATCGGGAGCCGCGATAGCTCAGTGGTTAGTGAACTGGACTACAAAGGACAAGGGGTAGGGTTCGATCCCAATCAACGGCTTCCGGGTTCACCCAGCCTTAAATGGGTACCAGATTTTTTTCCTGGGAAAGTAAAGCAGCACGGGCGTAATACCGACCACATTACCCCAAAAATCATGTGCTGAAGGTCTGTAAAATATAGGGTCACTAACACCATATTTCCCTATACGCCACTTGGCGTGACGGGGGTAATTTACTTTTTTATATAGTTATCAGTAACAACAATAACTTAGATAAATTACCTGTCTCGCTTATGATGCTCTGTAGAACTGTAAAACAACAGACCAATTGGACAGCTGTAAAAAATGTTTGGCCGGAACACAGCCAACCATAGATTTTTCATAAGGCCCGCAGACAGAAAATAAAACCGTAAACCCTCCAATTAGCGTGACGTTTTCAGAACAGGAACTATAGACGGCAGACGCCACTCTACCTACAACCGTCCCTGCTCGCATAGCTAAAAACATCACGCGTATTGCTGGTTTTCTGGAAATTTCTTCTCAGCCCGCAGGCCTAAGTAAATATATAGCTGGCTGTGGACGGAACCTCTAAGGAAACAAATTAATAAAAAAAAATAGTGCCTTTGCATTTAATATATTGTATTTATATTTAATATTTTGTTCCTATGAATCCATCATCATCATCATCATAGAGTGCCATCTCTGCAACGAAGGTTGGCTACCATGGAGCGCCATTCTAATCTGTCTCTTGCTTTGATGGTGCAGGTTGTCATAGGCTGACTTGTCCATCTTTTGATGTTACTCGTCCATGTTAGACTTGGTCTGCCTCTGTATCTTTTACCTTGTATTTTCCCCTCCAAGATTACTTTTAGTAGGCTGTTGTGTCTTTTAACATGGCCCAAAAATCGCATTTGTCTTATTTGAATTGTATTTAATAGTTCTCTTTTCATTTTAGTTCTTTTAAGACTTCATCGTTTGTTTTCTTTTCTTTTCATCAAATTCTACCTATTCTTCTATATATCCGCATTTCAAAGGCTTTAATTGTATGTTCTGTTTTCTTGTCTAATGCACATGTTTCTGCACCATATAGGAATGTTGAGAAGATGTAACATTTTGCTATTCTTAGTTTTAGCTCTGGTGTTATTTGTTTTGATGTTAGTATATTTTTCATGACATTAAAATTACCTTTTACCACGCCTATTCTTTTGTTTATTATATTTTTATAAATATATATTATATATATAAATATATATATTATATATATATATATATATTATAAATATAATTATAAATATATTATATTTATATATTATCAACATCATCATCAAGTGCTTTCCTACTGGCGTAGGTGATCATGTCTCTCCACAACTTTCGATCTCGGCAGCTATTTATCATTTCTGTTGTTGACCTTCTGCCAAGCCATTCTCTTAAGCTGTCTGTTATATTTTCTCTTTGCTTCCCTCTATCTCTTCGTCCCTCAATTTTCCAGTTGTTACAATATATTCCAGTTGAACTCTTCTCATTACATTGCCAAAAAATGATAGTTGTTTCTTCCTAATATTGGAAATTAACTCTCTTTTTGCTTTGACCTCTATCAGAACATATTTATTACGCTTCTTAGCTGTCCATGGTACTCTTAACATTCTTCTGTAAAACCACATTTCTACAGGCTCCAATCCAGTGATTTTCTTGTCTGCTGTCCTATTGTCCATGATTCGCATCCATATGTTAAGACTGGCTCTACGTAACATTCAAGAACTCTTTTTCTTGTTTCTATTGTCAAAAATGGATTGCATAGTATCTTCCTCATTTTTGGAAAGCTGCTTTTGCCTGAGCCATTCTTCATCTCACCTCTTTTGTACATCTTCCGTCTGAGGTTAACAAAGTTCCCAAATATTTAAATTCATTTACCTGTTTTAATATTGTTCCACTTGTCTTTATTTTGCACTGAGGTGATGTCTTTTTCTTTGCTGTTACCATTACCTCTGTCTTTTTGCTATTAAGGCTGAGTCCTTTATTTTTGCTTTCTTTCACTATAATGTCAATCACTTCTTGTAACTCATTTTCACTCTTAGCGATTAAGACTGAATCATCAGCATACCTTAGATTATTTATATTATGACCTCCAATTGTTTTTCCAGGCATGCCCCTTATGGATCTTAAAATAATCTCACTATAAATATTAAACAAATCTAGTGACAGCACAAAACCTTGTCTAACACCCTGTTTTATTTGTTGAAACATTCCCAGTTGGTTTCCAGTTCTTATGGCCGCTTATATAATATATTAAATATTATGTTACATACATATTATAAATATACTATATTATATGTAAATTAAGGGAGCCGCGATAACTCAGTGGTTAGTGAACTGGACTACAAAGGACAAGAAGTAGGGTTCGATCCCAATCGACGGCTTCCGGGTTCACCCAGCCTTAAATGGGTAATGGATTTTTTCTGGGACAGTAAAGCAGCACGGGCGTAATACCGACCACATTACTCCAAAAATCATATGCTGAAGGTCTGTAAAATGTATGGTCACTAACACCATATTCCTTATACGCCTCTTGGCGTGACGGGGCTCTTTACTTACTTACTATATAAATTATATTTTTCTTAAATTTTTCGTATAGTTATGAACATTGTCTATTTACATTATATGTCTCAAAATTTGAAAACTTTTTGAACACACGAATGATGTGTATGTCTATGTCGAAGTATTGAGAGAGCGATCATGGTTCTGCATCCGCACGATAGATGATGTATCCCTAGCAAATGTTCAATACAAAATGTATAACATGTTTAACCATCTTTATGCTTGCTTCTAAATATATCCCAGTGTCTGAACAGGCAAAGTACTCAAAAGCCTTTATTAGTCAGGGATCCTAGCACACTACAATGTAGACTAATCCATTTCAGCAGTAGATTTCTCGGGACTAAATGAAAGAGAACATTGTCTCCCCTAGAGCCCTAGTTATGTTTACTGTAGATCAATAAACAAGACAAGCAATTCATCAAATTTTCCTTCACTTTGAATAATTATGACTGCGGCACTGTTTGCTTTCCTACTGTAATCAAATCTTTGGCCTGGAGATTCAGAGCTGTTGGTGTCTGCTATATCTGGGTGTAAAGTACAAGTGACCATTTACTGTGTAATTAAATTAATCAAGATTCCTATTCTGGATCAGAGAGCAGCTATTTAGGGATAGGCAGGAACCAGGTTTATCCTTCTTTTTTATTAATTTTTTTAAAGCGGTTGTAAGAGGTAAGATAAGACGTTTGCAGAAGTGTACTATGTTGCTGCTTGCTAGCGTTCGCCCGATAAGTAAAGGAGTACACCTCTTCTCACCCGCCCTTACAAGGTCGTTAAGTGGGCGTGTCTGTGTTGTGTTGTGGTTTGCAGTATAATTGTGATATTTGCGCCTTTCGGCCCAACATATCCGACTTCAGCACGGTATGATCTTTTATTTTTGCATTATGTTTTAAAATGCTAACCGGAGATTTTTTCCACTCTTAAAAGAAATCTGTACAGAGCATAATTTTATGACAGGACAGCGAAATTCTTGTACCGAGGTGGGCAGCAAACATAAATAACAGGCCTGGAAGTTTCCAAAAATAAACAAATGAATAAAAACATAGCTTTTATCCATTCTCGAAGGGAAAACAAAATTATTGCTAATTTTGTTTAATTCAAAAGTTCATTTACAAAAACACTTGACAGTAAAGTTCGAGACAATAACACAACCAACCCTCTATGCATGAAGAACTAGGGTGTTTTTAAGTAAAATCCACCAAAGTGAAGCATAACGTGCTATGTACGTGGGTATTCTAGACTTTTTAGTCCGACAAGACTGATTGTCTAGGAGAGACGTTTCTGACAGAGGACAGCTGTTGCCTTTAGAAAGATATTAGAAGAAATAGGCTAGGGAAGAAGCCATAAATAATTCATGTTTAAAACGAATGTACTGAACCTGAAATTGCAAGCCGCAAAGAACCTCAATCTGCTATGCAAATGGAGAGAAAGAAGTTAATGAAGATGATGATCGTGGTGGTGAAGGAGAAGAAAATCATGTAAATTGAATTATAATTTAACAGATAACTAAGCTGCAACTAAACCTTAAAATAATGTTTAGTATATAATGAGCAATTGCATATAAAAAGTAACAAAACAAAAAACAACTACATTAAGATGGAGTACGTCAAACGAATCTTCGAAAAGTAAATCTACGGTTTCTCTCTCTCCCTCTCTCTCTCTCTGCGATCAGAGTAAGATTCCAGACTCTCTCATGAAGTCAGCTGTCTGTTTAAGCGAATCGATTGTCCCATATAGTTTCTCCTCCAGGGAGGTGGGCGTGGACCACGTTGCTCTCAGGTCTGCGTACTGGGGGCAATCCTGTAAAACATGTTTTGTAGTCATATTGTCCAGAGTACAGTGGCATAAGCTAGTTGTACCTATTTTGAATTTGGTGAACATGGATTTTTGAGTCACGTTGTAAGAGATGGACAAAACGGTTCGGACAGAAGGAAATATCTAGAGTATGAAACGCTAAAATCGTATATTATCAAGATATTGGGACGACATTACAACGTACTCAACTATGCAGTGTCGTGACAACATTGTAACGTTGAGTTTAATCTAGCAAGCCTCCAACTGACCTAAACCTAAGTTCCTTGCCAGCTACCGCTTCAATCAATCAATAGCCAGATATAAATAAAGGCGTTATGGCAGAAATATATGGGCAAAGGCATCAAGAGGCATCAAGAGGCATCAAGAGGCATCAAGATGCATCAAGAGGCATCAAGAGGCATCAAGAGGCATCAAGAGGCATCAAGAGGCATCAAGAGGCATCAAGATGCATCAAGAGGCATCAAGAGGCATCAAGAGGCATCAAGAGGCATCAAGAGGCATCAAGAGGCATCAAGAGGCATCAAGAGGCATCAAGAGGCATCAAGATGCATCAAGAGGCATCAAGAGGCATCAAGATGCATCAAGAGGCATCAAGAGGCATCAAGAGACATCAAGAGGCATCAAGAGGCATCAAGAGGCATCAAGAGACATCAAGAGGCATCAAGAGGCATCAAGAGACATCAAGATGCATCAAGAGGCATCAAGAGGCATCAAGAGGCATCAAGAGGCATCAAGAGGCATCAAGAGGCATCAAGAGGCATCAAGATGCATAGAAATGCGAAGCCGCTGGAAAGCTGTGGATAAAAATGAAAATTAAAAAAAAAAGTAGAACGATATTTCGGCCAAAAGTGTTTCTCAACTACGTAAAGTTGTTACCATACTATTCCTTTTCCTTTTTTACGTAAAGCTGTTACCATACTATTCCTCTTCCTTTTTTACGTAAAGCTGTTACCATACTATTCCTCTTCCTTTTTTACGGAAAGCTGTTACCATACTATTCCTTTTCCTTTTTTACGTAAAGCTGTTACCATACTATTCCTTTTCCTTTTTTGCGTAAAGCTGTTACCATACTATTCCTCTTCCTTTTTTACGTAAAGCTGTCACCATATTATTCCTTTTCAATTTTTAAACGTTCACCATGTCAGAAATATACTTTACAGTCACTGTTGTACACAAACGAAATGTGCACCAAAATACGGCTATAACTGTTGGCACCATCGCCTGCGATCTACAACTATTACAGACTGAATTGCTGAGATGGAAATGGACTATTTTATAACCAGATAGCGACACAAATTACCAGCACGCTCTCCATTTGGCAAAAGTGAGCGTGCTACTATTACTGTCTAGGCTGTCCGGAGTGTATTAAAGTCAGCCAAATACTAACGCCAAAGGGCATATAACATGGTGACAATATAAAAAGTCTTGATAACGAATTTTGGATGTAGACCTGAAGATGGGGGGCGGGTGGGTGGGGGGGGGGAGGAACGGTGTTGGGTGGTAGTGAGGTACGACGTCGGCCAGGACTCGGGAAAGTTTCCGGATCAAATCTCACCACAGGCGATGTGACTTTTTTTTTTAAACCGCGGTTTCTTCGTGGGTTTGCCATCCCCCTGTTATTTAAAGGTAGTGAGATCCGATGTCGAAACCTTTCTGAAAGTGGCTAAAACGAGAAGGTACCGTGTGCACTCTCGCACGCTAGTGAACCTTTGACAGTTAAGTCGATTGTGAAGGCCAAAAATGGCCGCTGAACGGGCAAAAATTGTTAAAGTAATCTACCTATTCGAGGACAGATGTGCCGGGTCTATAGGCGCTTATACCGCGACTTTAGCACAACTTAACCACACACCACTTTCATTAAACGGGTGAACGACAAGAAAAGAATTAGATCCTCGAGACATAATTTTCTGACACAAAACATGCGGGCGATTAGAACTGACGTCAAGATTAAGAAAATAAATAACAAGTCATTAATATTTCATGGCGCCAAATTCACAGAAGAGAGGTTTTTTTAAAACTTTATATAGTTAAATACATCTCTGGGGGACTGGTTTGTCTGCAGGCAAGACGAGACAGAGTGGTTATAAGTTTAAATCTCAGCTGGAATTTTTATTTCTGATTTCTCTCTACGGCAACCATCCCTGAAATCAGCAGCGAGGCTGTGCTTCAAATGTTACTCATCATCATCATCATCATCATCATCATCGAGTGCCATATCCGGAACGAAAGTTGGTCTACCATGGAGCGTCATTCTGCTCTGTCTTGTTTTAATGGTGCAGGTTGTCATAGGCTGACTTGTCCATCTTTTGATGTTACTCGTTCAAGTTAGTCTTGGGCTGCCTCCGCCTCTTTCACCTTAAACGTTACTCATGTACCTTTTTAGCTCCCTGTGGAGCATAGGTCTTCAACAAAGACTTTCCAAGTCGTCCTGTTTTTTGCCAATCTTTTACGATCACTCCATGTCTTCCCCATCATCTTCATCTCTGCTTCTGTCTGTCTTCTCCAAGAATTCCATGGTCTTCCTCTTTGTCTTTTCCCCTGGAGATTACAAAAAGTGCCTATTGTGTAATACTCTCAGTTGGCTTCCGTAGTGTGTGTCCTATCCAGCGCCATCGTCTTCGCTGTATCTCTTTATCCACTGGAGTTTGACTGGTACATTTCCATATTTCTATGTTAGTGATTTTGTCCTGCCATTTCCATCCTTTTATTCTGCGTAAGCATCCATTAATGAAAGTCTGTATCTTTGTGATTGTCAATTTTGTTGTTCTCCATGTTTCACAGCCATATAATAGGACCGATTTAACATTTGATTTGAATATTTTTATTTCTGTATGTAACCTAATTTCTTTGAATTTCCATGTGTTTCCCAGTGCAACAAAAGCTCCTCTTGCTTTTGATATCCTTATTTTGGTATCATTTTCTGTTCCTCCCTCTTTATCTATATTACTGCCCAGATATATGTAAGATTGTACGTCTAGTAGAGGTATTTCTCCTAATTTTATTTGGTTATTGCCAACTACATTAATTCTCATAATGTTTGTCTTATCTCTACTAATTTTCAGTCCTAGCTGTTGTGATCTCTCATCTAATATACTCATTTTATCCTGCATCTTTTGATGGCTGTGTGATAGGAGAGCTATATCATCAGCAAAGTCTAAATCATCAAGTTGTTTGGTCAGTGAACACTGGTTCCCATTTCTGTTATTTTGAGTTATTTTCATAATGCAATCTATGACCAGTTGAAAGAGAAATGAAGACAGAAGGCATCCCTGCCTTACTCCTGTTCTTATTTCGAATGCTTCTTTAAGCTGTCCTTCATGCACCACACTACATTTCGTTCCTCCATATATTGTTTTTATCAGGTTAATAAACTTTATGGGGATTCCGTAATGACTCAGCAACTTCCAAAGCATTCTTCTGTCTAAACTATCAAATGCCTTTTCGTAATCTATGAATCCAATATAAAGTGGGGATTTCAGCTCTAAACGTTGTTCAACTATTATACGTAGAGTAGTTATTTTATCAGCACATGATCTGTTCTTCCTAACACCTGCTTGTTCATCTCCCAAATGTTTCTCTATGGCCTCTTTTAGTCTCTCCAGAATTAAACGTTACTCACCAGCCCAGAAAAATATGAGTACCTCCGAAAACGCAGTTATGTGCCTGTGCGGCGAGGGACCCCTGTGCGCACAGTCGCTAGGGAAAAACAGATTAACACGCAAAATTCAATTCTTAGCCTCTTGGGAAGGCGCGAAAGGTGAAAATTGGTGAATGCAAAAAAGAAACATACACGCTGCTTTTTGTCATGAAGTAACTAGGCACGGTATAAATATAGTATTAAAATGTTACTCCTATAAATAAAATAAAACACTCTTACTTGTACCTAATCTTCTTTCATCTTTGCTGCCTTTCTGGAGATTGAATACTGAATGTGTAGGTGGTTGTGTTGTGCGTGTTTGGTGCTCATCGTAATGTTTGAATGTTAATTAAATCATTGTATTATGTTTCCTATATGAGGGATTATATATGACAATACACACATTAACATATAAAGAGCTGCAGAAGCATTGATTCAAAGTGGAAGTAAAAAGTGGAAATTAAAGTGGAGAAAGTATGCTATATCCTGGCAACGAATATATAATTATAAGAAACGTAATAGAAATATATCACGGGAATAAGCTACATAATTATTGTACATGGATATGTTTTTAAAAATACGATCTAGAAATATGATATATGGGTGTATTAATGGTTTTTCAAGAAGAAGTATTATATGAATATAGTCGAGAAATATTAATTTTAATATGTTTTATGCCTGTGTTATTATCGGATATAATTTTATCATAATTATCTGATGTTAAAGAAGGTAAACTGACCTCAAATGAGAGGATTTAATATTTTACATAACGACATCATAATGTGGCTACGATTAAACAAACCATGTATGAGAAATATAAAATGCGAGGAAGACATGAAACTAATGATGAATATGGCAAGATTAAAGCAATGTAATCTATATAGATTACACGGGACAGTGCGATAAAAATAGAGTATAGATTATATGTCCGCTGGGGCTTTAATGTAAAGATTTATGATAATAATAGGAAACTCTTTATCAAAAGCTTCGCAGCAGGAGGTAATCTGATCATCAGAGGATCCTCGATTTGAACAAGTGTTTAGGTACTTCAGCTTTTTTTGACACTTTAGAGGAGGTAGTCCCACGCCTTGGTCGTGACTTCCAGGCGTCGACCTCCTGTTACATTATATGTGAGGGCCTACACTATTTTCAGTATGTAATGACAATACTAGCCGCGATAGCTCAGTGGTTAGTTAACTGGACTACAAAGGACAAGAGGTAGGGTTCGATCCCAACCGACGGCTTCGGTTTCGACCAGCCTTTAATGGGTACCGGATTATTTTTCTGGGAAAGTAAAGCGGCATGGGCGTAATACCGACCACATTACCCCAAAAATCATGTGCCCAAAGTCTGTAAAATTGTTGGTCACTAACACCATATTCCCTATACGCCACTTGGCGTGACTAGGGTAAGAAGAAGAAAAAGAATGACTATACCTATTTTACGCAACACTTCTGATCGAATCTGCTGTCTACGTCCGTCTATGCACGAGTATAGTAATTCTAATCTGGCACATTAATATCCTCTTCGTGATGACAGCAGTCTAAAAAGGCTAGTATTTCGGCGACGTCCTTTATATACACTTACATACACGCTGCTGTTTTGTCATGAAGTAACTCGGCACGGTATAAATATAGTATTAAAATGTTACTCCTACAAATAATGTTACTCCTACAAATAATGTTACTCCTACAAATAAAACAACAATTAATCCGCGTTAAAATAAAAAAAAGAAATTTGTATTCGTTGCAGTAGAGTGTCATAAGTATTAGGATATATAACTCCACTCACACAACACAAAAAAACGTATTTCGCAACAACAAAAAATATATTTTATATGAGTCGTTGTGTTCTCCACACTCCCATCTGAACCATCATATTCTAGCAGTACCGATGGCCTCTCATGATAGATTATAAGCAGAAGTAAGTCACCCAAGAAATGCGATGTTTTATTAGAAAAGCGGGTTGAGTGGACACAATTAGAAAGGCGACAACAAACTAGTCACCAAAGAATCACTAATGAAGTACTCACAATATAAACAAATACAATAAAGAGAGAGTTAAACATTATAATTCCACCCGTGTAGTGTGTACGTCGTGAAAGGAGAAAGAAGCAGAGCTCAATGAGGAATCAAAGTAAAATACAGGGACACAATACAAAAGTTCCGCAACAGAATCAAAAGATAAATTGTTGAGATTGTTAGAACAGACGGTATTATAAATAACTATAACACTTAACTCCGGTGGGTGTTATGTGCTGTGTGCGAATCTTTTAAATTATGAGGAGATTAACATTTTAAACAACGATATTATAACAACAAGAATGACACTTGTTCCCAAGAACATAGCCATAAGAGCAAGTCACAGATTTTCTAAGAACATCAATAAATGTTATTTTCAGAAAGGACACGACAGCAAGCACCAGCTTCATAAATGAAACCCAAAAGTACGTTGATTTACGACATTACACACAGTTTGGACTTTTAAAAACGACACTATAGTAATTACATGATAATCCAATTACATAAATAACACTAAAACACACAAAAGAGAACTCTTTCATAAATAACACAACAAGAAAAGACACTTTGACAGGAATACCACAATAAACATTGATCAAGTTGCAGCAATGAGACTTGCTGTCTGTTTTCCCTGACAAAATCCTCTTGGCCGTAACAGACATCCTCCTTATTGTTGCACCCTCCTCATGTTTAAATCAGACATTTTACTTTGCTTTTCGTCCATTATTACTTTGTAGAAGTCGCTGCATGTCTCAGACTTTTCTGGATTTCCAATTTCAGGGTCAGGACTCTCCCAGTCGATTCCACTTTAATTTATGGAACCCCCCTTTCATTAAACCCCGTGCCGCTTCTGGTTGAGTGATCCTCTTACACGCCCTTATTGAAAGCCCACGGATCAAGGCAGACTAAACATCTTTACCTCGACTGTCTAGTGAAACAGCCTCCTCTGCATTTTAGAAAATTCTTCAAATTTTATTACTTTTCCTATGTCTTTTAACTTCTAGTGCCGGACCAACAGTGCATGCTCTCTCTTCCAGCCGCAGATATTAAATGACTTCAGTTAAAACAAGTAGGTGAAAGACAGGAAAGAAAAGAAAACGAATATCATTTTCTTTACAAAATGATGGATCATTTCAATATGCCTTTATATTTGTACATCTTTCCTTGTAGTTTTACTGTGTCGATCTTATTTTGTCACGCTAATGTCTCATTCTCGGTTATTGATTTTATAATTCTTTGTTGAATGTGTGTCTCGTTGTCTCCTTCTTTGTTGAATATGTGTGTCTGGTTCTTTGTTGAATATGTGTGTCTCGTTCTTTTTTGAATATGTGTGTCTCGTTCTTTTTTGAATATGTGTGTCTGGTTCTTTGTTGAATATGTGTGTCTCGTTCTTTTTTGAATATGTGTGTCTCGTTCATTTTTGAATATGTGTGTCTGGTTCTTTTTGAATATGTGTGTCTCGTTCATTTTTGAATATGTGTGTCTCGTTCTTTTTTGAATATGTGTGTCTGGTTCTTTGTTGAATATATGTGTCTCGTTCTTTGTTGAATATGTGTGTCTCTTTCTTTGTTGAATATGTGTGTCTTCTTCTTTGTTTAATATGTGTGTCTCGTTCTTTTTTGAATATGTGTGTCTCGTTCTTTGTTGAATATATGTGTCTCGTTCTTTGTTGAATATGTGTGTCTCTTTCTTTGTTGAATATGTGTGCCTCGTTCTTTGTTGAATATGTGTTTCTTCTTGTTTGTTTAATGTGCGTGTCTCGTTCTTTGTTGAATATGTGTGTCTCTTTCTTTGTTGAATATGCGTGTCTCTTTCTTTGTTGAATATGTGTGCCTCGTTCTTTGTTGAATATGTGTGTTTTCTTCTTTGTTTAATGTGTGTGCTTCGTTCTTTGTTGAATATGTGTGTCTCTTTCTTTGTTGAATATGTGTGCCTCGTTCTTTGTTGAATATGTGTGTCTACTTCTTTGTTGAATGTGTGTGTGTGTCGTTCTTTGTTGAATACGTGCATCTTGTTCTTTGTTTTTTTCATGTTTCCATATTTTTAAAATCTATTTTTACGTTCTTTACTATTATCTTGCTATTTGTTTATTTTTAATGCGTTTTAATGTCCATTTTTCTGTCATTGTTATCTAATGGTATCTTCCTTGACTTCATTTATCTTCTTCATGGCTATCTACTGTTTCAGTCTAAATTTTCTCTTGCCATGTCACTTGCAGTCAGCGTTAAATTCCTTATGCTCATTGTTCTCCATTGAATCCCCTGAATTAGATGTTTTTTTTTGTTCCATGTTGTCAATTATCTATTTCTTTATTTGTTTTCTTTCTCATTTTTATGTTGATAGTTCATTGTTATACATTGTTATAATTCGAGCAATTTATTTTTTCCCGATCTTTATTAATATATCCATAGCGTTATTATGATATATTTTATCATTAATTGATATTAACTATTTCGTCATACATTGCTCTATGTTACACAGTTTCTTATTCAGAAATTTTTATTGCTTTCATCTGAACTAATTCCTACCTTTTCTGCTGCCTCCTATATTATTATTATAAAACTACACCTAAGAAAAAAAACGTCGCAAGTATATATCGCACTTTAGAAAGTTATCATAGATTTGATCTAGTGAGCAGCAGTTGTTTAAAACAATCCGCCACACAGCGGATTAACTTCATCAAACAATTTCTAACATGGTTAGTCTATACTAACGATATGGCTAAGTGGTTTCTATTGTTAAAAAGTAGGCATGACAAAAAAGTAAAGTGCCCCATCAAGTCAAGTGCCGTATTGGGAATATGGTATCAGTGACCATATTTTTTTCAGACCTTCGCACATGAATTTTGGGGTAATGTAAAAAGTAAGTAAAGTACCCCCGTCACGCCAAGTGGCGTATAGGGAAATATAGTGTTAGTGACCCTATATTTTACAGACCTTCAGCACATGATTTTTGGGGTAATGTGGTCGGTATTACGCCCGTGCTGCTTTACTTTCCCAGAAAAAAAATCTGGTACCCATTTAAGGCTGGGTGAACCCGGAAGCCGTCGGTTGGGATCGAACCCTACCCCTTGTCCTTTGTAGTCCAGTTCACTAACCACTGAGCTGTCGCGGCTCCCTTGGGGTAATGTGGTCGGTATTTACTGTCGCGGAAAAAAAAAATTCGATACCCATTTAAGGGTGGGTGAACCTGGAAGCCGTTGATCAGGATCAAACCTGAACCTCTTGTCCCTTGTAGTACCGTTCACTAACCACTGAGCTATCGCGGCTCCACTGAGCTATCACTGAGCTATCAAAAAAATAGGCATACATGCAGATTATTTGTTTTTTTATTATTTTTTAACGATAAATTCAGCTGCAATTACTACAGTCCGATATGTGATTAAAATGATTGTAATAGATTGTATTGAATGGATTAACAATCTATTATTTTGTTCGTAGCCTCCGGAACTATTTCACACTGTTTCCCTAATTGGGAGAGCTGTTTATCCATTGCCAATCAGCTGGGTCGACTCTCACGTGGACTGGAGAGTTAACAGAGGATTTACTCATGCAAAGCCAGCTACGTAACCGCAACGTGACAATGACGTTCGATGTACATGGGGGATATCCTGAACAACATCTGCCGGGAGAGGCAGTTAATCCTTCAGACGACGTCGGAATACAAACGCATTACCAGGGGCGTTTTATCATTGAAACGGACGAGTAGAAGTATCGTGTATTGTCCACTTCTGAGTAGGTCAGTTTAAAAAAAAAGGTGACATAAAACACAAGGAGAGGTGAAGTACGAGACGTGAATCTGCGTCTTAACATGGGACTTTTCATCCATATGTGCTCAGCCGCCTATCCAGAAGTGTTCGGAGACTTCTGGATAATGTAGCTTCAAGCATCGAAACTCACGATGCTTGGCGGCATTTCTCACCCTCCCAGAGTGCTACCCTGGTACCCATTTCTGCTAGTGGTTGGGTCGACCGCGAGGGTAATTTTCTTTCCATCCACGAGTAAAATTCACACTGCTTCCAGCGGGATTCAAACACGAGATGTACAAACGAAACATAAGGAATATGGTGGTAATGATCATATTTCCCATGATCACGGAATATTTATTGGTGCTGTGGTTGGTATCACGGAGTCATCATCAAGTCGCATTTACTTTGCAGAACGTTGCAGTCACCACAGACCTGAAAGAATCTCTGTCTCAAGCCAGATCCCCTACTTCTTCTATTGTCATGTTCAAGGTCTTCTTTATGTCATGAAAATACCTTATTCTTGGTCTGCCTGTGTAACGTGGCCATAGTATTTAAATTTCCTCTGCAGAATGGTGTATCATTTTAAAGGTTAAGCCTTTTAATATACTTAGTGGGAAAAGCTGATGATTCTACAATCAACACCATGTAGGAACAGTCAAACTGCATATACTTCGAGAAATGCTAGGACGGGTGGTGAAGCGTATATGGCGATGCAGTGAAACTGAATAGAATAGAATAGAATAGATATGGTAAAATGGTGCTCCATGTTAGTCTACCTTCGTCATGAAGACGTAACATGAAATAAACTTTAAATTATATTTTTCTTCTGCATATAATGGCGACCAATCATGAATAATTAGCCGTATAACTTATTACCACGGTGACACAGTTTACAAGCATGTATCATTTCTATTGATATGCTTTACAACCCTCTAATATCCATATTGATATATTTTACAACCCTGTACCTATTCTCTTCCTATTGATATATTTAACAACACTGTTCTATTCCTATAGATATATGTTACAACCCTCTACTATTCTTATTGATATACTTTATAACCCTATTCTATTCCTATTGATATACTTTATAACCCTATTCTATTCCTATTGATATATTAAATAACCCTTTACTATTCCTCTTGATATACGTTACAACCCTCCACTATTCCTATTGATATACGTTACAACACTCCACTATTCCTATTGATATACGTTACAACACTCCACTATTCCTAGTGATATACTTTATAACCCTATTCTATTCCTATTGATATACTTTACAACCATCTACTATTCCTATTGATATAGTTTATAGTCTAGTAAACGAAGCACGCCAAAGTATCAAACTGAAGGAAAGGGTGCGCTACACGTAGATAAACAGGCGTGGATTTGGCCAAGGTCCAATGGAGGTTAAAAACATCAAACAGACAATGTAGAGACAATGTAGGGTAGCGCTTGAGATCTGAGACGCCGAGAAGAACAAAAATGTGCAAAAGGCAGCACAACAGGTACAATAAGGTCAATAGACCACATGGGATGAGATCTTACAGAGGACGCTAATATGGAATGTGATGTGGCATATGGTACCGCTGCTACCTAAATACATAATCGGATTTATGTACGATCTTCTACTGTCAGCCTGTAACCTTGTGAAGTGCGGAAAGACAAATGACAATCGATGTCCTCTCTGTATGGGGAAGACAGACAACGAAGCATGTTCTTTCCTCCAGCAAGACAGATCTAGGCCAAGAGGTGTATACATGGTGACACAACATATTGCTGCATGAACTGGCTGCCATCGTGGACTGGGCGCGGATGAAGGCCAACATACAAGTTCAACCAGCTACAACAAACACCCATTCTTGAGAGCTGGACAGGCCGCACGTACCAAGCAAAACAACTGGAAAGACACAACGATCCTGGACATAGTGAAAGGTTGAGAGATGGTTGTTGCCCTACCAAGGCGAGGGAAGTACACACAATGCGTCAAGAGATCTAAAATGCGCCTGGACGTTGCACTTTACACATCATATAGGACCCACGTTATCTTAATATAGCTCACAGTGCCACTCGAATCCAGGATAAATTAAAGTATATATTTAAACTAGTCAAATACAAGGATCTCGCCACCGAGCTGAATCAGCAGGGATTCCAGATTAGAGTGTTCGCTGTGGAAGCTAGCGCCAGAGATTTCACGACCTCATCCCTCTGCAACCTGTTTATAAAAGAGGCTAGTAATTAAGGGGGGAATGCGAACGAGACAAATCAGGTTATTGCTGAGTTAACCATAAGAGCATCATGCTGGCTCTGGCGAAACTAGACATGTCAACAATCACAGAATAATATGACATTCAGGATGATTAAGCCACAATATATACACATCGACCACTCCGGAATCCAATGTAACTCAACAGCATATCGAAATTTTATCCTTGATTTATTCGAGGCGCGGAGGATAAGTGATAAGAAATTATATCATCGACCGTAGTTGAGCCACACCCAACGTTTGCAATACCGATAGTTCATAATAATATAATAAAGTTCTCAGCCCAATCTACCTTGATCACCTATTATCAGTTTCTGATCCACTCATTCGTGCCGAAATACGCCATGACAAAAAGCAGCGTGTACGTGAGTCTATATAAAAGGACGTTCCGAATAAAAGCCATTTTAGACTGCTGCCACCACGAATAGGAAATCAATGTGCTGGGTTAAAGCTAAGACCATTTAATATACGACTGGATATAGACTGTAGACTCGATGAGAAGTTTTGCGTAGAATAAGTGTAGCTATTTTGTTCTTAATATATATTATAAGCTGTATAGTTAAATGCAGCAGGAGTTTGACGCCTGGGAGTAATGACCTAGGCGGGCCCACTTCCCTTAGATTGTCAAGAAGCTAAAGGGTCAAAACACTTGTACAACGGGGGATCCCCTTCTGATGATCAGATTGCCTCCCGCTGTCCTATTGGTACTGATTACAACCACGTTGGATAAGAACTGTCCTTGTGTCATAATTACATTTGCATATGTTCTTCTATTTCAATTTGTCCTATTTTGATAACGACGTTCAGAGCAAAACAACTTTCTAAACCTAAATGATTTAAGCATACATCCTTTTTACAAAGTGTGTTAGGAACAACACGAAGATCGTGAAGGCAACATAGATATGGTCACAGAATAGCGTTGAGAGTACCACAGACATATAACAGGAGTAACGATGACGTCTTGCTTGATCTCAGATTTTAAAATTACATCGTGGAAAAGCAGCCTACGATAATATGTAATGTTACAAGTATAGGATTTAATAACAAGAAAACAATTGAAGAAAGGACAAAGGAAGTCCCAATCAAACAAAATACAAATCCATTTAACATTATTGTATGAAAAGACCTTAACTACAGATACGCTAGTTTGGAAAACCACCAGAATGTGCTACGGACATTCGGACAACTCGTATTCGATTCCCGCTGGAACAGTGTGAATTGTACTCGTGGCTGGAAAAAAAAAAAAACCCGCGGTCGACCCAGCCGCTGGCAGAAATGGGTAGTAGGATATTACTCTAGAAATGTGAGGAATGCCGCCTCGCATCGTGAGTTTCCATGCTTGAAGCGACACTATCTAGTAGTCCCCGAACACCTCTGAATAGGCGACCGAGCACATATGGGTGAAAACTCGCGTGCTATGACGCTGATGCAAGTGTCATATTTTACCTTTACGATAAGAAAACCAGTGAACTGAATATTTCGATAATAACATCGAATAATCACAGGGGCATGGCTCCTTATGATGATGATTATGCTGGCATACAGCATACGCACGTATTGTCACGCAAATATACACAACTGTAAAAGTACGTAAAATGTATACGTTTAGTTCTGAAGAGTGATTGCATCAAAATTGTATCAATTTAATCAGTAGACTCTGCGACTATTTTATGACGTTCAAGTAGAGTTCAATTCTGACAGATACATTTTGGTAAGGGAAAGCAATTGAAGATCGTTTATGTTGATAGTGGCTGCCCAAACATGAAATTCTCATTTCCTGTCGATTGAGACAAGATTGAGTGTGATTTGAAGCAAGCCAAGAATGCGTGCACATCACTGCTGTGAGAAAGGGAAATTAAGTACATTTTCAAGGTAATGTTAAGTGTGTAGATCTGGCAGTAGATCAGTGGTTATCAACCTTCTGCAGCCTGATGGCAACACGCAGATGACAAAATATATTACTATACCTACCTCATCTTCATCGCAACGAGTAGGTGCAGTTTTGCGCAGTACCCTTTGGTGGGAGGTAAAGGCAGGGGGGGGGGGAGTGTTCTCTCACGTTAAAAAATTGCTGTTTAAAAAAAATATTAAATATTACAGACCACAAACTGCTGGTGAGATACATTCAAATAAACTGTTAATGTTAAATTAAATGAGAAGCTACGACATATTAATTTATGTTAAAGTTACATTGTGATTTTAAAAGTTAATACCATCATCATCAACATAATACCTTCTGTAAAGTCCATAGTGTCTCTCCACAACTTTCTGTTTCTACAGGTCTTCTACCTTTCAGCTCCCAGTGGAGCATAGGTCTTCAACAAACACTTTCCAAGTCGTTCTGTTTCTTGCCATTCTTTAAAGATTATTGCATGTCTTCCCCATCATCTACATCTCTGCTTCTGTCTGCCTTCTCCAAGAATTTCCTGGTCTTCCTCTTTGTCTTTTCCCCTGAGGATTCAAAAAAAGGGTCTGTTGTGTAATACTCTCAGTTGGTTTCCGTAGTGTGTGTCCTATCCGGTGTCATCGTCTTCGTTGTATTATTCACTGGTATTTGACTGGTACATTTCCATAATTCTATGTTAGTGATTTTGTCCTGCCATTTCTATCCCTTTATTCTGCTTAAGCATTCATTAATGAAAGTCTGTATCTTCATGATTGTCAATTTTGTTGTTCTCCATGTTTCACAGCCATATAATAGGACTGACTTAACACTGTAGTTGAAAATTTCTATTTTTTGTATTTAACCGAATTTCTCTACAGGCACTAATCAGTGATTTTGTTGAGTTTATAGGAAGGCATTTTGTTAAATTGTCTATACTTTATTAATTAATAATTTATACCTTTCTGTTCTCGTCTATCTTTTCTCTCAGTTTCAATAGTTGCCACAATATATTCCCGATTTTCCTTTTTATTACATAGAATTAGAAATGTTAACTTATAATTTGGTAATAACCTTCCTTTTGCTTTGACCTCTTCTGCAACGTAAATGCTACTCCCTTTAGCTGCCCATGGTAATCGGAACATTATTCTGTAGAGCCACATCTCTAGGACCTCTAAAATATATTGTCTTGTTTCTTGTCCCATTGTCAAGGAATCACTTGTCCCATTGTCAAGAATCATTTGCCCCATTGTCAAGGATTCATTTGCACCATTGTCAAGGAATCACGTGTCCCATTGTCAAGGAATCACTTGTCCCATTGTCAAGGAATCACTTGTCCCATTGCCAAGGAATCACTTGTCCCATTGTCAAGGAATCACTTGTCCCATTGTCAAGGAATCACTTACATTTTTCAAGACTGTATTAACCTAAAACAGTAGACTTTTTTGTTGTTCTGGCTTCTACAGCCACAAACATTAACTATCTCCTAGGACAATATAACGTGACTCAGTCATCACATGGAAATAATGCTAACAAACTATAACTACACGCCTGCAATAACAACGCTCCAGCTTGAGTATTCCAGGAAAGCATTAAGTCATATTGACGGACAGTCATCACATAAACCTTACGACAGCGCTAACAAACACCATTACAAGGCAATGGGTTCATGAAAGAGAAAATTATGAAAGAGAATGCTAAGTTTGCACTATTGAACAGAGTGCTTGCTAGGACATGATGGATTACGTTTCCCTCGTGCGGCATGATCCTCGTTGTTGAATATAATTACAATCTCTAGCATCCCCTGAGTCATCATTCACTCATTTGGACATAATCAGTGGGCAAGCGATTATTGAATATAATTAATATATTCTCGTATTCCTAACTAACGGCTTCAATGCGTGTGGCTTAGACGCTATCATGTCTGCCTATTTGTCGATTGCTATTGAAACCTGCGTGACGAGAGCAATAGCAGAACTCCCTGAAGATTTGACGCCTTTGCAAATGATGCTAACGCAGACCCGGAAATGACGTCTTGGACATTTCGAAACATGTGTTAACAATTCCACATGACACATGTCAGTATCTTGGGCTTCTTAAATACACTTGAAGTTACAATAACGGTCGCGTTACTCATAACATTTGTAGACGAAGGCAAAATGAAGATCATAATTAGAAGATTGCGGTCCAGGGCAGACATTAGAGCATTAGAACAAGTGTGTCGTTGCGATAAGGAGGCGTGGCAAATAGTGGAAGCAGAGTGACTATATGATATGATGTTATGATAAAAATATTGGAAAATGTAATAAATGACATATGACAGTCGAGAGATCACGACAAGAAAAGAGTTGAAGTGAATTTAAATACATAGAAGAGGCCGACACTAAAATAAAGAGTTTTACAATTTTGGAAATGGATAATTAACATTGAAGGTGTATGAAAATAAGAAGTGAGAGCTTAAGACATTCAGAATATGAAAGCTATGAAATGGCAAATTTGAACATCTAATTTTAGTATTTATTATTGCAATCTCTTAACGGTTTTCATGATACCAATCAAACTTCCAGGTATCCGTGTCGTTGTAAGCAATCTTTCTGATTATTTTAATATTTATGGCTCAAATATTGTTCTACAGATCACTTGATGCTATCTTTCTACAAAAGGCGAAGATTACATTTAAAAATATAATATTTTTCAATGTATCCAATCATTGAGTGCCGTCTCCGCATTGAAGGTTGGCTACCATGGAGCGCCATTCCGCTCTATTTTGCTTTGATGGTGCAGGTTGTCATAGGCTGACTTATCAATCTTTTCAGCTACTCGACCATGGTAGTCTTGGTCTGACGCTGTCTCTTTAACCTTGTATTTTCCCTTCCAAGATTACTTTTAGTAGGCTGTTGTGTCTTTTAACATGTCCCAAAAATCTCATTTGTCTTGTTTGAATTGTAGTTAGTAGTTTTTTTCCCTTTTAGTTGTTTTAAGACTTCATCGTTTGTTTAAATTTTCTGTTCTGTTTTCTGGTCAAATGTCCATGTTTCGGTACCATACGAGGATGTTGATAAGATATTACATTTTGCTATTCTTAGTTTTAGCCCTAATGTTATTTGTTTGATGATAGTACATTTTTTTATGGCGTAAAAGCTACATTTTTGCTATCCTATCCTTTTGTTTATTTCACTGTTTTACATTTTCCATAACTGGTTATATATTATATCCTAGGTAGTTGCAGCTCTGAATTGTCTCCACGTCAATTCCTTAAACTTTGATATCCACTTGTAGGTTTTGAGTATTATGTTTGTTTAGGATTATAGTTTTAACATTATGATATTTATATCTAGTCCATATTTTTTGCTTGTCATGTCTATTTCATTAAGTAATTGTTGCAGATCTTTAGGATTTTCTGCCAGTATACAGTATCATCAGTATATCTTAGTTTATTGATTATCTTTCCATTAATGTTTAGGCCTGGTATCTATGTGATGTTTTTTAACGATTTGCTCAGTGATTGAACAGCTTGAGTGATAGGATGCATTCTTGTCTTACTCCTCTTTTTATATCAATAGGCGTAGAGTTTTCTTTGTTATATTTTATTATTGCTGTTTGTTCCCTTTATAAATTACATATTAATCGCATGTCTGTATCATCTATATGTATATCTTTTAGGCAGTCTGTAAGTTATGATGTATTCTATCAAAAGCTTTGGTGTTGTCTATGAAAGCAGTCATATTTTTATTTGTTTGCTTGTGTGTACTTTTCGATTAATTTTCTCATGCAGGATATGTCTTATATTTGAGACATATTGTTCAATACGGTATACGAAATATCACAGGACAAACATAACATTTAACAACTAGTTAGTTTTTTTTTTATATAAACCAGTAACTGCTACAGATGTATGCATGTGAAAGCAATGAGATCTCTGAAGTTAACAATTCTGATTAAAGCCAAAAAATGTATTGGTTTCTTGTTATATATTAAAAACCAAAGTCATCGTTTGATGTAATGATAACTTACAAATTCGTGAAAAAAAATTCTAAACAGGGATTGGTTATTGGTTGGCAATAACCAATCCCTGTTTAGAATTTTTTTTTAAATAATTAAACTGTTAAACAACATCATGGCATTAGAACAAGCGTGTGGTTTCGATAAGAGCAAACATTTGAAAGACATATTTTAATAGGCAACAGAGACAGGGAATGGTACAGAGCAAAAACCGTATCATTAGTAATAAGAACACATTTTTTATAACATATAAAAATAATAAAATAACTCCGCATAATTTATCAATAAGGATGAGACAGAGCCGTATAATATATCAATGAGCATGAGATAGAGTTGCATAATATAACTTTTTGAAAATGAGACAGGAGTGTATATTATCACCGGTTTTATGCAACAACATAAGAACAGAATGACATCAGAAGCTAGCGAGCAATGGTAAAGTAATTGCAAATGTGAAGCAAATTCAGCATATAAATTGATTCAGAATGAGGCCCACTTTATGAGCTACAATTAGCATATAACGTGTTAATAAACTGAAATGGAGATAAAGAGTAAAACTACAACCATGCGCTACGTTCAACTAGTAATAGGTTAGGAAAATAACAAAATACACATTAAAATACAAAGAAAGAAAGTACAGAAAATGCAGGCCACTTAATATTGGTGACATTGGTACGATTATTGGATAGAGCATAAGACCAACGAAATACAAGCAGATAGACATACAAGCGGACAGAGAGACCAACATATGACTCAGACAGACAGACAGACAGACAGAGAGGCAGGCAGGCAGATAGATAGATAGATAGATAGATAGATAGATAGATAGATAGATAGATAGATAGATAGATAGATAGATAGATAGATAGATAGATAGATAGATAGATAGATAGATAGATAGATAGATAGATAGATAGATAGATAGATAGATAGATAGATAGATAGATAGATAGATAGATAGATAGATAGATAGATAGATAGATAGATAGATAGATAGATAGATAGATAGATAGATAGATAGATAGATAGATAGATAGATAGATAGATAGATAGATAGATAGATAGATAGATAGATAGATAGATAGATAGATAGATAGATAGATAGATAGATAGATAGATCCTCGCTTGTGTACTATTTTGGTAGCTATCACCTGACAGTTCAAAATAACACATTTCATGTTATTTTTATGAAAATCCTGAACGTGCACATAATGAATGCCAATCTCCAAATGGGCTGAAAATCGACGTCAGCGCCTCGTTTTCGGAATCTGTGTGAAATGTTTCATAACTCACAATTTGTACTTGTGGTTTCATTGGAAAGGCACCGAAACTTAGAATCATTACACCCCAGAGTATTACATTGGAATTATATAAATATTTTACATTTGAGGCTAAATGTAAAAACTGTTTCATTGTACTTCTAACCCGGAGAAATGTACAATACATGCGCTCGATGTTAGTGGCGAGATATTGTCGAGATGGCTGAATGTAGATTGCAATGTTTCTACCGATATCAAAAGAAGGTTGTCACGGAAAAATAAATGTAATAATTTTGACAAAGAAGGGATTAAACGAGAGATTGATATATTTTTGGTTGGAAAAGAATGATTGGCGCTAAAGAAATTGAAAGTTGAACGTAGGCATAACCAAGACTTTGACATATCTAAAACCACTCTATGGAATATCAACTACTGAAGAACAATTGCATATATGCCTCTTTGTTTATGTAATATAAAAAATATAGGCAATACTGTAAAATAAAATTGTTGACACACCAATACAATGATACACCAGAGACAGTTCAGAACTACAAGTACCTGGGACATACTATAACCAGTGATGGAAAATGTACAACTGAAATAAATAAAAGAATAGGTATGGACAAAAAGTAATTTCAATGCCATGAAAAATATATTAACATCAAAATAAATAACACCAGGGCTAAAACTAAGAATAGCAAAATGTTACATCTTCTCAATATTCCTGTATGGTGCAGAAACATGGACATTAGACCAGAAAACAAAACAGAAAATTGAAGCCTTTGAAATGTGGATTTATAGAAGAATAGGTAGAATTGGATGGAAAGAAAAGAAAACAAATGAGGAAGTTTTAAAACAAATAAAAATGAAAAAAATAACTACTAAACACAATTAGAGCAAGACAAATGATATTTTTTGGTCATGTTAAAAGACACAACAGTCTAATAAAAGTAATATTAGAAGGAAAATTCAAGGTAAAAGAGGCAAAGGCAGACCAAGACTAACATGGATGAGTAACACCAAAAGATAGACAAGTCAGCCTATGACAATCTGCACCATCAAAATAAGAGACAGAGTGGAATGGCGCTCCATGGTAGCCAACCTTCTATGCGGAGACGGCACTCAATGATGCTGATGATACACCAATAATTAAGAAACATAAGAATAACAAAGAAAATGACTTGTTTATAATTCTGTGCAGTCTACATACTATCATCATCATCATTGAGTGCCGTCTCCGCAACGAAGGTTGGCTACCATGGAGCGCCATTTTGCTCTATCTCTTGCTTTGATGGTGCAGGTTGTCATCGGTTGATTTGTCCGTCTTTTGATGTTACTCGTCCATGTTAATCTTGGTCTGCCTCTGCCTCTTTTACCTTGTATTTTCCCCTCCAGGATCACTTTCAGTAGGCTGTTGTGTCTTTTAACATGGCCTAAGAATCGTATTTGTCTTGTTCTAATTGTGTTCAGAAGTTCTCTTTTCATTTTTAGTTGTTTTAAGACTTTGTCATTTGTTTTCTTTTCCTTCCATCCAATTCTACCTATTCTTCTATATATCCACATTTCAAAGGCTTCAATTCTCTGTTCTGTTTTCTTGTCTAATGTCCATGTTTCAGCACCATATAGGAATATTGAGAAGATGTAACATTTTGCTATTCTTAGTTTTAGCTCTGGTGTTATTTGTTTTGATGTTAGTATGTCCTTCATGACATTAAAATTACTTTTTGCCATTCCTATTCTTTTGTTTATTTCAGTTGTACATTTTCCATCACTGGTTATAGTATGTCCAAGGTAGTTATAGTTCTGAACTGTCTCAAGGTCTATTCCTTCAATTTTGATATCCACTTGTGGGTTTTGAGTATAGTACATACTATATGTTATCAAAATATTAAGTTTGGGACAAAAATTGAACTTTGTGCCCCAAAAAATTGTAGAATTGTTGAGAAATTAAAGAAACTACAAAGGCAAACATTTTTCAACTCAATATAATATAAATTAATGTGAATCATGAATTGAACTACGCTGCTCCTCAGGTCAACATGGTGATTCGGTAGATTATTGCGCCATTAATGGAGATACATATAGTCACACAAACAGATACATATTGACCGATTGGTGGAACGCTAAATATGAATAAGTAAATCTATGAAAGAAGGTGACAGGGACCGACATATTGATGGGGTTGCGTGACAAATAGAGAGGAATGGTTGCGAAAAGGATGGGGGGGGGGTGAAAGAAGAAGGGCAATGATTATGAGATGATGGGAGGTCATTACAAACAGATGGGAAAAGGTGAGAAAAAAACCATAGCGGGCATGATAAACAGAGGATAACGGGAGAAGATGACAATCTATTTCTGAGAGAGGGATGTTGAAAGGAGGTAAAGGGCGTGGCAAACTGTGGAAATAGAGTGACTAAATGATAGGTGAATAAATGATAGGTGACTACACAATATGTGACTAAATGTGACTAAGTGATAGGTGACTAAATGTGACTAAGTGATAGGTGACTAAATGTGACAATGTTACTAAATGATAGGTGACTAAATGTGACTAAATGATAGGTGAATAAATGATAGGTGACTAAATGTGACTAAGTGATAGGTGACTAAATGATAGGTGACCAAATGTGACTAAATGATAGGTGACTAAATGTGACAATGTGACTAAATGATAGGTGACTAGATGTGACTAAATGATAGGTGAATCAATGATAGGTGACTACATGTAGGTGACTAAATGTGACTAAGTGATAGGGGACTAAATAATAGGTGACTAAATGTGACTAAATGATAGGTGACTAAATGTGACTAAATGATAGGTGACTAAATGATAGGATGGAATAATAGAGAGATTGGGAAATGTTACAAACATCATATGACAGTCAAGAGAGGTCAATGGTCTTAAGACATCAAAGAAAGCTTGAGCATGACAACAAAAAGAGGTGGGCATTCTGGCTAGAGACAGATATTCGTTCAGACGGACTGTGTGATTGCAATGTTCTGCAAATGAGATGAGACCTGATGATGATGATGATGATGATGATGATGATGATGATGATGAGTAGAGTGAGGGTGACGAAGAAAAGAAGTGAATGTCAAATAAATGGACGAAACTAAGACTAAAATAAAGTGTTGACACTTTTGAGAAATTGATATTTGAAGATGTTTGAACATGTGCACTGAGGGGTTAGGACGCTCAGAATATCAAAGTTATGAATTGGCAAATTTTGAAATCCACTTTTTTTGTAAGCAAGTATTATTATCTCTTAATAATCTTCATTATGTGTATCAAATATCCAGGAAATTGTATCCGTGTCGTTGTAAGTAATCTTTCTGACTATTTTAATGTTTATGGATCAAATATTATTCAACAGACCACTACTTGATGCTATCTCTCTAAAGGATTGAGATTTCTTCCAAGAATATATGTATATATATATATATTTTTTAAATACGACCTGTGAAATATTAAACGTGCATACATACTACTTACTGGACTACAAAGGACAAGAGGTAGGGTTCGATCCCAACCGACGGCTCCGGTTCACCCAGCCTTTAATGGGCACCGGATTTTTTCTTGGAAAGTAAAGCGGCACGGGCGTAATACTGAATTCATTACCACAAAAATCATGTGCCGAAGGTCTGTAAAATTTATGGTCGCTAACACCATATTACCTATACGCCACTTGGCGTGACAGGGGTACTTTACCTTTTTTACTTTTATATATACTACTTAACAAATATGTCACTTTTCTATAAAATACCAAGTGCTACAGATGTATGCATGCTAAAACATTTTGATATTTTAAATGCAAATTCTGATTAAAAGCCCAATAATGTATTGTTTTCTTGTTTCATATTTAAAAATTGAAGTCATTGTTTCACGCAGTGGTAGATTAGTATCCTTGTTTAGAATTATTTTCTGAAATAAAGTGTAAGCAAAAAACTCATAGCGTCCTGCACGCAACTCTTCAATGATAATAAAGTGCCTTGATAATAGAGTCAAAATTGTGGTCTTTTTTTCATTGACACATACATTTGCTGGAGCGGCAATAGATAGGTCAAGGACTGGTGGATGCATGATGTATGATCCCAACTGGAAATGTGGAATGACATTAAGTAGGGCTCTTACAGCGTGTAAGTTAGACAGTTTATGGTGTCGAAAAGTAATTTTTCCTTTGGAAATGTTCCAAGTTCAAGTGAATATGATACAGGCCTACACTGTTAGCCAGACTTCAGGGATTTGTGAAGATAGTAAATACAGTTGCCTACATATAGCCGTTTACGACAAGTATAGAGCTACTGGTATCAAATGAACCTGCGTAAGAACACCGATTATGAACAAGGATGTCGTTTTGAGGTCCGGTATTGAAGGCTATTCGCGACGTTTTTTTTTTCTTTGTTATATTTTATATATAATCTTTGAAATATGGCGGCTTTTCTGAGTGAAACGCTTGAAAGTGGTTTCAGTGTGGGAGCCGGATCAAAATGTGAATTGTTTTAGCGCATTTAATTTAGATTTTGTTTGCTACTTTAGTAGATTAATTCTAATGAGAACAGCCAATGTAATGATTTACTTCAGTTAGTTAAAACATCATCTTCATGGGACAGCGAACAACTTCATAGTGCTGAGATCCTCTCCACAGCGCATTCCCCAGCACACTCCCCAGCACACTCCCCAGCACGAAACACACCCGCCGCACACTAGGCAATAAAGATGGCATCATTTCAGATACATGGACACCGTAGCACCGACCAAGATATTGTTTCTAAAACTCTTTTAGAGTCTCGTACGACAGGTGTAGCAAGTGTCTGTGGCTAACGGCTTCTCTCCCCTCACCGTAGCCTGGCCATCGGTATTTACACGGTCAACATTCTGCAAAGGTCATGTAACCTGATGATATATACTTGCATGTGTGTATATATATTGCAGAATGTTGACCGTGTATATATATATATATATATATATATATATATATATATATATATATATATATTGGGAGATTCCTTCAGGTGTGCGGAAAATATTAAGTTTATGTCGAATTTGGTTCAGAATAACATAGTTGTATTAGCCTTAGATGTTTGTTTTTATAAGAAATTCAGGGCTTATTACTTTATCTTATGATTTTATTGTGAGCTGTTTATGAGCCTAGTTTACGTGGAGACGACTCACATTTCAAACAGATATGATTTCCAATTTTTCACGGTAGACACTACCTTCGTGAGTACTGACATCATTGTGTATATTTGTATGGTAGATGCTGTCTTGGAGCAAACTGTTACTGAAGTTCGTCAAAATCAATAGATACTTCGATCCTTCCTTTATAATATAGGAATCTCACCCATGTGCACGCACTCCGTAGTGGGTTAATGATCCATCATTATCAGTGTGTCAACATAAATACGCACACATTTGCACATCCAATTGCATTCAAGCATAGAACTGGCTGCGCGCATCAAGCAGTACATTTCTATTCTATTCTATTCTATTCTATTCTATTAATGAAATATGTTTCACTACAGCCCGAGCATCCCTGTACCACTCCACCGCCGTCTCGGCATTTCTCGAAGTGTATGCACTCTGATTGTTCCAGTAAGATGTTGATTATTGATACATCTGCTAAAGCACTAAGCTTTCTGGATCAACCAGGTATCTTTTCCACCTTTAGACTCCTCAGTCTCTCAAATATATACATCATTGTCCCACCCCTCTCCTCCTACTCTCTTAAGTAATGAAGAACACACTTGACGAAGTCCTTTTTTTCCAAGATTAGGCTCCACTCAGTGCCTGAGCTGCCAGGGAGTTTGTCGCTGTCTCATTGCCGTGTACACCAACCTGCACTGGACAGTAAACCCAGGTAAAGGCACGCACTTTAGAGTCATCTATGACCTGCATCCAGTCTTGCTGCAGGCGCTGTCTATCAATCTCCTGTAACATACTTTACATCTTCTGTAGTATACTTTACATCTTCTGTATTATACTTTACATCTTCTGTAGTATACTTTACATCTTCTGTAGTATACTTTACATCTTCTGTAGTATACTTTACATCTTCTGTAGTATACTTTACATCTTCTGTAGTATACTTTACATCTTCTATAGTATACTTTACATCTTCCGTAGTATACTTTACATCTTCTGTAGTATACTTTACATCTTCTGTAGTATACTTTACATCTGCTGTAGTATACTTTACAGCTTCTGTAACATACTTTACACCTTCTGTAGTATACTTTACATCTTCTGTAGTATACTTTACATCTTCTGTAGTATACTTTACAACTTCTGTAACAAACATTACATCTTCTGTAGTATACTTTACATTTTCTGTAGTATACTTTACATTTTCTGTAGTATACTTTACATCTTCTGAAGTATACTTTACATCTCATGTAGTATACTTTGCATCTTCTGTAGCATACGTTACATCTTCTGTAGCATACGTTACATCTTCTGTAGTATACTTTACATCTTCTGTAGTATACTTTACATCTTCTATAGCATACGTTACATCTTCTGTAGTATATTTTATATCTTCTGTAGCATACTTTACATCTTCTGTAGCATACGTTACATCTTCTGTAGCATACGTTACATCTTCTGTAGTATACGTTACATCTTCTTTAGCATACTTTACATCTTCTGAAGTATACTTTACATCTTATGTAGTATACTTTGCATCTTCTGTAGCATACGTTACATCTTCTGTAGCATACGTTACATCTTCTGTAGTATACTTTACATCTTCTGTAGCGTACGTTACATCTTCTGTAGTATACGTTACATCTTCTGTAGCATACTTTACATCTTCTGAAGTATACTTTACATCTTCTGTAGTATACTTTGCATCTTCTGTAGCATACGTTACATCTTTTGTAGTATACGTTACATCTTATGTAGTATACTTTACATCTTCTGTAGCGTACGTTACATCTTCTGTAACATACTTTACATCTTCTGTAGCATACTTTACATCTTCTGAAGTATACTTTACATCTTCTGTAGCATAATTTTCATCTTCTGTAGTATACTTTACATCTTCTGTAGTATACTTTATATCTTCTGTAGTATACTTTACATCTTCTGTACTATACTTTACATCTTCTGTAGCATACGTTACATCTTCTGTAGTATACTTTACATCTTCTGTAGCACGCTTTACATATTCAGTAGATACTTTACATCTTCCGTAGCATACGTTACTTCTTCTTTAGTATACTTTACATCTTCTGTAGCATACGTTACATCTTCTGTAGCATACTTTACATCTTCTGTACTATATTTTGCATCTTCTGTAGCATACCTTACATCTTCTGTAGCATACTTTACATCTTCCGTAGCATACTTTACATCTTCTGTAGCATACTTTACGAATCAGTGACTAAGACTGCGTGATCCACGTTCTGCGTGATGTCATAAATATAAGCAGTGTGTCTCTCTCTCTCTCCCTCCCCCCTCCCCTACCCCCGCTTGTCGAAAATTAAAATGTACGTTCGGTACGGAAGGAAAAAAAGAACTACACAATTTAAATAAAAACACTTCCACGTAGACTGTTCTGATATATATAATTACTGTCCCACGTACCATAATCCTTTTCTATCACTCGAAGTGAAAGACCCACATGCTGCTACGTATTGTTACACAATGTTGCTATTTCACAAGAGAAAATATCACGCAGAGCTCCCATACCGTGGTCGCCAGGCAGGGTGGGAATTGCTCTTGAATTGAAGGTCTGATCCAGCAATACTTGCCATGAGGATGTCGAAAAAAAAACGATTGATTGGTTATGTGTGGAAATAATTGGAGGATTTCTTCAGAGATAAGTTATGCAGTTGATTCGATCGATTTACAGGGAAATAGTCAATAACATGGCATGGAAAACAGTCAACAACAGAACTGATATGATGCACTGTAGATAAAAGATTGTTGAAGGACATGATTGCCTACGCCAATCATAATGGCACATGATGATGATGAGTCGATAGCATTTAGCTGAATACATAAACCACCTACTCATAGATCAAGTCGATTATCAATCCACACAACGACTTCGGAAAAACTAACTGCGCAGTTTTGTAAAGGAAGCAATATTTCTGGCTCACAATTTCGAAGTCCAAATTGTACAGAAGAAGAATTTTCATTGGCCAGTTTGAAGATTGCGTCAATACAGTCGCCAACTTTCAGAAAACTCCACATTTTATAGATTAACAATCTATGCACTTTTGGTGCGAACTGTTTTGTTGTTGTTTTTGTTGTTGTTATTAAAATCACATGTGTTATTAAAATGCAAGATATGCGTCTTTTATTATTAACTTGAATGCATCAGAGTAGAATTATAGACAAGTATTTATTTTTAAACTGAGCATATCGGCAGGACAAATAGAGTAAGAGTCATAAACTGTTGGGTATTTGGCTCCGTTCATAACAATGAATGAATCTGGAGGTCTTAAATATGAGTAGTTGTCAATGTCAACTATGTTAACTTCGAGAGCGAATATGAGATCCCATTTTTATGCCTTATCTGCAATAAGGCTAGGTGCTCGTTTTTACCTATCTTGAGGTTAATTGCCATTAGAAAAATCACCTATATTTATTTAGATTATTTAACATTAGTAAAACCAACCATACTGAGATTAGCTAGCATTAGTAAAATCACCTATCTTGAGATTGATTGCCATAAGAAAAATCACCTATATTTATTTAGATTAGTTAGCATTAGTAAAATCACCTATCTTGACGTTAATTGCCATTAGTAAAACCAACCCTATTGAGATTAGTTAGCATTAGTAAAACCATGATCACCTCAAATGTATTTCGGACCTCATACTACTGATTATGAGGTGAGCACCTATTTCAACATTGCAGGACCCTCAGATATTATTTAGCGTCAGGCCCTCGTTAGTTTAAAGTGTAAGTTGTTTCAAATCATCACTAGTATATTGTAAAGTTGAAATTGTGCTAAATCTTCGTTAGTTTCAAGTTTCATTTGTGTCAAGCCGTCGTTAGAATAGGGTAAAGTGTACAATATATCAAGTTCTCGATAGTATCAAGTGTAAAATGAATGGAAATCTCTTTAGTTGAGATGTAATTTTGGTCAAGTCCTTGTTAGTAAAAATTGTAAATTGTGTCAAGTTCTCGTTAGTAAAAAGTGTAAATTGCGCAAAGCCTCGATTAGTGTAGAGTAAAGTGTAAAATGGTGTCCAGACCTCGTTGGTCCACAGTAAAGCGTAAATTGTATCAATATTTCGTTACCAGCGTAAACTGTAAATCAAACAGTCCTTGTGAGTATAGTACGAGTTAAAAGTACAAGTGGTAGGGCTAAGTCCTCAGTAGTATAAAGTGTAAAGTGTAAGTGGTGTCTTGTCCTAGTTTTGTAAAATGTAAAGTACACGTGTATTCATTTGGATTATTTCAGTTGAAAGGACAATAGATTGAAGGTATCTTTAGTAGAGATGCTAACATAAAGTCTCTTAGCGTTGTTTGATAACTAAGCCAGAAATACAGCACGCATGTAGCAGAAGAAAAATTACAGTGAATAGGTGCTAAGGAAACAAAGACAGAGAAAGAGAGAGAGAACGAGAGAGAGAGAGATACAAATGATTAACCGAGAAAAAGAGAAGGCTGGAGGAAATGGATAAACCGTTAATTGATTATTTTTCTCCGGACACGTAATTGAATTGCCGAAGTGCGAAGCAACGAGATCTTATCCGATTAATGAGCAAGCACTAAAATGATCATAGGAGAGATATTAGTGAGAATACGAGAAATGGATAATAGTTGGGTTATAGTTATGTTTATGACTGAGAGAATGAGAGTTATACTTGGCTGAATGGATTAATGCACGTCTGCGATGGTAGGTTGAAAGAATGATAAAAGAATTCAAGATACAAACAAAAGGGAATAATATATGTATGTGCTGTCTGGTCACAATACCTTGTGTATATGGGAAAAGTTTTGTGAGTGAGTTCAGAGAAAAAGATGAGAGGTCAGTGTCGTGTATACAGTTAGACATTGCTTACGACGATTCTCTGAAAACTTAACAATGCAAATGGGCCATTTATACCGACTAAATCGTTCATCTGGATCTACTATGAGAGGGAACCAGCTGTATTTATTCTTCTTTCCTTCCTCATTTGCCTTTCAGCGTCGAGTGGAGATATAATTTGCGGTATTTAAGTCTTCTGTTCGCCCCTGCTGATGTTATGTTTCCTAGTGCTTATAATATTCCATCGATCCATCTTTTTCGTGGACGACCAATGGGTCTGGTATTCTCACAACGTTTGTTGAAGGCTCGTTGTGTTGTTTTTTTTTTATCTTTCTGCCTTGCCACGTGGTCAAACCATTTTATCTGTTGTTTCTTTATATATTCTATGGCGGGATCTATTCCTAGCTTTTTTCTCAGTTCTTCATTTCTTATCTTATCTCTCAGACTGTTTCCTGTCATTCGTGTTTCCTGACATTTCATCCCATTACAGGTTATTTTTCTTATTGTTATTACATCTAGGGTCCAGGCCTGGCATTGATAGCGCAACGTTGGGATGAAGATTGTATTGTATAGTGCTCGTTTTGTCTCTACCAGCTGTATCATCATCATGTGCCATATCGGTTGGCGTAGGCGATCATGTCCCTCCACAATCTTCTATCTACAGTGCATTGTATCAGTTCTGTTGTTGACTGTTTTCCATGCCATGACATCAAGCTATCCAGTATTTTCTCTCTGTGTCATCCGCGATCTCTCTTTCCTTTTATTTTGCCAGTTGTAACCAAGTATTCCAACTTTCCTCTTCTCATGATGTGCCCAAAAAATGTTGATTGCTTCTTTGTGATGTTTTTTAAGAGCTCCCTTTTTGCGTTGGCCTCTTTGAGAACTTCCTCATTGGTCTTTTTATCTGTCCAGGGAACTTTCAACATTCTTCTGAGAAATCCCATCTCTGTGGCCTCTAAACGTCTATAATCATGACAAATTCCATCTCTGTGGCCTCTAAACGTCTATAATCATGACAAATCCCATCTCTGTGGCCTCTAAACGTCTATAATCATGACAAATCACAACCAGCTGTATAGAAGACAAATGTCAATCATTTCACTACGACCAAGAAAAGTACATTCAAGAGTACTTTCCAGCATCGCTTCACTGAAGAAAGTAAAAGCAATTTTTGAAAATCCTTGCACAGAAACCAAAACAATGTCTCAAGAGGTATATATACATACATACTATTTTTGCAAAGGAGTATAGTAAATAAATGTAACATCTTCTCAATATTCCTGTATGGTGCAGAAACATGGATATTAGACCAGAAAACAGAACAGAAAATTGAACCTTTGAAATGTGGATCTATTGAAAAATAGGTAGAATTGGATGGAAAGAAAAGAAAACAAACGATGAAGTTTTAAAACAACTAAAAATGAAAAGAGAACTACTAAATCCAATTAGAACAAGACAAATAAAATTTTTGGGGCATGTTAAAAAAATACAACAGCCTAATAAAAGTAATATTGGAAGGGAAAATACAAGGTAAAAGAGGCAGAGGAGACCCAGATCAACATGGACGAGTAACATCAAAAGATGGACAAGCCAACCGATGACAACCTGCGCCATCAAAGCAAGAGACAGAGTGGAATGGCGCTCCATGGTAGCCAACCTTCGATGCGGAGACGGCACTCAGTAATTATGATGGTGATAGTATATAAATAACTTGTATCATTTGTAGGTCTGTTAACTGATCTTATTTCACAGAAAAACATGTCTTGTTTCATGATGTTCATGTACAGTTTTTCTTCTTCTCTCTTTGGCCGCCTCGATAGCTCAGTGGTTAGTGAACACGGCTACTAAGTACAAGATGTCGGGTTAGATACCACTTCGACGGTTTCGAGGTTCACCCAGCCTTAAATGAGTACTGTCATGATTTCTGGGAAAGGAGAGCGTTTCAGATGTAATGTTGACCACATACCCCCAAAATAATGTGCGAGAGGTCTTCACAAAATGTGAGCCCTAACACAATATTCCCTATACGCTCAGTGACCTCATAGGGCCTATTATTTTTTTCTCTTCTTCTTTCCTTCCACATTTGCCTTTCAGCGTTGAGGTGAGACAGTTTGCGGTCTTTTACCTTTTTAGTTGACTTCTCCTGCTATTGTTTCCTAGTGTTTCAAATATTCCATCAATGTATTTTTTATTCTTGGTAGACCTTTGAGTCTGGTATTCTCGTAGCATTTTGTGAAGGCTTGCTGTGTTGCATTTTGATTTTTCTATCTTAACGTGTGACTAAATCATTTTATTAGTTGTCTCTGTATGTATCCAGTGGCAGGAATTATTTCAATCTTTTGTACAGATCTTCTCTTCTGATAATACCGTTCAAACTGTTATCTATCATGCATCTAGCACATCCTATATTAATATATCATATTGTTCTTGAGTCCAAGTCTGACATTGGTTGTGATTAAAATTGTGTTGTAGTATGAACATGAATGCACAGATTTATTCTTTTTTCTTAAACAAAATTTACCAATACTCTAACGCTCAATGACATAAAACGGACAAAACATAATGGACCAAGACCTTGCTGCTCTTTCATATTTCCTTTGTAAAATGAATATTATATACTCACTGACCGCTTCAAAATCATAACAGGAGTAAAGCATTGATGCGTACTTTCATCCCGCCTCCCGTCTACCACGTCCCACACCTTGCTTTTCATCACATGCATGGACTACATCTTCAAACTGGCAAATCCATTCGAAACGAACGAAATCAACGAGCTCCTTTTCGCAGACGACCAGGCACTGATGCACAAGATGACATGCATGATCACCCTAGACAGACTTAACAGAGTCGGAAAAAAACATAATATGAAAATCAACATAAACAAAACAGAAGTAATAGAAGTATTATCGAAAGAACACAAGACACCAACATAATGATAGATGGCAACATTCTAAAACAATTGAATGAATTCAAATACTTAGAGAGTACCAGACATATAACAACATCCAAACAACAGAAATAGACTCAAGATGTAACAAAGTCTGCCAAGGTATCGGGCAGATCTCACCACCACTGTCGAACAAAAGAAGTGAGCGTGCCATTTATAAGACTATCTTTATCCAAAGTTGTGCTTCCAGTGCCAGACATGGACCCACGACTCAAGAACTGTTAGAAAATAACCACCACAGAAGCGAAATGTGTCAGACGCATGACAGCAAACAGCCTGAAACATAAGATCAGATATGAAGAGTTGCAGAAAGAGACCAGGAATGGAACCAGCTATTTAATACATAAAGCGACAACAGATAAAATGGTTCGGGCATGGGATAAGACCAAAAATAAAATCTAACACAAGGTGTCACCAATAATCGATACTAGAACACCAGACCAAGAGGCTGACCACGAAAAAGGTGGATAATCGGCATTCTAGAAACACTCGGAGGTATAACTGCAGAAGAGGACAATTGAAGAGAAAGAAACCGCGAATCATATCTTCCCTCAATGCCGAAATGTAAATGAGGATTGAAATAAAGAAAGAAAGATAATATATTTATACATTTCATTATCATGTGCCATACCGGTTAGCGTAGACGATCATGTCTTTCCACAAACTTCTATCTACAGTTCATCATATCAATTCTGTTGTTGACTGTTTTCCTTGCCATGACAACGAGCTATCTAGTATTTTCTCTAATTGTCGTCCGGGATATCTCTTTCCCTGTATTTTGCCATCTGTAACCAAGTATTCCAACTTTCCTTTCTTCATGATGTGCCCGAACAATGTTGATTGTTTCTTTCTGATGATTTTTAGGAGCTCCCTATTTCTGTTGGCCTCTTTGAGAATGTCCTCGTTGGTCATTTTAGCTGTCCAGGGAACTTTCAACATTCTTCTGAGAAATCCCATCTCTAATCGTCTTCTCATTAGTATGTTTACTGTCCATAAATCGCTTCCATTTGTCAAAATTGGCATAATAGCACCGATAAACTCTCTTTCTTTACTTTCATTTTCTGAAATGCCATTTTAGCCTGATTTATCCATTTATCTTAACTGTTTACATTTATATTTATAATCGATATTTGCATTATCTTTGTTCACGACAATAACGTGAGAAAGTAATAGGCGACAACTTTAGTTTTAAATTGCATATAAAATGTATCTCAAGACCGTAGTTCTAAAAGTGATATCACACACACACACACACGCACGCATGCGCGAGCACACATTCCTAAGTGTGACAGCGTTTCCTGTGGGCCGCTTGAGAGTTTGCACAGCCTCTGAAAATGTGTGCCAATTATTTTTTTCCCCAGGGAAGTAGAACGATCTGACTACGCAACACATAGATTTACTTGTGGTTATTAAACAAATATTGGCACTAACACCACAGCCCCACACCCAACAAACGGTAACTGGTTTTCATTTGTATATACGCATATCATTTTTATACACTAAGCATATACCTCGTATAGACTTTCTTTAGCCCGATTTTATGGACCTTCGGACATATTTTAGGTAATTTAGGTGGCACTACGTCAATGCTGTCTTTCGTACTTGAAAAATTAGGTAATATAAGGCTGAATGTAACTAGAAGTCGTCGATCTAACCCGAGTTTATATCTCTATATACGATACACATAAAATGATATGGAGCAGCAGGAAAAATAGAAAGACAAGATAAACTACAACGTTTCGACAATAGCCCTCATCAGGTGTAACAAACATACAATAAAAATTTAAGATGAAAATCCAAGTCAGGAAACAAAACACAGATCTAAAATAAATTGCGGAAAAGACAGTGTTGTATATATTGCTTGTTATGCATGTTGATGGATTTTGTCGAAACATTGTACTTTGTCTTCTCTGTCTATTAGTTTAGCTTCTCCATACCATTTTATATTTATTTTACATGTTCTCTGTAGTTCTACTTGTGGCCCAGCATGGTATTTACCATTTTGTACATTTGATAGTTGGGAGCGATAGCTCAGTGGGAGCGATAGCTCAGTGGTTAGTGAACTGTACTACAAAGAACAAGAGGTAGGTTTCGATCCCAACCGATGGCTTCCGGTTCACCCAGCCTTTGATGGGTACCGGATTTTTTTCTGGTAAAGTAAAGCAGCACGGGCGTAATACCGACCAAATTACCCCCCAAAAAATCATGTATCATAGGTCTGTAAAATTTATGGCCACTAACACTATATTCCCTATACGCCACTTGGCGTGACGTGTACATTAATTTATACTACTTACATTTGGTAGTTGTGCTTATTCCCGTTCTTATCTCTAGCAGGTCAGTTCACGATAATCACATTATCACATTGGTTTCTAAAAGAAAATATTTCTACCAGGTTTCCTACACTACAAGGCATGGCAACACTTTTCTTCTTTGTTTTTTTTTCCAACCGAAACTCTCCGGAACGCGTTCCTGTACACGTTTAAGACGTTACCGCAACAAAGATACATATTTTAGAGACAATTACAAATAAGATGCCATTTGACATTCCCACGTTAAAGTTATTAACGGCAATACTACAAATGTAAGAATACAAGCGGAGCTTCAGAACCATTTATATTTTTCTTGTTTTAAGAAATAGGATGATAGAGTTCCGCTAAACATTTTTGCATAAAGAAAATCACATACACACGCAATATTATATATATATATATATATATATATATATATATATATATATATATATATATATATATATATATATATATATATATATATATAGATCAGTGGCGTATTCTCTCCGCAGCTACCGCCGGTAGCCTGAACATATTAACGAAATACAAAAGGAAATGATAATTTATTATATTTTTTTCATAATAATGTTACACATTTTCGAATATTCTATTACACATCTCGTAGGCGAATATGATTTATTTGCTTTGATTTGCATTTATTAAAGCAAGGTTTTCCTATGACCACTATAACGTTTGTGAATGAAGCCGAAACTACTATTAAAAAAATAGTACAAGAAACCGCTAATCAGCAGCGGTACATTTCTCTTCTCTCCGACTTAGAATTAATGACCTTGACATTCAAAAATTTCCGTCATAATTATACGGGCGAGAGCTACCTATACAAAATGCGGTTTCATGGGTTATTTTTAGCTCTAGTTAATCAGAAGCGTCACAAAGTGAACGTGAAATTATGTCTTATTACCGGAACTTCCTAACCTATTTATAACTATGTTATACGTATCAGCATCTGGAAAAAGAACTTTTTCTGCTCTCAAGAGAATCAAATCTTATTGTCGCTCAACTCACACAAAAGAACGCTTATCTGGTTTGGCAATAATGTCCATTGAGAAATCATTCCCTCAGAAACTTAGAAACCAGTGAACAGTACTTTCAATGACAAAGTCATTGAGACATTTTCGTCCCAGCCAAGACGGATAGAGTTTACATATAAATAAGTAAGTAATTGAAAATGTAGTGATGTCATTAGCAAATGTTACTTCATGTTAGCCTACTGAATATAATGTATGTCTTTATTTATTATATCAGCGGTAGCCCAGACTCCCAAACCAGTATACGCCACTTCTTTTCTTCCTCTTCTACTTTTCCCTTTTCACTGATACATAAAAGGAGTAGTGGTTTATATCATTTGTCGTTCTTGAGCTGCTCGAACTGTCTGAATTAGTGATTTTCCTTTGTTATTACATGTCTCTGTTACTGCATCTATCCATCTTCTTCTGGGTCTTCCTCTTGGTCTTTTTCCATGCATGCTTGAGAAGAACGCTCTTGAAGGTGATTGGTAAGGGTTCATTCTGACCAGATGGCCAAACCATTTAAGTTGTTGTTCTATATATTCTTGGCAGGGTTTAGTTCCTACCATTTTTCTTATGGTTTCATTGGTATTCTATCTCTTCTTGTGTTGTTTGTTACTTTTCTCAAGCATCGCATCTCACATGTATTGATCTTTCTTAAATTAAATTTAGAAAGGGTCCATGTTTGACTTTCATAGCACAAAGTTTGTATGAAAATGCTATCTATTATTTGTTGTTTAGCTGACATAGAAATGTTTGGATGTCCTAGCAGCTCTGGATATACGCCACTGATATATATATAACATGCCCCAAAAAGTTGTCCCAGTATCCTTAAAATATAGCGATTACTGTGAGCATTAACTGCAGTATGAAAGATAAAATGATAAGGGAGAAAAATGCAGATATCAAAGAATGCATGAAATATATTTGTAGAAAAAATGGAGAGTGGAGCGAACGATCGAAAGCGTTATATTGTTACATGTGCATGAACAATTTATGATATTTGGAGACTAGATTGCAGTGAAAGGAGACCATTATGAATGAGCTGAGTGTGGAGATGGCGTGTTTTAGCACGCTGCATTCAAAGTTCAAAGGGAAGTTTTCAGGCGAAAGATTATAACGACGAGGCAGTTAAAAACAGTACATGGCTTCAAGTGTTATCATCGTTATCATCATCATCGATATCATCATCAATTCTCATGTATCGCCACAAACCTTTTATTTCTGATTTCGACTATCAGTTCCGGTGTTAACTTCACAATAAAACATTCTCTGAAACTGTTTGGTTCATTCTCTGTGTTTCTCCTTACCTCGGCCTCCCTCTGACATGTATAGTCATGTATCAACGTGTTATGGAAGGCGTTAATAGCGAGTAAGAACAGCGCAAGCCACTCCTCTTCATGATTTTTTTTTGTCGGAGTTTAAAAATGTGTAGTTTACGATATTTCTTTTCAAAAATGTTATCTGTTTATTCTTATTTAAACAAGTATCTGCCGGATAGGGTAGGGCTGAATATTTGCGTTGCAGATAAAAAGTTATTGCACGAAACAGCACGAATAGCAGTTTCCATTAGTTTAGACTTAATCTTAACAATGTCTTAATAATGTCTTAATAACGTATTTAATAGGAAAATACAGATACACAATTTATTCCCGAGTTGTGATCTTACCTATGCTATAGTCACGAGTAGACCTGCGTGAAAGACATCGCCAAGGATAGCTATTTTTTTTACAAAGCTGAGTTTGCCGTGTGCTCTAGCGTTTGGTTTCTCGTAGTAAATCGCTGTGCCAAGGAGTACAGGTTCGATCCTGTTTCAGACCATCTACTGTTCTTTGTTTTTTTCTGTTATTGATTGCTAGTGATTTTTTTTTTCAGTGTACTGTAAACATAACTCTTCCTCTGAAATGATTCGTTGACATATCGCCTCGGAAGTTTCCCTCTATAATAATATTCATTTATTATTACTTGTCTCCCTTCTCTACTCTCTGCTGCCGGTGACATGGGTTTATAATGACATTAATATTGTGAGGAATTCGAACTGATAAAACAGGAAAAGAAATAAAACAAGAAACAAGAAGAAACAAGATTGAAAGGCGGAGTTCACAGGACTGACCAAGACAGATACCCAGAATGTTTAAGAAATAGGAGGGGCCTAGCTGGCAACAGATACGTCAAGCAGAGACTTTCTAGATTTTGTTTCAGTTACTCTGGCGAAGCTAGTAGGAGAGTAAGAATTAGACAAATTTAGGAACTTACCTCAAGGTAGAAGAGTGCCGGTAGGTAGTTAGGCAAATAGGAAGCATTAGAAGTTATCAGCAGAACCATTATAATAGTTATTTGGTTATTTGGTTATGGAAGGCCCCGGTATCACTGCAAACGAATTAAAATCCATAATTGCTCAACCGCATGGTGCCAGCGTAATCATCCGAATTAATATCTCATCTCCCACACAAAGAAAAGTAACTGTAGTCCCCATCGTAGCCCTCTCAGCACACGCCAAAAGACATAAGGCGAAAACGCGCAGAAAGTGAACACAGTCAACTGTTCTCTGTCATACGATATCATCATTCATCGTAAACAATTGGAATATCAAAACATGATCAAAACGGATGAGGCACACAGCTCACGGTGGGCACAGAGCACTTAACTCAGTAGCTCCTGCAACAAGCCGGACTTGGAATATGAGGAAACTGCAACAAGGAACACCTTTCATGCATAGCCTCCAATTGTTCCCGCCGCCTATCCACCATATACCGGAAGATCACTTCCTCTTGAAAATGATGATCGTCATATTTTTTTTTTAAATGTGTAGCGTTTGATGATGTTAGGCCATCGTTGTTGACTCCAATTCCGAACATATAGACACACAGTTAGTCGTCAGATTATCCCCGATCACATCAAACAACAGACCGTAAGATTAGCGTACAGCCAATCTAGGGATGTACGATGAGCCATTCAATTATAATAGTATTGGAGTGTATATGAAACCATATAAGTGCACATGTTATCATTCGAACATTAAAGAATTGTTTCAAACATGTAAATAAAATATTAATAGTATAAATAACATACATAAAATAGTGCATAAATGTTACAAATATTATATAATATAAACTTTTCTTTTATAACAAGGTCCGTAACTCACATCTGACAATAGCTTCTCTTCGCTCGATCTCTATAAAATTCCACGAAACACCTGTGCAGTACGATGGATGTGAGGAAGATGAAGATGATTTACTGCACAGGTTAATGAGAGCTTTACTGCTCCTCAGATGACGCCTCATCGTCAGGTGCTAGGGGCGCTGGATCGTCGCGGGCAGCTTCGGATAGAGCTGGGGTAGCTGCAGTAGACGGCATAGAGGCAGCGTAGAAGCAGCAGGAGGAGCTTCTGCAGAACGTTTTCGGCGCGCAAGAAACATCGTGATGGCAACTTTCTCACCATAATTCCTCAATTTTGAATTTTTGACCAATCCGCGATGTACTGAGACCGCCATAAATGAACCGCGAAGTAGCGAGGGATGACTGGATTATGAGAGTAATCTTCTCGCGTGATAGCTCACTGCCCATGACTACGATTAACAGATCGAGGAATCATAGTAAGGTCAGGAGAATACATTAATAAGAAGACTGCTATAGATGAAGTTAGTTCCCTGTTGAGTGTTGCTGGAGCCATGGTTTTATGATGACATTGAAGAAGTTAGTTCTCTATTGAGTGTTGCTAGAGCCATGGTTTTATGATGCCATTGAAGAAGTTAGTTCTCTATTGAGTGTTGCTAGAGCCATGGTTTTATAATGACATTGAAAAAGTTAGTTCTCTATTGAGTGTTGCTAGAGCCATGGTTTTATAATGACATTGAAAAAGTTAGTTCCCTATTGAGTGTTGCTAGAGCCATGGTTTTATAATGACATTGAAAAAGTTAGTTCTCTATTGAGTGTTGCTGGAGCCATTGTTCTATAATTACATTGAAGTTGTTAGTTCTCTATTGAGTGTTGCTGGAGCCATGGTTTTATGATGACATTGAAGTTGTTAGTTCTCTATTGAGTGTTGCTAGAGCCATGGTTTTATGATGCCATTGAAGAAGTTAGTTCTCTATTGAGTGTTGCTAGAGCCATGGTTTTATGATGACATTGAAGTTGTTAGTTCTCTATTGAGTGTTGCTAGAGCCATGGTTTTATAATGACATTGAAAAAGTTAGTTCTCTATTGAGTGTTGCTGGAGCCATTGTTCTATAATTACATTGAAGTTGTTAGTTCTCTATTGAGTGTTGCTGGAGCCATGGTTTTATAATGACATTGAAGTTGTTAGTTCTCTATTGAGTGTTGCTGGAGCCATTGTTCTATAATGACATTGTAGAAGTTAGTTCTCTATTGAGTGTTGTCGGTGACGTAATAATGACATTAAAATACTTAGTTCTCTATAAAGTGTTTATGGTGAACGTGTTTCTACAAAATCATTACATAAGGCTCAACTATATTAATTAATACTATTATCATGTGATTTTATTGAGTACTTCGATAAGCCACTGCTAAATGTTGAAAAAAAAACAACACTGATGGTGTGAATTTATAGAGGCATTTTAAAACGTTAGTTCATAAAACTAACTGAATATAATTACAGACATGTTGTTTGTATAAAGACATTAGTAAAGCTTCTGCTACTTTGAAGAAAAAAATACACTATTGTATGTGACATTAAGAAAGTTAGTTTTGTATTCACTACGCCTAAATGTTACTTTGTAGAAGAAAAGTACAATTAGATTCACCAAAAAGAAACTGATGTAAAAAGTCTTCAGACAGACAGCATGAAAATTAGCACATATTTACAAGTCTAGATAAGACATAATTCATAGACAGTGTCCCTGTTTTCATAATTTTCTGCGCAGAATGGCGTCGGCGATGTTATGTATCCAAATGATCATGTCCCTGGTGCATTCTTCCAAATCTATTATATACTTGTTGTAATGATGTTAAAAGTCAAGTATCCTAACTTGTGTAGCCTTTATGCATATTTTCTTGATAGTTAGCATTGTATTATCGTTATTTCATAATACAAAAGTAATAATTGTAAGAAATATCCTTTTTTTTTTCATTTTCTTTGTAATCACATACAGTCATCCCTCGCTACTTCGCGGTTCATTTATCGCGGCCTCAGTACATCGCGGATTGTTCAAAAATTCAAAATTGAGGAATTATGGCGCGAAAGTTGCCATCACGATGTTCCTTGTGCGCCGAAAACGTTCTGAAGAAGCTCCTCCTGCTGCTTCTACGCCGCCTCCTGTTGCCTCTAAGCCGCCTCCTGTTGCCTCTAAGCCGCCTCCTGCTGCTTCTACGCCGCCTCCTGTTGCCTCTAAGCCGCCTCCTGTTGCCTCTAAGCCGCCTCCTGCTGCCTCTACGCCGCCTCCTGCTGCCTCTACGCCGCCTCCTGCTGCCTCTACGCCGCCTCCTGCTGCCTCTAAGCCGCCTCCTGCTGCCTCTACGCCGCCTCCTGCTGCCTCTACGCCGCCTCCTGCTGCCTCTAAGCCGCCTCCTGCTGCCTCTACGCCGCCTCCTGCTGCCTCTACGCCGCCTCCTGCTGCCTCTACGCCGCCTCCTGCTGCCTCTACACCGCCTCCTGCTGCATCTATGCCGTCTACTGCAGCTACCCCAGCTCTATCCGAAGCTGCCCGCGACAATCCAGCGCCCCTAGCACCTGACGATGAGGCGTCATCCGAGGAGCAGTAAAGCTCTCATTAACCTGTGCAGTAAATCATCCTCATCTTCTTCACCTCCACCGTACTGCACAGGTGTTTCATCGACATTTATAAAGATCAAGCGAAGAGAAGCTATTGTCAGAGGTGAGTTACTGACCTTGTTATAAAAGAAAAGTTTATATTATATCATATTTATATCATTTATACATTATTTTATGTATGTTATTTATACTATTAATATTTTATTTACGTAAAAGCAAAGTAAAGAGCCCTCGCCACGCCAAGTGGCGTATAGGTAATATGATGTTAGTAATCATAAATTTTACAGACCTTCAGCACATGATTTTTGGGGTAATGTGGTCGGTATTACACCCGTGCCGCTTTACTTTCCCAGAAAAAATCCGGTACCCATTTAAGGCTGGGTGAACCCTGAAGCGGTTGAATGGGATCGAACCCTACCTCTTGTCCTTTGTAGTCCTGTTCACTAACCGCTGAGCTATCGCGGCTCCATTTTATTTTATTTACATGTTTGAAACTATTCTTTAATGTTCTAATGATAACATATACACTTATTGATATTATACATACATACACAAAAAATGTACGTATGTTAACAATGAGAGGGTGACACTATTTCGCTGCCGGTTTTGGTCCCTATTAACCGCGATAACTGAGGGATTACTGTATTTCAGTTTTTTAAGGTATTAATACAGAATTGGTCATCATCATGTGCCATACCGGTTGGTGTAGGCGATCATGTCCTTCCACAATCTTCTATCTACAGTTCATCGTATCAGTTCTGTTGTTGACTGTTTTCCATGCCATGACACCAAGCTATCCAGTATTTTCTCTCTTTGTCGTCCGCGATCTCTCTTTCCTTTTATTTTGCCAGTTGTAACCAAGTATTCCAGTTTTCCTCTTCTCATGATATGCCCGAAAAATGTTGATTGTTTCTTTCTGATGATTTTTAGGAGCTGACTTTTTGTGTTGGCCTATTTGAGAACTTCCTCATTGGTCTTTTTAGCTGTCCAGGGAACTTTCAACATTTTTCTGAGAAATCCCATCTCTGTGGCCTCTAATCATCTTTCCATTTGTTTGTCTACTGTCCTTGATTCGCTTCTATAGGTCAGAATTGGTTCTATATAGTACCGACGAACTCTCTTTCTCATTTTTATTGACATAGATTTGTTGCATAAGATATTTTTATTTTCTGAAATGCTATTTTGGCCTGAGCTATTCTGCTTTTTATTTCTGTGTTGCATCTTCCATCTGATGTTATTATTGTGCCCAAGTATTTCAAAAGTTGCACTTGTTTCAGATTTGTCTTGTTTATTGTTATGCTGCATGATGGTGATGATTGTTTCTTTGATTTAACCATTATTTCTGTTTTCTTACTATTCAGACTGAGACCTTTCTTGTTGCTTTCTTTTAATATTATATCTATCATTTCTTGTAGCTCATTCTCTGTCTCTACTATTAAGACTGTGTCATCCGCATATCGCAAATTATTTATGTTGTGACCGTTGACTTCAATTCCTTTTTTGTCTACTATTGATCTCATAATATGTTCGCTGTTAATATAGAATTGCTACAGAACAGAAAACTACTAACTAATATACTAACATCAAAATAAATAACACCAGGGCTAAAACTAAGGATAGCAAAATGCTCTTTTCTTCTCAACATTCCTGCATGATGCAGAAACATGGACATTAGACACAAAAACAGAACATAAAATGTATGCCTTTGAAACAAGAAGAATTGGATTGAAAGAAAAGAAAACACACTATGAAGTCTTAAAACAAATAAAAAAGAAAAGAGAATCCCTAAACACAATTTAAACAAGACAATGAGACTTTTGGGGCATGTTAAAAGACACATCAGCCAACTAAAAGTAATATTGAAAGGGAAAATATTTTGTAGGTAAAAAGTGGCAGTGGCAGACCAAGACTAACATAGGCGAGTAATATCGAAAGATGGACAAAACGTGAGCCTATGACAACCTGTACTATCAAAGCAAGAGACAGTGTGGAATGGCGCTCCATGGTAGCCAACCCTCGATGTAGAGACGGCACTCAATGAATGAATGAATATTGATACTTTACAGAGACAAGCTTCCTTTGAAACAACAATGTGATAACAAAACAGCGCCTAGCTCTGAACGAGCTGTACAGTGATGTTATCATTTGTTACTCCATGGACGCGATCTTCTACCTCTTTTTCAACTTTCTTTATTCTGTTAATTTCTTTTCAACAATAAGAACAGCCTACTTGGGTTTTATTTGTCATTTAAGTTGGATGTTTCTGATCCAATGTTTCCAAGATCTCCTAGTATTTTGTCTATCCATCTTATGCGAGGACACACTCCGCTGACGTTTCCTGAAGGCTAAGTGTAAAGTAAACATAGATTGGTGTCAATAAACTAAACTTGAGGAGACATGACAAACTATGACTTCTCGGCCAAAGCTATCATTAGATAGTGAACGGCGAGTATCGAATACGCCAGTACTTAGCTTCTTCAGCCATACCTATGTTCGTCGATGAAGAATGAAAGTACAAATGAGAAAGATGGTCCTTACCATGGTCGAGACCAACAGAGGAAACAAGGCCTACTGATCACGTAAAATGATTAATGAGGCAGATAGGACATCAATGACTAACAAAAAGCAAGAGAATGCAATAGAAGTGTGAATGGTCCCCTGAAAACAGATGAAATGAGGGGTCCTAAAGGGGTAGTTGGGGAAATACAGAGGTAGCGATGGTTGGGGCGGAGGAAGAGATGGGAGGAAGGAAAATAAGAAAAATAATGATACTATCGCATGAAGTGAAAGTAAGAGAGATGATAGTGAAAGTGGAGGCCAGTGATTAAAGGAAAGAGTGAAAATAATTCAACCCTCTCGGACGTAGAATGCTTCTTCAAAGCTTAGCGTATCGTGTTTAGCTTTTCTGCTTTGTCGTTTATTTTATTTTTGTTTTTTGGTGTGACGGTGTTTCCTAACGTCTTAAGTATTCGTTTCTGATATTATCTCCCCTGCTTTTGACTCATTCATATTCGGCATTTGCGCCATTAGTTATTCTAAAACCTGGCATCCTAGTTTGATACTGAAGCTGAACTTTGGTAGGGATATTCGATTGTATTGAAAAGCGCTCTGTTTCTTGTGATTTATTTGTTAGCCAGTAAAGGACATGAACAGAAGGCATACACACATACATATACAAGAAACAAAATATATGTTCAGTAGTCTAGTTAGGAAAACCACTAGACTGGACTACCGACGTTCGGACAACCCGTGTTCGATTCCCGCTGGGAGCAGTTTGAATTGTACTCGTGGTTGGAGAAAAAAATACCCCCACGGTCGACCCAGCCGTTGGCAGAAATGGGTACCAGGGTATTACCATGGGAAGGTGAGGACTGTCGCCTCGCATCGTGAGTTTCAATGCTTGAGGCGATATTATCCAGAAATCTCCGAACATTTCTGGATAGGCGACCGAGCACATATGGGTGGAAACTCGCGTGCTAAGGCGCCGGTTCAAGTCTCGTACTTTACCTTTACTTTAATATATGATTCTGAAGAAAAATTGGCAGAAAAAAAAATAGTGTAGCCGGTAAGAAATGACAGAAAAAATAGTGTAGCCGGTAAGAAATGACAGAAAAAATAGTGTAGCCGGTAAGAAATGACAGAAAAAAATAGTGTAGCCGGTAAGAAATGACAGAAAAAAAAGTGTAGCCGGTAAGAAATGACAGAAAAAAAATTAATAAAAGTAATAAAGTTTAAGAAATTTAAAAAGATAATTCTGCGAGGATTGACCTAGAAGGAAAAGTGCTACTGTGAATAATGGAGAACAAAAATAAATATTAGGAAACAGAAAAGAATGATATGTAATAAAATGTTCATGTATTTAATAAAAAGATAAAGAAGATTAATGAATAAAGTGAAGTTACAAAGGCAGGTTGCGATATTTGTCAATAAGAGATGCATCGCTGTCATTCAAGCTGATAACCTCTGTCTATATTGTTTATACCAAGGAGAACTTTCACTAAAGGTTGTCTAGTTTCATTGTTCACGTTATGAAGTGAGATTTGTTTCTACGAATAAAGTGACTAGAGTATGTGACGAATGGAAAAGTAAAGAATGGTCAAAAAAATGCGTGGGATTTATTTTGAATTAGTCAGGACAGTACAAAAAAGATGAACAAAGCTGGGAGGAAAATAATGATGGGAGCATAAAAGTTTGTGTCGATTGCACGAGAGGAGAGCAATTACAAGTACTATTAATGATATATGTTGGTACTTGACACTGGCTGGAGAATAGACGATTCTCTGGTATAAAATAGAGGACTACCGCTGCTTGCGTTAGGACAGGGTGCCAGCATTAATAGTAATTGTTCACAAGGTATGCTTGTTGTGTTATCTTAAGTTATGTTATATATGATACATGTGTACAGAAAGAGCGAGAAAGAGAAAGAAAAAGAGAAAGAGAGTGTGTGTATGTATATGTGTCTGTGGAAGAGAATGATCCATTCAGTGATAACTGTAATTGTTAGGGGAAATAATCCACCGTTGTAAAATGCAGATTGGTATAAATTTATGCGGAGCTACGTTAATGCTGGCGATAAAGAAAGTAATGAAAAGAAAAAAGAGTTGGAGATTGGATGGTTACATTGTGCTTTTGTTATAGCGGATAGATCTATGGAGAAGTTGATAAGAACGATAGCCATAAACGAACACTTCACGTAATGTGTTTAACAGATACAGACGTGTATTTTATAATGTATTAGACTGATAAAGATAGCTTCACAAACGAAAGATTTTCTTTAGAATAGTTATTCAAGCAGGACAGTCTATTTGGAATATCATAGTTATGAGATATGGTATGGATAAGCAAAAACTGACAGAGTTGTCACTGTGAGATTAATGTGGCATAATCTTATAGGACAACATATCGCATATTGTTATGATAACACGCAAGAGATTTACGAAGCAATATTAAATTGCTGTCTTCTATGCAACCAGGATTGATGGGACGTAGGGAATATTGTATGTGCCAAACAAGACAATTGTGTAGTTGTCGGCTGAAGGTACGAATGTACTGAAAGAGGTACGTAAGATCAGTGCTGTAACAACCAACGTTGAGTAATTTATTGACTGAGTGCTCAATGCAGTAGTAGTAGTAGTAGTGGTGGAGGTAGTAATATCAGTTGTAGTAAACTGGCTATTGTAATGGAAGCAATAATTGTAGCAATAATAGTGGTGGTGGTAATAGTAGCAACAATAATGTTTGTTGTAGTGGTGGTTGCAGTAGTAGTAATAGTAGTGATGATAGTAGTAGTAGTAGTAATTAGTAGTAGTAGTAGTTGTAGTGATAGTAGTAGTAGCGGTAGTAGCAATAGCGGTAGTAGCAGTAGTGGTAGCAATAATTGTAATAGTAGTGGTGGTGGTAGTAATAGTAGTAGTAGGGATACCAATAGTAGTAGTAGGGATACCAATAGTAGTAGTAGGGCTACCAATAGTAGAAGTAGGGATACCAATAGTAGTATAAGCAGGGATACCAATAGTAGTAGTAGTAGAGGTAGTAGTAGTAGTAGTAATACCAATAGTAGTAGTAGTAGTGGGGATACCAATAATAGTAGTAGAGATACCATTAGTAGTAGTAGTAGTATGATCTTATCAGTCTGGATAGACAAAGGAATTAGCACCGTGCTCGGAATTACTTCTTTATACAAATCTTGTCAGCATTTCTCAAACAAGTCGCCGGCTTTCAATTCGATGCTACGATGCGAAGCTGGGGTTTTCTCTTCAGGATATTAAGCCTGGACACAGTCATAAAGACATTGAAGGACCGCAACGGTAATGCAGCATACTCCCTCTCTCACTAAAGTTCGTGAACACAACGGAACAACTAAGTTTGATATATTTAAATGCAGTTGTTACAGTAAATGTAAAGGTAAAATACGAGACTTGAATCGGCGTCTTAGCATGCGAATTGTCACCAATATGCGCTCAACCGCTTATTTAGAAGTGTTCGAAAGCTTCTGGATAGTGTCGCTTCAAGCATTGAAATTCACGATGCGAGGCGGCATTCCTTACATTCCCAGATTGATATCCTTGTACCCATTTCTGCCAGCGGCTGGGTCGACCACGGGGGTATTTTTATCTCTAACCACGAGTACAATTCACACTGCTTCAAACGGGAATCGAACACGGGTTGTCCAAACGTCAGTAGCTCAGTCGGGTGGTTTTCCCAACAAGGTTACCGAGGCCCCACTTGTCATTATGGTCTGAGACTCCAGTTACTTTTCCACTGGCTTGATTCCCAAAGACTTCCCCTTTTGTTTAAGGTGTGGCTGAAAAACAACCCAGTTACGAGGCAATAGTTTTCCTTCTCCTCACGGCTAAATTGATTTATCTATGTGGACTATCTCGTCGAAGACAACGGTCACATCTTCAGCATCTGAAGCATTTAAAATATTTCGTTACCTCACATAGTTACCCCTGCAACGATCACTTGTTGTTCATTCCTGACTGCTTATAATCTTCTACTTCTTCTTCTTTCCTTCCTCATTTACCTTTCAGCGTCGAGGGGAGATATAATTTGCGGTCTTTTGCTCTTCTGTTTGCCTCTGCTGCTGTTATGTTTCCTATTGCTTCTAAAATTCCATCGATCCATCTTTTTCGTGGTCGACCATTGGGTCTGGTATTCTCACAACGTTTGTTGAAGTATCCGTGTGTTGTGTTTTGATCTTTCTGCCTTATCTTGTAGCCAAACCATTCGATCTGTTGTTTCTTTACATATTCTTGCTATATTCCATGGCGGGGACTATTTGTTGATTATGCTGACTGCTTATAATGATTGGAAGAAATCGTTAGATATCAGTAAAGGTGTGCTGTGAATATCAACTATCGTTCATTCTTCTTCTACCTTTTTAGCTCCCAGTGGAGCATAGGTCTGCAACAAACACTTTCCAAGTCGTTCTGTTTTTTGCCATTCTTTTAAGATCATTCCATGTTTTTCCATCATCTTCATCTCTGCTTCTATCTGTCTTCTCCAAGAATTCCTTGGTCCTATTGTTCATTGTTCTGGGTTAAATCGTCAAGTTCGTTCTTCATTCATTAAGAGAAGAGGAGTGTGACAAGGAAGCATACATATACTCAGAGATAGATGAGCCTAATGATGGGAAAAGGGGTCTGATCGATCCGGAGTGCTTAGTGGGAAAAATGGTTTCTACAATCAACACCACACAGGGATAAGCAGGCTGTAGACGCTTGAAATACTGAGACTGAAGGTGAGGCGAATATTGGGATGCCCCGACCGCAATGAGCTATTCCATTGCAAACAATTGCACGGAAGAGAATAAGATCTCAGTGAAAAAAAAAGAAAAAAAGAAAAGCCAGCGTTGAAAAGTAAGAAACGAGTACCAAAACAAAAGATGAATGCATAGCTAGAATCACACAGTAGACTAACTGGGTAGGAAATGTTGGAGATAAAGCAATGATCACGCACACAAAATAATCGAAGAATATACATACAGAAATGAAATCTCAATGTTCAGACCAGTATTTGCTCATCTCTTATGTGTATGGAAGTTATTGCAACGCCCGATTGATTACTGGCACAAGTTCTTTTGCAACAGTTGAGGCATGTTCAGACCTGGTTGTAGATGTGTTTATTATTCCTATCTACCAGGCAGAGTGTTTTATTTGTGCTTGGTTTATTACTGAAGCCGACACCAGCATTGATGTTACTGCGCAGTTACTGTCTGGAAGAAGGGGTGGAGAACAAGTGTTTACTCCGTTTGAGAGAATCTTGCAGCAATAATGCACTACCTTTGGAGGTATATTCATGATGAAATGTCTGAAACGTTTTTTGGTCGCTTTGTAACAGTAAAAGTAAAGGAAAGTATGGGGCAGGTAACTTAGCCGGTACCCATTTCTTAATAGACTATGACAGTAGCATAGAATAACGGTCATCAGTGTTAGTGACAGAATAACAACGTGTTCTATAAAAACAGAAGATATATTTCCCATACCTTCATTCACCTTCACTGTGCCTTTGCTTAACTCGCGGTAGAACATTATTTTTGGGGAGATTCCTTCTGGTATTCTAAAAAAACTTAAGTTTATCTTAAATTTGGTTCAGAATAAGATAGTTATAATTGCCTTAGATGTTTGTTTTTATAAGAAATTCAGGGCCTATTACTTTATCTTGTGATTTTATTGAGAGCTGTTTATGATGTCAGCTTATGTGGAGGTGATTCACATTTCAAACAGATCTGATTTCCCATGTCTCACGACAGACACTGCTTTGGTGAATACTGACATTGTACACAAGCTTCATTATGTTCGGATTTACACATTTTTTTAGCTTTCTTCAGAAATTAGCATTAACCTAGGTTAAGTGTCGGATATTCAGAAGAGGCAACGGAGGTCTCAACTCCTCTAATATTTTACCAGAATATGTAACACAATCATATTTCAAGCCAGTAAGGTAAATATCAGTTTTAAAACAACTAAAAATGAAAAGAGGACTACTAAACACAATTCAAACAAGACAATGCGATCAAAGCAAGATACAGAGAAGAATGGCGCTCCATAATAGCCAACCTTCGTTGCGGAGATGGCACTCGATGATGATGAAGGTAAATATCATTGTACATCCAGCCCAGGCATTCCTTTGTATAGCCGCGATATAGTTCAAGTAATTCGAGCCGTTACTAATAGATAGGCTTCAATGTCTATGGAGACTAAACCAATGGTAAGACCTATTTTGATCATGCAATATGAATGAGATTTTGTCGGCTATATCAGCAATCACCTCCATGGCCGCCCTGACAATATATATATATATATATATATATGGCCCTTTTCGTCTTGTCAGACGGTCTAGTGGAGGCTATTGCGTATTTTTTTGAGGTATTGTTTTTGCCGAACAGCTTCTCTCGTGGCTAATTCTACCAATGTTTGACAAACACACGCGGTCACATAATGAACAGGTCAGGCTCGCTGGTCCACAGGGTTTACCATCCTTTTTCATGAGTCTCTTCTCTTCTAAGTCCTGTCTTAGAACAGTCTCAAATGTTGTTATACCGTTCCTTATACGTGCTCTCCATGATGAGCGATCACTTGCCAGATGTTGCCAGTCGTTTTCACAGATGGAGAAGTCATTCAGAGCTGATTTGCAGATATCTCTATATCGTAGTTTAGGTCTGCCGATTTGTCGTTTTCCGTGTTTTAGCTCGCCATATAGTATTTGCCTAGGAATGCGTTTTTCTTCCATCCGTTGGACATGCCCAGCCATCTTAGCCTTCGACTTCTGAGCATCGACATGATTGTTGGGGTCTTAGCACGTTGCAGGACAGTTAAGTTGGTTATTTTGTCCTGCCATTTGATGTGCATTATTTTGCGGAGACATCGCATGTGGAAGACATTTAGTCTTTTTTCCTGGTTTGAGTATGTTGTCCAGGTTTCGGATCCATATAGTAGTGTGCTAAGCACACAAGTTTGATATATTAAGAGTTTAGTCTTTTGAGTTAGTTTCGTGTTGTTCCATGCCCTTTTTGTGAGTTTGCCGAAGGTCGTAGCTGCCTTACCAATTCGACAGTTTATTTCTTCATCAAGAGAGATGGTTTGCGTAACTGTGGATCCAAGATATGTAAATTCTGTACTGATTCTAGTGGGCAGTCTTTTAGAGTAATAGATAGAGGTTGAAGTCACCTTGATTAGTATTACTGTCTTCTGAACATTAATTGACAGTGAAAAAAGGTCGCATGCTTTATCCAGGTTGTTGATCAGCGACTGTAGGGTGGCCCTGACAATAATAAATCAACTAATAGATGGTTTCCCTCTTTTATAGTAAAATAATCTTGTAGGCTTCAATGAGGCAAAAAACAAAACAAACTAATCTCTCCTTCAACTACTTCATGCGTCTTTATATAAAAACATTTGAACAAAACTGAAAAAAGCTGTTAATTAGCAGCAAAACATGTTTTTGTGTAACTTGCAATGCAAATAACTATATAAAAAAAAGTAGAGAGCCCCTGTCACGCCAAGTGGTGTTAGGGAATATGGTGTTAGTGAACATAAATTTTACAGAATTTCAGCACATGATTTTGGGGTAATGTGATCGGTATTACGCCCGTGCCGCTTTACTTGCCCAGAAAAAAAATCCGGTACCCATTAAAGGCTGGGTGAACCGGAAGCCGTCGGTTGGGATTGAACCTACCTCTTGTCCTTTGTAGTCCAGTTCACTAACCACTGAGCTATCGGAGCTCCCTGAATAACTAATATATTACGATGTAATTAAGATCATTTAGAGCAATAATTGAAGAAACTATTTAACATAGCGTAAATTGCAGTAATCTTTTTGTCGCGAACTTTCAGATTACAAGTCAGTCTAGAAGCTGGCCTCACTTCTAGGTCTCTCAGTTTCGAACCAACAGTCCGCGGCTGTTGGAAATTCTGTCTTGCAGAATCTTTGAACATTGTAAACATAAAGAAATAAGATAATTTACAAAAAGATAGCGAGTAAACTATGTAATATGGAAATAGAAGTTTTCACTTACCACGTTTATATCCCAGAATATTACATGTGAAATAGAACTAAGAAATTAGGTTAAATACACAAATACAAATGTTCAACTCCAATGTTAAGTCAGTCCTATTAGATATCTAAGAACATGGAGAGTAACATAATAGATCAATCATTAAGATACAGACTTTCATTAATGGATGCTTGCGCAGAATAAAAGGATGTAAATGGCAGGACAAAATCACTAACATAGAATTATGGAAGTGTACCAGTCAAATACCAGTGGATAAAGAAATACAGCGAAGACGATGGCGCTGGATAGGGCACACACTGCAGAAGCCAACTGAGAGTATTACACAACAGACCCTTTTTGGAATCCTCAGGGGAAAAGACAAAGAGGAAGACCAAGGAATTCTTGGAGAATACAGATAGAAGCAGAGATGAAGATGATGAGGAATACATTGAATGATCTTAAAAGAATGGCAAGAAGCAGAACGACATGGAAAGTGTTTATTGAAGACCTATGCTCCACAGGGAGCTGAAAGGGAGAAGTAGAAGAATCTTTGAACATTGTAAACATAAAGAAATAAGATTATTTACAAAAAAGATAGCGAGTAAACTATGTAATATGGAAATAGAAGCTTTCACTTACCGCGTTTATATCCCGGAATATTACGTGTGGTCGTTCATACCCGCTACAGATTGGTTATATACTCTTAAGTTTATTTAGTGAATTGACGTGTATTAGTTTTGCTCTACAAAAACAATGAGCAAATAATGACACACTCCCTTACATTAATGTTATATTGCTTGATTTATTCTGTGCATTGATATATTTTTACAGATATTTTCTTCGAGCACCTGTGTTTTATTTGCTTTCTGTCGATAACCGTCAAAGAGCGAAACATGTTACAATTGAAACATTTTATTTCACACAATAACTAAACTAGCGTGGTGAGTTGTAATTATGTTGATGCAGTCATCGTGTTGAGACACTGACAAATAGCATTATATAGTCCACTGGGTCTTTCTCACTGAGTCTTTTTCACTGGGGCTTATTATATAGATCGGGAGCCGCGATAGCTCAGTGGTTAGTGAACTGTACTACACAGGACAAGAGGTAGGGTTCGATCCTAACCGACGGCTACCGGTTCACCCAGCCTTTAATGAGTATCAGATTTTTTTCTGGAAAGGTAAAGCGGCACGGGCGTAATACCGACCACATTACCCGAAAAATCATGTGCCGAGAGTGTGTAAAATGTATGGCCACTAACATCATATTCCCTATACGCCACTTAGCGTGACGGGGGTACTCTACTTACTTTTACTATAGATCGGAATAACGCGTATACACATTTGAAGAACAAATACAATCATGTATATTACTATTATAAAGAAATAAATAGGAATTGAAGATTACTTGTAATAAGGTATAAAAAGACATGCACCTTCATTCATTCATTAGTTCTGTCACCTGTGTGACTGTTGGAGAACGTAAGGATTTTTTTTTTACAATTTCCTTGCAGTCTGAAGAAATAAGAGCTACTATCTGATATATAGTGAAGATTAATCCTGTCGATTCCTTGGACAATCAGAAAAAAATGTTTGTACTGCTGTTGACTAGAGGACGGTACTGCAATGAAAAGACGAACAGATTTGCCTACCACAAGAGATTTGAACGGAGCTTTTATGATATGACAATATATTCATTGAAACCTGTCAAATACCTTGTCATAATGTGTATAGGTCTCGTGGGAGAGCAATTCTGAGGCTCCGGAATTCTCATTATTATCATCATGTGTCATACCGATTGGCGTAGGCGATCATGTCCTTCCACAATTTACTATATACAGTGCATCATATCAGTTCTGTTGTTGAATGCTTTCAATGACACGCCATCAAGTTATCTAGAATCTTCTCTCTTTGTCGTCCGCGACTTCTGTGTCCCTGTATTTTGCCCGTTGTAACAAATTACTTAATCTTTCCTCTTCTCATGACGTGTCCGAAAAATGTAGATTGTTTCTCTCTGAAGTTTTTTAGGAGCTTCCTTTTTGTGTTGGCCTCTTTGAAATTGTCCCCGTTGGTCTTTTTAGCTGACAACGGAACTATCAACATTCTTCTGAGAAATCCCATCTCTATGGCCTGTAATCGTCTTTTCATCTGTTTGTCTACTGTCAATGATTTGCTCCCATTATCAAAGTCAGGTTTTTTCACTTAAATAAGAGAAATAATGAATGTGTATAGTCATGAAAGTATGGAATCTTATCTCTTCCTTGCGCTCTCCAGTTCATACAATGATTAATTGAAAACAAAGAACCAATCGGTTTGTCTCACAGATCGAGATTCAAGCTATCATCATGTGGGAGTCAATGCATTGTGTTGATGAATGCAGTAACAACTCTCATATTTGCATCTTTCGACCCAACACATACGTCTTCGGTATAGCACATGTTGTCTTCAGTGCCGTATTTTCTATCTTGCCGCAGCTACCGACTGTAGCCTTGAACATATTAACGAATTACAAAAGGAAATGACAATTTTTTTTATTTTTTTATAATTATATTACACACTTTCTAATATTCTATTACAAATGTCTGAGACCAATATAGTTTATTTGCTTTGATTTGCATTTATTAAAGCAAGGTTTTCCTCTGGCCACTATAACGTTTGTGAATGAAACCGACACTGTTCTACATTGAAACCTCTAATAGCTAGCGGTATATTTTTTCTCTGTCCGGACCTAGTATTAACGACCTTGACATTCAAAATTGGGAGTCAAAATAATATAGCGGGAGCTACCGATAGAGGAATGCGATTTCACGGGTTATTTTTAGCTCTAGCCAATTAGAAGCGTTAAAAGTGAAAGCGAAACTATGTCTGAATACCGGACATTTCCTTAGCTATTTGTAACTACGTTATGCGCATCAACACATGTAGAAAGAACTTTTTTCAGCTCTCAAGAGAATCAAATCTTATTGTCGCTCAACTCAGACACAAGAACGCTTATCTGGTTTTGCATTGATGTCCATTGAGAAATCATTCCCTCAGAAACTTAGAAACCAACCCAACAGTACTTTCAATGACAAAGTCATCAAGACATTTTCATCCCAAACAAGACGGATATAATTAACATAAATAAGTAAGTAATTTAAAATGTAGTGATGTCATTAGAAAATATTACTTTATGTTAGCCTACTGAATATAATGCATGTTTTTATTTATTATGTCAGCGGTGGCCCAGACCCCAAATCCAGTATACGCCACTGATTGTGTACTGGATTGCCTTCCCTCTCGATCCCTACTCACTTGGTCAAACTGGCTAATCTGTTGGTAGAGGCATCAGGGAGAGGTGGAGCAGGCTCTGAATTGTTCACCGATATTGGCACACACCGCAAAACAGGAGCCTCGCCTCAGTGTTTAATCTGTTTACATCTGCCTATTTAAAAAAAAGGAAGTAAAAAGTCTCTCTACGCTTTGATTCCCGTAAGGAATATAGTTCTGGTGTCCATATCCTTTCATTGGCAAACGGCACAATTTGTGGGCGATGTGGTAGGTATCACGCCAGGCCGCGTTTTCTTTGCGGCGCCAAAACCTATCTCGTTTATTGGCTAGTTGGAGTCATCATCCAATAAAACTTTTTGATCTTGATCTAAGATTATGAATATTCTGTTGACCTCTTGCCTGCGCGTTTCAGAATGTTTTATCTATTTTCATACACAGTCCAGCCTCTTGTGGTCTTGATATTGATGTGACTAATTTCTCAACACTATTTTTTACTCCCCAGAGAAATGCGGCTGCGGGTAAACCTATAACCGTTGATCGTACTCAACTTCTTATCCTTAGAATTCAGTTCACCAACACTGAGCTACATGATATATATATCACTAACATAAAGTGATATTTTCTAATGACATCACTACATTTTAAATTACTTACTTATTTATATGTTAATTATACTCGTCTTGTTTGGGACGAGAATGTCTTGATGACTTTGTCATTGAAAGTACTGTTGGGTTGGTTTCTAAGTTTCTGAGGGAATGATTTCTCAAAGGACATTAATGCCAAACCAGATAATCATTCTTGTGTCTGAGTTAAGCGACAATAATAATTGATTCTTTTGAGAGCAGAAAAAGTTCTTTCTACACTTGCTGATGCGCATAACGTAGTTATAAATAGCTAAGGAAGTTCCGGTAATCAGACATAGTTTCACTTTCACCGCTACTAATTGGCTAGAGCTAAAAATAACCCATGAAACCGCATTCCTCTAGCGATAGCTCTCGCTATATTATTTTGACTCCCATATTTGAATGTCAAGGTCATTAATACTAGGTCCGGATAGAGGAAAAATGTACCGCTAGCTACTAGAGGTTTCAATGTAGAATAGTTTCGGTTTCATTCACAAACGTTATAGTGGCCATAGGAAAACCTTGCTTTAATAAAATCAAATCAAAGCAAATAACCCATATTGGCCTATGAAATATGTAATAGAATATTAGAAAATGTGTAATATAATTATAAAAAATAAAATAAATTGTCATTTCCTTTTGTAATTCGTTAATATGTTCAGGCTTCGGGTGGTAGCTGCGGTAACATATAAATATATATATATATATATATATATATATATATATATATATATACATGTGTATGTGTGTATATTGCATTTAAAGAACTTTCTACTTTCTATTGTGTTCAACTATCAAGCAGCTGAAGAGCCATTGCTCGTTGGCTGCGCGCAGATATCACGAAGAACAAATCGTTAACACGTACCCTACAGATAGTACAGCATTACAAGTTGAGGGTAAGCACATATATTATATATTCCAAATATTCAATACTGTGCGGGGCCGCGTGTATAGCTTTAGAGAACAAAGAAAATGAACATAAAATGGTTTGTGCAGCTCGACTTCCTGAAAGGTAAGACAAACTTCAATGTTTTGACAAAAGAATTAATCAGATATAACAACCAAACTATGCCCATTAAACACAACATTTCGAGGCAGAATTCACAACTAGACAGCTCTAAAACATGCCGGAAACGACGGTGGTCAGGTTTTTAGTAGAGTACGGTTACACGATTAATAGACAATATTTCAGGTAGGATTTAATTAGACCAAAAGAACTAAACAATGAACAATTTGAAAAAAGAAAGGTGTCTCGTAGGGTACAAAGAAAACGAGAAGAAGAGTAAATGAAAGAGAGGACTGTGGTGGCAAGAGGGAAGAAGAGCAAGAGAGGTAACAAAGATAAAAAAAAGGGGGGTGGAGGGTGATGGGGATAGGACGCATGAAAGACCAGAGATTAAGAAAAAAGTAAATAAGGTTTAATCCTCTCGGACGGAAAGTACAAACGCGGGCTACGAGTTGGATCTCCAACGTGATCAGGCCATGGATTTCAGAGAAACAAAAGATGACGCCAGTAACATGGAAGTCATTAGAGGTTTTATGTCCTGACAATATGAATTTGGGAGGAGACAGGAGTGTCAGAATCATGTTTCAACGATGGCAGATGATGGTGTATACCAAATTCCGGGAAATACACGTAAAGCCTTCCTGGGTATAAAAAGGTCATTCTGGAACAAGATTATGTGAGTTTGTAATACATAGGGGCATGCACTGCGTGATCTTTTGCAATAGTCGTACCAAGCAGGCTCTGCCAGGCGGCTCGTAACCAAAATGTTTCGAAGGAAAAAGATATAGAATCACGAAACATTCGAGGGTGCGAAGACGAATAGAGGAGGTAGGAGTGGACATCTGTTGGTTTATAAAATACAGAGGTAGGAGTGGACCTCAGTAGGTTTATAAAATACAGAGGTAGGAGTGGACATCTGTTGGTTTATAAAATACGGAGTTAGGAGTGGACATCTGTTGGTTTATAAAATACAGAGGTAGGAGTGGGCATCAGTTGGTTTATAAAATACAGAGGTAGGAGTGGGCATCAGTTGGTTTATAAAATACAGAGGTAGGAGTGGGCATCAGTTGGTTTATAAAATATGGAGGTAGGAGTGGACATCTGTTGGTTTATAAAATACGGAGGTAGGAGTGGACATCTGTTGGTTTATAAAATACAGAGGTAGGAGTGGGCATCAGTTGGTTTATAAAATATGGAGGTAGGAGTGGACATCTGTTGGTTTATAAAATACGGAGGTAGGAGTGGACATCTGTTGGTTTATAAAATACAGAGGTAGAAGTGGGCATCAGTTGGTTTATAAAATACGGAGGTAGGAGTGGACATCAGTTGGTTTATAAAATACAGAGGTAGGAGTGGACATCAGTTGGTTTATAAATACAGAGGTAGGAGTGGACATCTGTTGGTTTATAAATACTGAGGTGGGAGTAGACATTAGTTGGTTTATAAATACGGAGGCAGGAGTGACATTAGTTGGTTTATAAAATACGGATGTCGGAGTAGACATTAGTTGGTTTATAAAATACGGACGTAGGAGTGGACATCTGTTGGTTTATAAAATACGGAGGTAGAAGTGGACATTAGTTGGTTTATAAAATACGGACGTAGGAGTGGACATTAGTTGGTTTATAAAATACGGAGGCAGGAGTGGACATTAGTTGGTTTATAAAATACGGAGGTAGGAGTGGACATTAGTTGGTTTATAAAATACGGACGTAGGAGTGGACATTAGTTGGTTTATAAATACGGAGGTAGAAGTGGACATTAGTTGGTTTATAAAATACGGAGGCAGGAGTGGACATTAGTTG